>OV050031.1:138941762-139251762 GCA_920105625.2 Clusia tigrina
CCTGACGCAAAAATCGAGGCCAGATAGTAAAATATACAACTTGCGGATGAGCAATTCTATAACTTGAGTCGGGTAGATTTATTATTGGGAGCTGAGAGCCTTTTTAGTATTTTGTCCGTAAGACAAGATGTAAGACAAGACTTGGCAAAAATTTGCTCATTTTTCAAAAGACATTGCTAGACTGGGTGGTATCTGCTCGGTACCAATGGCTCACAAACACGCAAATATGCATGCTTGCATGTAACGATTTCTTGGATGAGAAGCTTGTGTATTTGCAGAAATTAGAACAAATTTTTATCGCTGCTGATGTGTAGACTCGGGAGCAACAATGTTGAGAACATTTGTATACGAGTACATCAGCTACCTTGATGGCAGGGTAATCCATCGTTTGCTGTTTGAAGACGACTCTGCCTTGGCGCGCCGTTTATTTGTCTTATTCTTATTATATATGTTAGCGGGATATTTATTAAAACTTCTGGCCATTGCCTTCAAGAAACATATTTGAACAATACATAATAGTGATTTTGTAATTAAATTACAAATTAAGAGCTTATTAGTAGTTTACATAGAGTATGCTTATTTAAATATATTGGAGGTCTACTGGTTTTCGCCTCCTTAGTCATCTAATTGTTTTCGTTTCTTGGTCGGAAAAATTTCTTATTTGGATATTTGTGTGATTACAAAGCGCGGTTCGGTCTGCTTATTATTTTTTTTTCGTCCTTTACGGTAGGGATGTTGATATTTCGTTGTAGGTCCTCATTGGTTATATACCAGGGTGCATTTGCTATGGTTTGTTTAATTTTAATTTGTAGAAGTTGAATAATGTTGATATTTGTCGGGAAGACAGTACCAGTTCTGTTGAAAATTTTGAGTTCTTACTGAGGATCCAGTAGAGTTGTCTGAATTTGTATTTTACTTGATTTCGATTGCAGATTATATGAGGATTCCGGGAAATTTTTTATCTATTATCTAGGTATTTAGCTTCATTGACAAAAGGTATTTTTTTTTATTCAAAAAGATATTCACAGGGATATACTTCCTTTTTGTAGTGTATATGACTTATACTGTTTTCTTCGAATATTTCGATACCCCATTTGTGGAAACAATTTATTATTTGGCTCAGCGCTACTCTGACTTGTTCAGTCTTTTTTTTTTTTGTTTTCCAATATTGGAACGGAGGTGGAAATCTTCAAAAAGACAGTGGTAACATAACGGCACCAGTAATGTGGAATTCTTACCCATTAAAACCATTTCCATCGCAGCATCCCCCCGCAGGGACCGCGATTGTCGGGCACCACGGGCTCTCCACACACTCCTTGTAGTTCCTGTCTAGCACTTTTATATCCGTAACTCCTCAGTTTACAAAGTAGGGAGATGCCGCCAAGTGGAATCTGTGCAGGTATACCCGACGCCAATCTTGAAGGGTCATACCGCTATTACCGCTTTTACTCGCAGTGCACTTATCGTCTATGCTGTTTTAATTGTGCGGACGTAAGCCTTCACAATCTCATTTTCGTCCCATATTGGTGCCCCATATAGAATAATGGATCTGACAACCCCAGCGATGAGTCGCCTTTTCCGCTGTCTAGGTCCTCCCACGTTGGGGATTATCCTACACAGGAGAACACATGTGTGTGCTGCCTTATATCCCACGCCCCGCAGATGTTCTATGAAGGTAAGCCTTGCATCTATACTCACACCTCAGTAATTGAGGTGTGGAATCGTGATTATGCAACATCTACCAACTTTTATTCGAAACCAGGATTGCCTCGGCCTTGTGTTCAGCCAAGTTTAGTGCGACGTATACCAGCCATCTTCCGATGGTAGTCACAGTCCGGTCGGCCTGTGCTAGTACTTCCTCCAAGTATTTCGCTCTGAGTACCAAGTATGTCGCTCGAGTTACGAACGCAACCACTTAACCCAACAAGAAGTACAACATACTAAGGAAGTACAACACCCCAACTAACAAACAACAACATCAAATTCCAATAATTGAACAGACGCAAAATCTAATTCTTATTAAGACTATTATTTATTATCAATTCCATGACATTTGACACAATAAAACTATACTTATGCTAACAAAGTTAACTAAAAGACTTAATTATAAAAGAGTTAAATATCGCTCCTAGTCGGAGCATAGGGCGGTCACAAAAGCTCTCCAACGGTTTCTATCAGCAGCCAGGTGTCTTATTTCGTTCCAGACTATTATTTAAGTTATATAATATTTGAATTATTATAAAAATCATCCAATGCATGTTGACTTGAATGCATGTTGACTTGAAAGTGATCGAATAATGTTGAGTTCAGTTCTTACGAAAATCTTTAAATTCATATTAATTTGAATTCACATTAAATACATGCTTGCTTCATTTCTCATGAAATTCATTACTAAACTAGCGATATTTTAAGATATAAATACTTGTAAATTAAAATGCAAATTCATTATTAAACGAATTGTGAAGTTGAATGGTGTTGCTCTCATTTCCAATACGTAATTGGCGCAGTCATTCCGGAGTTCTATACAGATCCTTCAGTGTAGTGTCCTTGTGTTAAAAATTTGAATAAATTAAAATAAATAAATAAATAAATAATAGATAAACAGTGCAGTGCAAAAACATTAAATATAATGAAGGAATATCCCCAACATTTACTGAATAAAAAAAAGTAATCAAAATAAACAAAAAACTGCATTTTTTTTAACAAAGATCCTATGAGCAAAAGTCATAGAAATTGCTTTTGATGGAATATCATTAAGCTAATTTCAAATATTGACTGAATATGAATATAAACGGCAAAGCTCAGAACACTGAAATACCGGCGAGTTTCAACTCCTTGATACCACGGAATCAAAATAAAAATAAGAAACAACACACCGCACTCCAATAAGCATAAGTTCATGAAGGAAATTGCTTTCGATGGAATATCGAAACGCAAACGTACTTATGTTGAAGGCATATCAATATTAAAAGACAGCTTAAAAAAACCAAATCGCAAATCAATAAGGACAACCATCGTATTGCGACATTTCTGCATGTAAGTCAAGTACTGAATATATATAAAAAAAATATATATATATACGAGTATATACAAAAAAAAAATAAAAATTATTAAATAATAAATAGAAAATAATAAGGATAAATATATATATATATATATATATATATATATATATATATATATATATATATATTTTTTTTTTTTTTTTTTTTTTTTTTTTTTTAAATGGAAATAGTCACGACACAATCTTAATTATGGACCCACCAAACGAAATTGCACAGGCTTCAGGCTCACAAAATAACAAAACAGATATTTTTTAATTCGTTGAGAATTCCTGATGCAATAAAAGACTTGCCAAGGCTCGACGGGAACCCCAGGCTACTGCACGAACTCATCAGTAACGTTGAGGAGATTCTTCTTTATATTGGGGGCACGGGTGATTCGTCATATGGATAGATTTTATTTCGAGCCATTCGAAATAAAATAGAGGTGCAAGCAAATGGAGTTTTCTTGTCTGGGACGATATAAAAAATAATCTAATACTTCACTACTCTTATAAGAGGACTGAAACATCTCTTATCAGAGATTTGCATAACCTGGCAAAACAATAAGAATGTCGAAACATTTTTTAGTGAAATAATTGAGATACAATCTACTCTTTATAACAATATTCTCATCCACGAAAATGATTTCAAAGTAATTACAGGAAAAAAAGAGCTTTATGCAGAGATGTGTCTCAACGCATTCTTGTGTAATTTAAGGAGACCATTAGGTTCAAGTATAAGAGCAATGATCCCCGATTCATTAGCTACTGCTTTATCTTACTGCATCAAAGAACAGAATATTTATTACATGTGAGTAGACACAAGTAGATATAAAATGTATTCTAAGCCATATAATCAACAGTTCTTACACAATTTTAATAACAGAACATACTCTAATCAGTTTAGAACTAATTACCAGCATCAGGGGTCATTAACAAGGCCCTCATATACATACACAAATCCACAGAATTACAATAATAATCCATATAATAAGGGCTTCACCCAAAATCCAAATCCATTTAGGAAGGACTTCACCCAAAATAGTTTGGCAACAATTAAAAAACCTCCACCTGAATGCAAGTTCAGGGAACACAAACCTTAGGAATCCAACTTCATCGTACAGAAACTTCAACAATACCCAGAGTATGCGTACTAAATCCAACAGGACTTCAAATTTCAAATCTGAAGAAATGAACAATATTAACAACACTAATAACTTTGGAAGATTCCCCCCAAACACTACATATCAACAGCAACTAGACCAGTATCAAGATGACGCAATTGAGGATTTAAACAATATAGAGGACTCACATCTGTATGCCTCAGCCAACCAACCAGATACTTAGATATTAATAAACATGGCATAGAATTAATATATATTAATATATCGTCTCCGTTCGGTAGACCACTGAAATTTTTAGTAGACACAGGAGCTTCATCCTCGTTCATAAGTCCCGAATTTTCTAACCCTTCTGACGAAATCTATTGCAAATCTACAACAGTTGTCACAATTCTAAACAGATATGAACTAAATAAACAGATTATACTACCTAAATTTATTGAATTTAACGAAATCGGACAACTTAGTTTTTATATCTTTAAATTCCATAACTACTTTAACGGCCTACTAGGCCTAGACTCTTGATTTGGTTAATAAAACTCTTAATACAAGGAACGCAGTTATACCTCTACAGTTTAAGTCAAACCTTACATCTGGCAAGCACTTAATACCTAAAAATTCAAAATCAATAATTAAACTGCCAGTGGATGTACGCACCGGAGATATATATCTGAAAACTACAAAACTGAATCCTCATTTTTATATCCCCGAAGGAATTTACAAGTCACAAGATTAGTTCAGCCTAATGGAAATAATTAACAACTCAAATGAAGAACAAATTCTATTTCTCGAACAACCCATAAAAGTTAATCAATATAACCCCTCAGATTATAATGAAGTCAATAGTTTTGAAAATGAATCCACAAATACAACGACAAAGGTAAATGTAACTAAATTTCTGCGAACAAACCATTTGAATACAGAAGAAAAGATAACTCTTGTGAAACTTTGCAAAAAATATGATAACGTGATTGTTAAAGAAGGTATGTCTCTTAGTTTTACAAACGAAGTTAAACATAAAATATCCACTACAGATGATATTCCTACTTATACGAAATCGTATAGATACCCGTACGTCCACAAAGAGGAGCTACGAAATCAAATTTCAAGCATGCTAGATCAGGGTATAATTCGTCAAAGTTACTCTCCTTGGAGTTCTCCAGTATGGATAGTATGAAAAAACAAGACGCCAACGGTAAACAAAAATGACGACTGTTAATAGATTACAGAAAATGAAACGAAAAAACAATATCTGACCCATTACCAAATATTAACGAAATTCGAGACAAATTAGGAAAGTGTATGTATTTCTCTACGCTAGATTTAGTCAGCGGGTTTCATCAAATCGAACTGCATCATAAAGACACATCAAAAACAGCATTCATTGTCGAAGGAGGACATTATATTAGAATGCCATTCGGTCTTAAAAACACCCCATCGACTTGCCAAAGAGTAATGGATAATGTGTTAAGAGAACTCATTGGAAAGTGTGTCTAGTATATCTTGACGATATAATTATTTTTTCAACCTCTCTTCAGAAACATATGAACAGTCTCCAACTAGTTTTTGAAAAATTACGAACATCCAACTTCAAGATTCTACTCGACAAATCTGAATTCTTACGAAAAGAAATCAACTTTCTAGGCCATATTGTTTCCACAGAAGGTATTAAACCTAACCCTTCAAAAATACACGCCATTAAACATTTTCCTGTTCCCCGAAGTCAGAAAGAAATAAAAGCTTTTATAGGACTGCTAGGGTACTACCGGAAATTTATTAAAGATTTCGCCAAACTAACGAAACCCCTAACGGAATGCTTGAAGATCGATAAAACTCGATGATCGCTACATTAAAACATTTGAATTGTGCAAAAATATTTTAAAGAATGATCCCATTTTACAGTACCCCGATTTCTTAAAACCCTTCTTGCTAACTACAGACGCCAGCAACTTTGCATTGGGCGCAATATTGTCTCAAGGCCACATTGGAAGCGACCAACCAGCATGTTAAGCAAGTCGTACCTTGTCTGAGTCCGAAATAAATTATTCAACCATAGAAAAAGAAATGCTAGCCATCATTTGGGCAACAAAATATTTTCGTCCATATTTGTTGGGACGCAAATTCAAAATAATGACAGTCCATAGGCCGCTCACTTGGCTAATGAACCTTATAGAACCAAACTCTAAGCTCATAAGATGACATCTAAAATTAGAAGAGTTTGATTATGAAGTAGTTTTAAGAAAGGTAAACTCAATACTAACGCCGATGCATTAAGTCGAATCAAAATAAATAATTTAAAAGAAAATATTATAGACGTTAATTTAAATGACACAACTTCTAATCGAGGTACTTCTGGCACAACTGTACACTCGGCTGACGAAAATCTAGACGACGCAATTGCTATTTCAGAAAGACCAATAAATGACTTCAACTTGCAAATAATTTTAGAAACATCATCCGAAACGCATGAAAAGACCCTTGAGGTTCCATTCAAGAACAAATACCGCCGCACAATCCGGGAAACAGAAGTTAATGAGAAAATCTTGACAAAAATTTTTAAAAATTATATGGCTTCAAACTAATTATCACCAATATTTACCGATAATAATACTTTTCGAATCATACAATCAGTATATTCTAAATACTTCGCAGATAGCAAACTCTTACGCTTAATACGCTTTACAGAAAAATTAATAGATGTCACACAAAGCGATGAACAGGAAGAATTAATAAGAAAGAATCATGAGACAAACAACCATAGAGGCATTACAGAAACATACCTTCAAATCAAAAGGGAATATTACTTCCCATTTATGAAAAATAAAATTGCTCAAGCTATCAACAACTGTTAAAAGTGCCAAACATTTAAATATGATAGGAACCCAGCAAAACCAAAGTTTCAGAAGCCTGAAACCCCTCTCAAGCCACTAGATATTATCCACATTGATGTCTATAGTATAAACAATCACCAAATCCTGACTTTTATTGGCAAATGATCAACATTCGCTTGAAGTTCCCTCAAGAAAGAGTATCGTATTTCTGAAATCTTTAAAGAATTTTATAAGCCTATACGGAATTACGAAAAAAATAGTATGTGACCAAGGCTCAGAATTTACAGCTAATATTTTCAATGATTTTTGTACTCAATTTCAAATAGAACTACACTGCACATCATTTCAGCAAACTAGTAGTAACGCACCGGTGGAACGCTTACATTCCACGCTAACAGGAATATATACAATAATTTTAACTACAAGAAAAGAAAATAATCTTGACTTAGATCATGCAGAAATATTTCTCGAAACACTAATCACTTACAATATCTCCATACATTCAACCACCTTACACAAACTTACACCTTATGAATTTTTTTTCGGGAAAACATACAAATTTAATAACACAGTAATATTTCACAATGAACATGACTCTTTAAAGCAACTAAACGAATTTCCAATGAAACTGTATCCCACAATAAAATTCGAAAAATTGACTTGCCTGAGAATAGATAATTTAAACAAAACACGGTTGGAGCCTGAGAATAAAGAACATAATGAGTTAATATTTAGAAAATAATGTAGAAGGAAGAAAATTACACCACGATTCTCAACACATATAGATAAAGACAATAACAAAATAACAAGACAAACAACTAATGATAAGAAATTACATAAAATTAGAATAAAAAAAAGGAAGAAATATGAATCAAATCAAATTTAAATCTTGAAGCGAAAATTCAGTTGTAATTAGGGACTAAGACTAGAGACCACGATAGAATTCATAACGACAAACAAAGAGGCAAATGACGCACATTACATAAATAATCAAATAAAGAACTTAGACACTAATGAAGAACAATGCAAAACTTAATTTAAAAAAATAATAATAATAATTATAATAATAATAATAATATGAAGATTATTTTTGTAACGAATTTATTGACAAGACAAGTTACAACAGTAGTTGCAATTGCGTATGTGGTTATGCCACCGTAATAATTTTTCAGAAGAAGAAGAAGAATTATTGAAACATTTTTTTTGGCAGATCTTATAACTATTTCGGACACGCCACTTGTCCTCTTCAGAGATTTTTCAATGAAAGGCAATTTTTCCCCAAGCATTTTTATTCTGTCTCAGAAATCAACAGCACACCAATTATGAACCCTCCCAGGAATCGAACCTGGGTCTACAGCTGTTGTAATCTGTCCATCCAGACAACTGCAGGTGGTGAACTCACTGATCAAATTCTGTTCATGTACTGTCTCATTCCACCACACACTCTAATCACCTCTGTCTCATTATTACCCCTCTTTTGTTCCGTTAGGTCTCTCTCTCTGTTTTTTATTACATTTCAGTGGTGTCATAGTACATTGCTTTTGTTAGTGGCAGGCTAATTAAGCCTGCTCACACTACCCTTCTAAGGATACATTCTATAAAGTTTACAATTTCTTGTGAAGTTTCGTTAGTAGACATAGTTGTCACCTTTTTACCGTATTCATTCTGTAAATGTGAGTAAGTCGATAATAATAATTATTAAAAATAAAATGAAATATTTTCAGACATCTAAAATATGTATCAAATAAATTCTAATATAGACACTTAAATCAATTGTCTTTCAAACATAGCAGAAGCAATCATCCTAGCAAAATCCGAACGAACTGAATGAAATTCGTAACTATATAAATAACCAGTGAAACGAAATTAACAAATGTATGAACTGCTTGGTCTAAAACCTTATTATCACAACTTAATAATGTACAATATATAAATACAAAATAAGCTTCTTACCAGAATGACACTGTTTAATTTATATACGAGTACATATTCTGAAATTTCTAATAACCTCTACTTGCAGTAAAACAACCAATACAATAGAAGCAAACCCTCATCCGCTACATGTTGTCGCTCCAGCCCCATCGCAATCTTTGTCGCCGTGGCTTTATTCCAAGGGGGGAGGAGTTACGAACGCAACCACTTAACGCAACAACAAGAAGAACAACATACTAAGGAAGTACAACACGCCATCCAACAAACAACAACATCAAATTCCAATAATTGAACAGACGCAAATTTTAAATCTTATTAAGACTATTATTTAAGTTATACAATATTTTAATTCTTATAAAAATCATCCAATGCATGTTGACTTGAATTCCCATGAAAATGATCAAATCATGTTGAGTTCAGTTCTTATGAAAATCTTTAAATTCGTATTAATTTGAATTCGCATTAAATACATGCTTGCTTCATTTCTCATGCAATTCATTATCAAAGTAGCGATATTTTAAGATATAAATACTTGTAAATTAAAATTTAAATTCATTATTAAACGAATTGTGAAGTTGAATGGTGTTCCTCTCATTTCCAATACGTAACTCTCGCGTATTCGATAATTTTGACACCATCGGGGGCCTGTACATGGAAGATGCCTTCGTACATAGCATTCCATACTAACGGCCCAAGCATCCATCCCTGGAAACTCCTCCGATAAACTTGTGCGACCCTACACCTTTTCCGGACTGGTAGATCAGTATCCTGTCGCTGAAGTAGCTGGCAATCATTCGCATCAGGTCACAGTTGGCTGAGTTGAAATCGCTTTTATTATCTTGGCTGACCACAAGGAAATACCTCTTAGTTCCACCCCTCCATTGTTTCCCCTGAATCGAATTTTTGGCCGTCTGTACAAGTTCGTTGAAGGCATCCACGGTGGATCAAGCCTTCCGGAAGCCATATTGCCGTGTTGAGAGCCCTCCAGATTTTGCAATGGCATTATCAACCCTTTCACAGTTTATCCGCTCCAGAATTTTTCCCGCCGTATCTAACATGCAGAGCGGGCGGTACGCTGAAGGGACCTCTGTTGGTTTGTTGGCTTTCAGCGCCAGGACCAGTCGTTGCTTCTTCCATCTCTTTGGGAAAATGCCTTCTGCAGGCGTCGTACATTTTCCTCAGTGGCTCTGGGTTCAGTGCAGCTGCGGTTTTGAGCACTTTGGTGGCTGATTCCATCTCGGCCAGGTGCTTTCTGGTCTCCAAACTTCCCAACCGCCCTCAACACCTCATCTATAACAGTATGTATGCATTCCTACGTTTGTTCGAGAGGGTGCTAGTATGGAAAGAGTTGTGCTACTATGCGTCTGAGTAATATTGGACAGGTTGGGGATGGCTGCCTGTAGCAGGGCACTTTTCAAGTCTAAATGCCATGCCCAATGGGTCATCCTCAACCTGTGCGCATAATTCAGCGAATCTGGTATACTTACTCTTCTTAATTGTCTTCTTTAGTACATTTCTGGCTTCCTTGAAGGCCTGGTGCTTCTACAGGGAATCTGCTTTCCGTATAGAATATTGATACCTTCTCCTCGTAGCATGGCATGCTTCGCCTATAGCATCCGCCCACCAATAGACAGGCATTGCCGCGTCGCACGCGTTTTCTACCTTTCTTGCCAGCTGGTTCGCAATTTCTTCTGCATTGCCTTCCAGCACCAAACCTTCAAGCATCATTGCAAGGACATCTTCGTCAAGGCTGTTTGTCCTCAAGCCTTTCAATGTCGGACCTATCCGCTGCCGTTTTCAGGGCTTCTCCAGTTCGCAGATGATAGCTTGGTCGTCGCTGTGAGTGTATATGTCACTCACCAGCCTTTTTGCACCCCTCACCAGCCTGCTACTTACGAAGGTTATTTCTATCGCAGAGCTGGCACCTCCTCTGGCAAAAGTCATCTCGCCGGTATTCAAGAGGATAACGTCAACTGTTGCGAGTGCGGCCGTGGGGAAGTACACTTCCTTTGGGGGCAGGATATATATTTGTCGTAACTCAGAGCACTCGTAATTTTACTGCACATTGAATTGTATATAGTCAAGGAAACTTTTAAGCAGTTCGAAGTATTCCGAAAACCAAACTGGTGCACTGGGAAAAGGTGTTCATGTGTTATAACTTTGTTAATATGGTCCAGTAGCAATTTTTCGAATATTTTAGATATAATTGTTAATAATGTGGGTTTTGTGGAAATTTTACCCGGCTTCGAAACTGCGATTATTTTAGATACCTCCCAAACTTTTGGATAATAGTTTAGTCGCATTACAGCGTTGAAGATATTCCTAAAATATATTAAGGCACTGTCAGGCAAATGCTTTAAAGATGTTTACAGTGATCATGTCGTATGCGGCAGATTTGTTTTCTTTAAGACCATAATTTAAATAATGTTTTATTTCATGGTTATTAATGTATTATTTAATGGTTATTCTTTTAATTCTTATGTTTCTTGCAGAACTATTTTGTGAAATTGACTCCATTGTTGTTGTTTCGAAGTAATAAGCCCGTGTTTTCTCTTTGTCTATGCATGTTCTAGTGCAGGGCCCTTTGTTTATGAGAGGTAGTTGGTGGATAGTTACGTTTTTAATTTATTTGTTTTGTTTCCACAGCGAATAACGTTTGGGTTAGGTTTGCTAAGTTATTGTTTATATGTTTGTTATTATGTCCATTGAGGATTCAGTGTTTATGAGAGGTAGTTGGTGGATAGTTACGTTTTTAATTTTTTTGTTTTTTTCCACAGCGAATAACGTTGCGGTTAGGTTTGCCAAGCTATTGTTTATATGTTTGTTATTATGTCCATTGAGGATAGCCTTAAGGTCTTTCGTTGATTTGTTAACCATTGCTTTGTGAACATTTTCTTAGCTTTCATTTAACATTTTTCCTTATAATTTTCTATGTGAGTATAGGAGAACTCTATGTTTGTCGACTTCAACGTTCTATAATAAAGGATGTCGTTTATATAAACTATTGTACTTTCAATGTCTTGGGCGGATTTTAATGGTATCATCAGTTCAATATTTCCATCAACATAATCTCGAAATGCACCCCAATCAGTCTTGTGGTTTGTTAAAGGTGACATATTTCTTTGCAGTTTTTGGTTTTTGTGGTATTCAATGATAATTGGTGAATGGTCTAAGGAAAGATCAAAGCTAGATTTTATTTTTAGGTGGTTTAATTTTATTTTCTTGGTTATGTAGAACTCTATAAGATCTGGTTTTTTCTTCCTGTCAGTGGGCTAATGGGTGGGTTCTCCAGTGCTTAGAAACTTATAATTACACTTGTTCAGGGCTTCCAAAAGGAATCTTCCTTTTTTGTTTGTCAGTCTCGAACTCCAGTCCGTATTCTTTGTATCACAGTCGCCAACTGCGATAAATCGTTCGTCCCAAGTGTTTTATATACTCCATACAAAAGTACCAATGGTAAACTTTGGTGGCCAGTACAATGCAGATTATAAGTGGTCCTTGTGTATTTTCGATTTAGATGGCTGTCGATTGTAGATAGTCTTTCTTTATAGATAATTATAGATAGATAATCTTTCGTTTATATGTTGCTGAGCCGCCATGAGCTCGCCCACTGGGGTGATTTGCGTGGAAAATTTTAAAGCTAGGAATTTTTAGACAACTTTCATTTGTGAAGTGTGTTTCTGAAATTATATGGGTGTCAATTGAGTTGTTCATTATAAATTGTTTTACTACTAAAGTATACTGACTTAGTCCGTTTGAATTCCTGAACTTAAAGCTCAATATGTTGGTTTTATGGAGGAGTTGGGACACATGAGTGTAGTCGAAATTTCTATTTTGAACGAGCCGGATTACTACATCAAGCATCCCGGTGTTTTTAAGCCTACATCCACTTCTACAAAGTTGAGAGTCGTTTACGTCTCAGCGGTCACTCAACGGCATAAAATTTGTTGTTCCAACGCTGCAAAGTGACCTCGTCATATTATTTCTCTTCTTCCTTTTTTCCGGTTTGCAATCACTGCAGACATTGTTAAATTGCAAAGGGCAAACACTGGTTCACAGTGATGATCGAAAGTTTCAGTACATTCTTTGGAGGAGTTCGCCAGATGTAGACGTCTGCACTTTCCAACTCAATACGGTGACATATAGTGTGGCTGATTCACCATACTTATCGGTAAGCAGTCTTTTATATATTGTGGAGCAAAATGCATCGAGGTTCAAAGTTGGCGTCAGCATCGTTATGTCATATTTCTATGTCGATGATATGTTCGGTGGAGCAATCTCTGTAGCCGAACTTTGCAGGTATACGACACGAGGTGGAGAAGCGGTTGACGTTGGGAAATGGCGTTCGAATCATCAAGAGTTCAGAGATGACAAATGGGACTTAAACGGGGCCAGAATCGCGACTGCTTTTTGTTTTTGTTCAAGCAAAAACGTAGCTCTGCTGCACGCGTGACAAAGTGTTTATCGATGGTGTCCTCGTTGTTCGACCCATTAGGACTTTTAGCACCAGTGATCATCACAGCCAAAATCCTACGACAGGAGTTGTGGCTACTGAAATTGATTGGGATGAGTCACTTCCTCAGAATCTACAATTGGTGTGGGAAAACCTACTCACGGGTCGTTCACATTTATCCTCAGTAGTCATTCCGAGATATTGCTTGGCAGCTGAAGTAAAATCCATACATCTACATAGTTTTTGCTATTACTGAATTCGCGCATATGACTGTGTTATGTAGGTTCGTGTTTTGGATTAATCTAGCAACGTTCAAGTCTATCTTCTCGCGGTAAAATCGAGAGTTGCACCAACCAAAAGCAAACGCTGGCGAAATAGGAGTTGTGCGGAGCTTTGCTGCTCGCTCGTCTACGGGACAAATTATGAAGGTAATCTTTTCGAACTACAACACTTAAACTCCCCTATGGATTGATTCACAGATAGTGCTCCATTGGCTTAAATCGCATTTGGCTACGCTGTCTACTTTTGTTGGAAACCGGATATCGGTAATCCAGAACTTATCAATTGGCGCTCATTGGAGGCATGTGCCGATACACTGCAATCCAGCATATGTTGTATTGAGGCGCTGCACCGTGGAAGAACTTGGCACGTCGATTTGGCTCACTGGACCATCATTTTTATATGCAGAGATGAAAAGATGGCCTGCGAATTGATGCAACAGTATCAACTGGGAAGAAGTCAAAAAGTAGAAGTGGGAGTCTGCGTTCCACGTGACTGTGGGATCGAACTATGTAGTCGATGTGATCAACAAGCACAGCTCACAATTACTCAATTTGCGTGTTGTCGCGAAGTGGAAAACTCATCATCCCCTCAGGAGCTGCAAAATTCATTATACAACAACACTATTTTGCGCATCACATTCGTTTAGTGAACAAAAATGTACCGACACGTAGTGCAATTCAATTTTTGACTCCGTTCCTGGACAACACTGGCAGATTTACACTGCTCAAGCTATTTGGTCGACTCGAGCTGACAAACTTACCAGAATCACGCAAACATCCTGTTCTGCTGCCAAGAAAATACGAATTTCTGTTCCGGTACGTCCAACATTTGCATGTAAGGAGGTGCCCTGAAAGCTCTCAAACGTTTAGAATTTTGGATTGTGAACGCTCAGCGCGTTGTCAGAAACCGTATACCACAATCCGCTACAAACCTAGATTGTTGCAGCAGATTATGGGGCAACTGCCTGTTGAACGGTAGAAGCCCTCACGATCGTTCGCTCGTTGTATCGTGGACTTTGCTAATCCTGAGAACATCTATATTCATATTACAGGAAAGGCACCAAACAAGGCGTACATCGCTAAGTTGATCTGTCTGTTTTCGAAGGCGGTACACATCGAGCTGGTCTCCGACTTGTCCACCGATGCATTTCGAGCAACTCTGAAGCGCAGTACCAGAAGAGGGTCGCCAGCGGGCTTCTTCTGCGACACCGCTACCAATTACATTAGTACCAGCAACAAGCTGGCCGATCTATTGGCGTTTTTGTTCAACTAATCGAATCAAAATTCAATCATTAATTTTTGTAATAACTAATTTATTAATTGTCTCTTTATCCCCCCAGTGTACCACAGTTCGGCGGCATCTGGGAGGCGGCTCTCAAATCGGTTGAGGGTCACGTCAACCGTAGTCTGATCAATGCCAGGCTCACATTTGAAGAATTGTCAAAAGTCTTGTTCGAGATAGAGGCAATTCTCAATTCTCGCCCGATAACTTCACTATCATCTGACCCGACCGACTATGATGCATTGATTCCGGCGCACTTTCACGACTACGTGAACAAGCTACAGGTGCGCACAAAATAGATCGATGACCATGCTAATGTCGCCAATGATGCAATGGTAATTATTCATGATGACAATGTCCCACCTATACATTAGCAACTAGCTCGAATCATTGACTGTGTTCCCTGGAGAGATGAGCGGCTCAGAGTTGTCGATGTTCGTAGAGCCACTATTGCCTGTTTGAAATTAATTGCAATGGGGCCGGGATGTTGGGTCACGCTGTATTTTCCGCTGCTTGTTTTCTTATTCATATTTACGCTTTCAAATGTACACTTTAATACACGTACTAATCGCCAAAAATTTAGAAGAAATACATCAGTTGCATGGAAGCATCAAACGGATGGTGATTTTTGATTATATATTTGAAATTTATACCTTTATTTGAATTTTTGGACTTGTAGTAGAAAATGCTTTGCTATACAGTATCTATACCTACTTGAACCACCTAAGTCCACAGAGAGGTCCTTAGTGGACCCATGTTTCCTGAATAGTAGTTATAAAAGGGAATGTATGCAGACGGCAAATCCATCTACTTCAGAGAGCAGTAGCGACTTGTGAATGCTGCAAGTTAAGTGTTATATTAACACCTGTAGACGCACCTAAATTATTGGTTTGGGAAGACCAATCGAATGTGATCCTCCCAAAGAACAGGCTTAGGAGGCTTCCGTACCTAGACCCCAGAACATCCAAAGACTTTTGGTCGAATCGCAGAAGAAGAGTCGAAATTTCTTTGCTTTCCAGGTTCTTTCCCCTTGTGTGCGACTGAATATGCCAGCCTGAAGTGTCAAGGCACGTAGAACTGGAAGCACATCATCTGAATCCTGAAACCATCCGATTGCCTTCCTTGTGGGTTTATTCTCTTCCTGGTATACAGAGAAGAGAGTTTTACCCAGAGCGGGGATCTTTCCCCCCTCCGGCACCATTCCGGTTCCGTCCTTAGTCTCATAGCCCCCGCGTTTCTCTCCGGACCTGTTCCATAAGATGGTTTTAGCAGTATCTAATTTCTGCATCAACCATCCTAAGATACGTTCCCCTTCGTCCAATCATAGCCAGGCCTGAGGGCCGATAACCATCTATAGGAGGGCATGGGCAGAGAAACCCCAGATGCGCCTCATCGTTCAACTTTTCCTGTCACAGAAGCAGATTTTGGCTGGCACGCAGTTGGGCTTGCAGACGAAAGATTATATTATTCGCATCCCTCCTGCTCTTTCTCCTACTCCCAGAAGTTGTTGGAGAAGCCTTGTTTTCAGAAGTTCCAGTGGCATTGGTCCGACGGAACTCAACTGACCGCTGCCTTCTCGAAGACACAGTTGCGGAAAGGCTGACTACAAAGTGTCTCCCTGTAGAGCATAGCCTGCCTCTTCCGTCTTTCTCTCCTCTTCAACTGACCGCTGCCTTCTCGAAGACACAGTTGCGGAAAGGCTGACTACAAAGTGTCTCCATGTAGAGCATAGCCTGCCTCTTCCGTCTTTCTCTCCTCTTCTGGAAATGTCATAGAACTCGCGGTGCCACTAGGAGGATGTTTCACTGCCGAAGCAGCTATGCGACTCAGATCTTCTGGATCTGCGTGGTCCTCGCATAAAGATGCTGAACGAGAATTATCCGACCGATCTCCTCCAGAATACGCTTCCTGTCAAACCAGGAAGGGACACACGTAATGGGCGAGACCTCCAGACTCCCTGTCCCTGTTTTTCTATTCAATTGATACCAATTGTCAATAAGTTGGCCTTACTAAACCCACTGCTCCCTCCGCAGCGATTGTGTGATTTGTGCAAATCTTCACAAATCAGAAGAATATCCAATCAAAGAACCAGATACTAGTAGTAAGAAATGCAGTAATTGCGGTGGAAATCATAATGCGAACTATAGAGGGTGCCCAAATTTACATATCAGTTAAGCAAAGAATGCTCCATCGCAAAAAAGTTGGATCTCACATTCAGCAAATTAATACAGAATTTAATAATGGACCAAAAACTCAAAATACAAAAACTTCATACGCAGATACTTTAAAATCTGCACCCGACAAGCAAATTCACGATTCTCCTACTCTTAAATCCTTAGAAAATATGGTATCCTTGCTTACTCACATGTATGAAACAATTTATGGATCGAATGCAAATAATGATGAAACAACTCGTACAGCGAGACTGGTGTAATTGAGCAACTAACCTCGCCCGTGTGCCTGGACACTGGCAAAAGACGCTACGGGCTTGTCTCGGTTTATCCCCCCATGTATACGTGTATGTATATGAATCATCCACTATGAAATCGTTCCCGAAGCCAACCTACGGAAGATTTTTGTAGTTGCAAAGGCTCTAGGGGTGGCCGCTATCTTAGGATGTTATGTCAATGCGCACTTCGACATATGGGTTAGCACAGATTTAAATGTACGAAGTTAGTCATTATATGAGTATATTACAAACAGAAACCCACGTGGTGGGGGAGTAAATTAGGTAGCTCAGATTAAACTGTAGCAGACTTTTTAAAATGGTAAACAAGTCCAGAAACAGGGCAGACTGGATATCATACAAGGCTGCACTTACAACCTTCAAAGGTAAGCTAAGGAAATCACAAAGAGTGTCGTGCAGAAACTTTTGCGGTGACGTAGAAGACATCTCTGAAGCGTCTAAGTTTAGGAGTAATTTAGTATTAAAATTTTTTGTTGACAAAGGTACAAAAATAAATTAAAGATAGTGTACATATGATTATTAATGTTGAAAATGATTAGTCTAAGTTATTAAAGCCCAAAACTCATTGCATGAAAAATTTCAATAAAATTTAAATAAAAATACTTATTGAAAGACATCATTAAATAATAATTATTAGTTTGTTCTTTTTCAAAACATAGTTGGTATAGGAAATTTCAAGTTCCATCAGGTTATGGGCCCAGACTTTTGAGAAAGCAAATTATAATTAAGCTAAAGTAAATTATAATTAAGATAAAGTAAAGGCGAATTGGAGCAGGACAGGATATCGGCAGTTAAACTATTTGTTGTTAGACTCAATAATACCGATTATTATAGCTGGAAGTTCAAGATGGAATTGTTACTCCGAAAGCAGCCCTTGTGGAAAAGAGTTATTGTGGGCACGTGCCCAGAATCCACTCTTTCTTCCTCTACAGATGCGAAGCCCAAAAATCTAAAGGAAGTAGAGGAATGGGATCAGGGAGACGAACAAGCCAAAGTAACAATTGGTCTTGCAGTCGACGAAAATAGTTTAACGCACATTCGAAAGATATCAGTGAAGATAGCATTGGGCGATTGGAATGCTCTTAAAGTATACTATGAAATGAATACATTGACAAATAAAATATATTTAATGCGCTCAATTTCTTCTTTAAAATTAAGCGATGATGGAGATGCACGTATTCATATAAAAAAAATGCAATATTTGTGTGTAAAATTAAGTGATATTGGGGAGGAGGAGCTGTCCGACAAGTGGATAGTAGCATTTTTATTGAGTATTCTACCAAGAAGTTACGTTACCTTGATAACAAGTTTGGAAACGCGACCAGAAAATGAGCTGACTTTTGCAATAGTTCAAGAAAAGGTTATATCTGAATTCGAACGGCATTTTCATTCAGATCGAAATTGAAAAAAAAGTCTTTGTTTTTTCTGCAAAAAGCCAGGGCATCAAACGAAAAATTGCAACAAATATCAAAATTGGGTTTCAAAACGCGGAGGCACCAAAGGCAAAGGGAAAACCAATAAATTTGATAATAAGATTAATTCAACTGAGGAGAAGCCAGTAGCTAAAAATCGGCAGGAACAGTCATGTGCTGATGTCAATGATTTTTTATTCACTATTGGTAAGCAGCAAATAGGATGGATTTTGGACTCCGGAGTTACACGGCATGTTGTCAATGAATGATTGGCGTTTCTTTGAAGAGTATGACGGGTTCTATAATAGCTCTATTGAATTAGCAAATGGCACAACAGCAATGGGAACTGGATATATAACGCTTGTTAACGATAAAGTGTGTGTTTCTAAAACAAAAGCATGCGAAGTTTTGCATGCTCCAGATTTAGAAGGTAGCGTGCTTTCTGCTTCACGTTTAACTGAAATGGGTTTTGATATTATATTCAAGAAACCTCCCTGTCTAATTATGTGAAAACAGAAACAAATAGGTATAGCGGATGCGTTTGAAAATATATATCATTTACGCCATATAGCAAAACCTAATACTATTAGGGAACAGAGCGAAAATTGTTTTCATAAGTGACACAGAAGGCTGGGGCATAGAGATCCAAAGACAATTTTAAAAATGGCATCTAAAGGTTTGGTAAATGGTTTAAAATTAACTGAATGAAGTATAAAAATTACATGTGATACATGCTTGAGAGGAAAATTAACACGCCTACCATTTCCAAAAGTTTCAAAAGGCGAATCACTTGCACCACTCGAATTGATTCATAGGGATATATGCGGCAAAATGCAAACTAAAATACCCACTAGTGAACTGTATATTATAACATTTATCGATGATTTTTCTCGATTTACAGTCATTAAATTGTTACGAAATAAGTTTGAAGTAGAAACTGAATTAAAGCATTATATAGAATTTGTGAAGAATTAATTTGGGCGGAAACCGAAGGCCATTCGATCTGATCGCGACGACGAAAATATTGGAAATAATGTCAGGTTTTTTAAAGTCAGAAGGAATCGATATTCAACTAACGGCTAGTTATAGTCCTCAACAGCATGGAGTGGCAGAGCGGAAAAATCGGAAACTGATTGAAATGGCACGCTGTATGTTGATTGATGCCGATTTACCATATAACTTTTGGGCTGAAGGTGTAGCTACGGCTAATTTTATTCAAAATCGCGTAATCACTAGAGCAACAAATGAAACGCCATTTGAACATTGGAACGGTATCAAACCTAGTATTAAAAATTTGCATGTGTTTGGTTCTAAATGTTTTGCTTATGTACCTTCAGAAAAAAGACAAAAATTGGTGTTGCTGATATAGAAGTAATCTTTCTAGGCTATGCTAATAATTCAATGGCATATCGATGTTTCAATCCAGAAACTCTAATGGTTGTTATAAGTCATGGCGTGAGATTCAGTTCTCACTCGCTAGATAAAAGGGATACTAAAATTGCAATAGATATATATTCATCTGAGAAGTTACAGCTGATGGTAGATGAATGTATTGGGGTGGAGATAGCTAGTTCTAGTGAGTGTCAAAGTGATTTAAATGATAAAGAGAGTCCAGATATTGAACCATTACGCTCTTCTCAACGTTCTACGAATGGTGTTCCAGCAAAACGTCTGATCGACCAAATATAAGTTGTGAAAGAAGTTACCGTGCCTACTTGTTATAACGATGAAATTTCATGCAAAGAAAACGAACAATGGGTGAAAGGGATGCATGAGGAAATGGACTCATTGGAACAAAATAATTCTTGGTGTTTGGCTGAGTTGCCAGATGATCGTAAAGCTGTTGGTAACAACTGGGTTTTTAAAAAGTTAAAACTAATGAAGATAATAGTATTCACATATATAAAGTACGTTTAGATGCACAAGGTTTTTCTGAAGAATTTGGGAAGACTTCGATGAGGTGTTCACGCCAGTTTTTCGACAAACAACGTTTCGATTACTTTTATCCATCGCAGCGAAACAAAAAATGATAGTACATCAATTGGATGCAAAACAGCTTTTTTAAATATAAATTTTAACGAAACAATTTACATGAAACACCCACCGAGGTTTATAAAAGACGCAAAGAAGGTTTGTTTGCTAAAAAGGATCATATATGGGATAAAACAGGCTACTAAAGTATGGCACTGCAGATTCTACTGACACAAAGATGATTTAAGCAGAGTGAATCGGGGCGCTGTTTATACTCACCTAAATGGTAGTTGGTGCTTCTTACTAATATATGTTGATGATTTGGTTTTAGCATGTGAAAGTGAGGAACATTTAAAAGATGTTGAAAAAATGTTGTTTTGTAAATATCAAACATAAAATCTTGGACCCATCAAGCATTATTTAGGTATGTCAATCTCAAAGGATATTCATGGAAACTATGAGCCAAATCAGTCCATCTGGATCGCGAAAATTGCATTTGAATTTGGGTTACATAATTCAAACCATCCATAACACCTATGGAGCTTAATTATGGTAAAACAGGAACATCAGAACAACTACTCAACAACACGAACTATCAGAAACTGATTGGACGATTGCTTTATATATCTGTTAATACACGACCTGACGCCACTATAATGACTCAAATCTCGCTGGGGTAATACTCACCGGTTCGCCAGTTTTTCTGTAAGCAAAACATTTAGAACCAAACACATGAAAATTTTCAATACTAGGTTTGATACCGTTCCAATGTTCAAATGACGTAGCTACACCTTCAGCCCAAGGTATATGGTAAATCGGCATCAATCAACATATAGCGTGCCATTTTAATCAGTTTCCGATTTTTCCGCTCTGCCACTCCATTCTGTTGAGGACTATAACTAGCCGTTATTTGAATATCGATTCCTTCTGACTTTAAAAACCTGACATTTTTTCCAATATTTTCAGATCGAATGGCCTTTGGTTTCCGCCCAAATTTATTCTTCAAAAATTCTATATAATGCTTTAATTCAGTTTCTACTTCAAACTTATTTCGTAACAATTTAATGACTGTAAATCGAGAAAAATCATCGATAAATGTTATAATATACTGTTCACTAGTGGGTGTTTTAGTTTGCATTTTACCGAATACATCCCTATGAAACAATTCGAGTGGTGCAAGTGATTCGCCTTTTGAAACTTTTGGAAATGGTAGGCGTGTTAATTTTCCTCTCAAGCATGTATCACATGTAATTTTTATACTTCATTCAGTTAATTTTAAACCATTTACCAAACCTTTAGGTTTTGCTATATGGCGTAAATGATATATATTTTCAAACGCATCCGCTATACCTATTTGTTTCTGTTTTCACATAATTAGACAGGGAGGTTTCTTGAATATAATATCAAAACCCATTTCAGTTAAACGTGAAGCAGAAAGCACGCTACCTTCTAAATCTGGAGCATGCAAAACTTCGCATGCTTTTGTTTTAGAAACACACACTTTATCGTTAACAAGCGTTATATATCCAGTTCCCATTGCTGTTGTGCCATTTGCTAATTCAATAGAGCTATTATAGAACCCGTCATACTCTTCAAAGAAACGCCAATCATTCATTGACAACATGCCGTGTAACTCCGGAGTCCAAAATCCATCCTATTTGCTGCTTACCAATAGTGAATAAAAAATCATTGACATCAGCACATGACTGTTCCTGCCGATTTTTAGCTACTGGCTTCTCCTCAGTTGAATTAATCTTATTATCAAATTTATTGGTTTTCCCTTTGCCTTTGGTGCCTCCGCGTTTTGAAACCCAATTTTGATATTTGTTGCAATTTTTCGTTTGATGCCCTGGCTTTTTGCAGAAAAAACAAAGACTTTTTTTTCAATTTCGATCTGAATGAAAATGCCGTTCGAATTCAGATATAACCTTTTCTTGAACTATTGCAAAAGTCAGCTCATTTTCTGGTCGCGTTTCCAAACTTGTTATCAAGGTATCGTAACTTCTTGGTAGAATACTCAATAAAAATGCTACTCTCCACTTGTCGGACAGCTCCTCCTCCCCAATATCACGTAATTTTACACACAAATATTGCATTTTTTTATATGAATACGTGCATCTCCATCATCGTTTAATTTTAAAGAAGAAATTGAGCGCATTAAATATATTTTATTTGTCAATGTATTCATTTCATAGTATACTTTAAGAGCATTCCAATCGCCCAATGCTATCTTCACTGATATCTTTCGAATGTGCGTTAAACTATTTTCGTCGACTGCAAGACCAATTGTTGCTTTGGCTTGTTCGTCTCCCTGATCCCATTCCTCTACTTCCTTTAGATTTTTGGGCTTCGCATCTGTAGAGGAAGAAAGAGTGGATTCTGGGCACGTGCCCACAATAACTCTTTTCCACAAGGGCTGCTTTCGGAGTAACAATTCCATCTTGAACTTCCAGCTATAATAATCGGTATAATTAAGTCTAACAACAAATAGTTTAATTTCCGATATCCTGTCCTGCTCCAATTCGCCTTTACTTTATCTTAATTATAATTTACTTTAGCTTAATTATAATTTGCTTTCTCAAAAGTCTGGGCCCATAACCTGATGGAACTTGAAATTTCCTATACCAACTATGTTTTGAAAAAGAATAAACTGATAATTAAGATTTAATGGTTTATTAAATAGAATTGAATATGAGACTTCTGATCTGAATAAGCAAACAAAGAATTTGTAAAACCAGGGAAAATATATAAACCATAAAAAGAAATACAAAGCAAAAAGTTAATGTACTTCGAACGTTATAAAGGGTGCATCACATGACTCTATTATAATGGCTCGTTCATATTTCAACACGAAGTGGTCCTACTGTGGCATTTGAAATTGTTTCGAAACTTGAGTGTGGTTTGTCCATTATTGTTAAAGGTTCTTTAGTCTGTCTGGTTTTCTTATTGTGCTTGCATATTTCACAAATTGGCACATAATATTTTACCATTCTACTCATGTCTTTCCGTAAGCATTTTTTATACCCTTTACCTTCAAAAAAGGTAAAAATAGTTGACTAATTTTGAGCTTTTGAGAGGCGTTGGAATATCAAGAAGGAGGCGTGGTAGGTATGGACTTATATATCAGAATCACTTTCTAAGCAAATTTTTATTTTGTCTGTCCGTCTGTCCGTCCGTCTGTGGCCACTTTTTTCTACACTGTTAGAGCTATCTCAATGAAATTTTGCAAAAGTAGAGTAGAACCAGGTTGCTATATGGGCCGATTTGGACAAAGACCACGCCTACATCCCTTATATGGAAGTTGTTTCAGGTTTTTAAAATGACTATAGCTTCGGTCCAATTGATGGAATAGTGACACAATTAGGCTGTTATGGAGATGTGGGTCATACTAAACATTACGCAAATAGTGTGCGGTATATATTAACTGCCACGCCCACTATTAACAAATATTCATAACTTAAGATCTAGTAGAAATTTGTGAACGAAATTTTTCGGGAAGGAACATGTGGACATTATAAAGGTACCTGCAAAAAATAGGGTTGATCAGGGAGAAGACACGCCCACTTTTGATATACGGAAGTTTCGGGTATAAAACTAGCCTACCTATGCTTGTATTGATGCCAGCGGAACAAAAATTGGCAAAAATGTACATGGGGTCCATAATAGTGTGTGTGCGGAATATGGAGATGATAATACAACTGCCACGCCCACAATTAACCAAAAATCATTACTAGGTTAAAATCTTATTAAAGATCTATCCACGAAATTTCACAGGAATGTTACGGGAGCCAACATTAAAAACCACACAAAAAATGGGCGTCCTCTTTTTACAGCCACGCCCACTATTGACATATAATTATACCTTACGACCTAAACTATATTTTTGGACGAAATTATATATTAGTACGTATATGCACGTTACAAAGCCATATACAAGAATTGGGGTTTATCAGATAAAGGATTCGCCTACCTCCCATATAATGAACTTTGGGGTCCCCACTTGAAAACAATTACCCTATCTATGCTTTTAGTCATGATATATAAATACAAATTGGCGGATGTATACATTGGGTCTATACCAGCATGCATTCCAAATATGGGAAGACTATTACTACTGCCACGGCCACAATTAAACAAAAAGCATTACTAGGTTCCTATAGAAGATTCACCAACGAAATTTCACAGGAAGGTTGCGGGTACTATTATTAAATAGCACACAAAAATTACGCCGACTATTGACATATTATTATAACTTACGACCTATACAATACTTTTGGATAAAATTTTATATAATTACGTATATGGACCCTACAAAGCCATACACGAGATATGGGGTCGATATAATCAATTGAAGGTATCCCACCGAAATTACCGTAGATGTGCTTCTAATGATGATTTATAAAGAAAACATCCCCATTATAGAACTCGCACGCAGAAAGGTAAAGGGTATTTCGAAGTCGGTCTAACCCTACCTTAGACATCTTTACTCTTCTCTGTTTCATGCAATGAGTTTTGGTCGTTAATAACTTATAGTATTCATTTTTGGGCCTTTTATTTGTGCATATCAATTTTTAAACTCACTCAACATGTACATAGTGAAGACAAAACTATTTTTACTAATTGCTAGCTCTTCTATGTTAATTTTTTTCGTTTTGCATAACAACTTCCTTAGTATTAAATCGAAATTTGCTAATATATCTTTGTATCCTGCGGGCTTACTTCCATGCCTTAATGTGCTCTTGTCCAAACTTCGATCGTGGAAGTCAACATTAATAATCATGTGTACACTATCTTTAACTTATTTTTATTCTTTTGTCAACAAAAAATTTTAAATATCTTATATAATTAACATCATTGATATATAGTTACATTCCCAAATATGAAGTTGATGAGACTCTGTGGGTTCAATGCATTGCTCATTATCTTTGACAATCTTCTGTATCATGCCTTTGTTACTATAAATGCCCTTTTTTTGCTGTAGTGTCATCCTCTTTATGTCGAAATTTTTTTAATGTCTCTGTGTTCAAATTAATGCAGTACAAATTATGCACAAATTATCGTTTCTTGTACACAATTTTAAAATCATAATCACATAAATCCAATCGGATACGCGTCATCTTAGAAGATATATATTTGTGGACAAATATTGAAATTAACGTTTGATAGTCTGTAACTACTGGGGAATATCAAAGAACTTAAAAAGCGCATTAATGGGATACAAGCCGATCTCCGAACGTATAATAACTGCCAGATTTAAGACCAGATTTCGTAATATCACCGTAATTCAATGCTACGCGCCTACGGACCCAGATACAGACGATGCCAAAGAAGCGTTCTACAACTTGTTAGACTCTACCATCAATTCTGTCCCAAAAGGCGACATCATCATGACATTGGGCGATTTCAACGCAAAAGTAGGCAACGACAACAGCAATGTCGAAGAACTCATGGGTCGGCACGCCTTAGCATCAGGTAGAAATAAAAATGGAGAGCGATTGATTGAACTTTGCTCCAACCACAATCTCTTCATCGGTGGCACTAAATTCCCCCATCTAGATATCCATAAATACATATGGAATTCTCCCGATGGCCGAACTCGCAACCAAATCGACCATGTTTTAATAAGCAGACGGTTTCACAACTCCCTCCTTGATGTGCGCACATGCAGAGGTGCGGACGTATTCAGCGACCATAACCTAGTTGTATGCCAACTCCGCTTACGCCCCGAAGGCATCAGGAAGCAACTGAAGTGAAAGATGACCTTTAATCTGGAAAACTTCCAAAACCCTGCAACGATCCAACTGTACCAGGACACACTGTCTACTACCATTGCACTCTACGAACATGGACCGTCCTGGGAACAAATTCAAAAAGGCTGCACACAAGCTGCGGAAGAAACAGTTGGCCTCCAACATCGCAAAAGAAAGCCATGGATAAGCAACACCACCTGGCAATATATCGAAGAACGTAGAAGGATGAAAAACAAAGTAAACACTGCTTCATTATACGACCGCAACAGCTTTCTCAGCGCGTACAATGCTATGCATCGGCAGGTCAAAAATGCTGTAAGGACTGATAAAAGGGCATATGTGGAGGGAATTGCTGGTGAAGCAGAGCGATCAGGAAACTGTAACAACTTACGGGGCGTATATGCAGCCAATAAAAAACTGACTAATACGAAACCTAACATACAGCCTATCAAGGCTAGTGACGGTAGCATACTAACCTCAGACGAAGATCAACTCGCGCGCTGGAGAGAATTTTTCGTGGACAACAGCGTAGAAGCGGAAAACAACACTGCACCCTTCTTGAACAGCGAAGAAGAAACCCTAACAGAAACATCCCTGTCGACCCGCCCACCACAGAAGAAATCAGCCTAGCATTCCATAAGCTAAAATTCAACAAAGCTGCTGGACCTGACGAACTTCCTGCTGAACTCTTGAAGTATGGCGCTAATATAATCTCTCACGCACTCTACCCTATCATGCATAACATCTGGACGTCTAACACCAACCCCACTGACTGGAAAGAGGGAATCATAATCACTATCCCAAAAAATTCGATCTCACCCAATGTAAAAATTGGAGGGGCATAAACCTTCTCAACTCCATCCTGAAAATCCTAGCTCTTATCATCTTAGATAGAGTGTCAGGTGTACTCAACAACCAGTTGCGGCGTGAACAAAATGGGTTCAGACCAAACCGATCTTGCGTGGACCACATCAACACTTTACGCATAGTTGTGGAGCCATCTGTCGAATGGAGATCACCACTATTTCTCCTTTTCGTGGACTTCGATCGTGTGTTTGACACGGTTAACAGAGACGCAATATGGCGCTCTCTACAAATTTGTGGAGTTCCGGACAAGATCATAGAGCTCATTAAGCCCCTATATAAACACGCGAACCTTAGTGTGCGTTATAAAGGTAAAAATAGTGCCAACTTTAAAATAAACAAAGGCGTTAGGCATTGGTGCGTTCTGTCACCACTGTTGTTTATAGTGGTCTTGGATGATGTCCTCCGGCGTACTAATGCGGAGACGGAGGAGGGGTTGCAGTGGAGATTAAACCAAAAGCTCAGCGATTTGGACTACGCTGATGACATCTGTTTCATGACGCACACGTTAGCAGGCGCCTCGTCGAGAATACGCCAACTAGCCGTAGACGCTCATGCAGCTGGCCTCAAAATCAACTTCTCCAAAACTAAACTTTTGCCACTGCAAACTGCAAATACATCTCCATTCACTGTACTGACAAATGATAACTCCACCATCAACATTGAGGACGTTGACAGCTTCTGCTACCTTGGTAGCTACATAAAAAATATGGGGGTGTAACATCTGATGTGGCAGAACGTATAAACAAAGCACGGTCTGCATTCCGGAATTTAGATCGAATTTGGCGTTCTCGTGTGATATCGCTGCGCACAAAAATACGAATATTTAACATCAGCATAAAACCTGAGCTGTTGTATGAGTCTGAAACATGGTTGGTCTCAGAACAAATAACTCGACAACTTCAAACTTTTGTCAACAAATGTCTACGAAGAATCTGCCGCATTTTCTGGCCGACAACGATCATGAACGAAGACCTGTGGCGCCTCACCAATAGCGAGCTTATTGACACACAAGTTAAAAGACGCAAGTGGAGCTGGATAGGGCACATTCTGCGTAGAGAAGACACCAACATTGCAAAGATGGCCTTTCAATCGAACCCACATGGTAGTCGGAAAGCAGGACGCCCACGACAAACATGGGTATGCACTATCCACGCCGAAAGTCACCACAGAGCCACCTGGAACGAAATAAGACACCTGGCTGCTGATAGAAACCGTTGGAGAGCTTTTGTGACCGCCCTTTGCTCCTACTAGGAGCGATATTTGACTCTTTTATAATTATGTCTTTTAGTTAACTTTGTTAGCATAAGTATGGTTTTATTGTGTCAAATGTCAGGGATAATAATAACTACTGTGGACTTACGGCCGTGTAAGTATGGTGTAAAGAAATTAATTGCCCAATGTTTTGCTAAAAGTTTCTGCAAGGGATACAGGTGGATTTATTAATTTTGTCTTTAAGTATATAAAATGCTGTCTGAGAGTCTTCTGTACAAATAAAATTTTGTATTTTTCTAAAGTAACGAGTTTTGACATATCTACGAAATTTGGGATGAAAAATTGATAATAATTGCAAAATGCAACAAATCTTCGCACTTCATCGACATTCGATGGGACTGGATAGCCTCCCAAAGTTTTGCGTTTAGCCGGATATGTTATTACACCATCTCTTGTAATCAATTTGAATAGTACAACACACTAATCAAACTTGAATACTACAAAACACCGCGAATTAATTTTCTGGTAATCAAATAACCTAGATAAATTAATTGTGGTCTTAAGAAATTATATTTCCTTAATCTGCTGAGTACTTTTATCAGGTTGTAATTGTGGTGCTGCAAAGAACCCAATTATGTCGACAACATACAAAAATTCTTCTGATTCCAAACCCGTTAATCCTATCGTCAACATTATCTGGAAACTATTCGACTGATAATGATCATTACTTGTTGAGTAAGCAGTCAATGGGCGTGAAGTTTTCTTCAGTTAAATTTCATGGAAAGAACTTGTCATACCTAACGTAGAAATCCATTTCGTTCTGCCTACCTTGTCTAGAACATCTTCCAGATGAGTGAGAGGGAATTTATCATTCACTATTCTATTGTTAAGTCGTCTAAAGACTACTCTCCATTGCTTGTTGTCTTCTATACCCTTCTTCGATACAAGGATTAATTGTGGATTGTACAGATTTACTTAAAGTTCAATTATGTCATCAGCAAGCATTTTATTCACCTGCTGCTTCATTGAATCTGTATGCGTCTCTGGAATTCTACATTTTCTTATGTAGACTGGCGTCTTGTCAGCTAACTCTATTCATTGCTAATAGAAATTATTTTTGTGAGTAGATCATTGTCAAGTTGAAATACTTCAAGAAACTCACGAAATATATCGGAAATTGACTTAGCTGCTGTCGGATTTTCTGTTTTGATTTGCAGTTTTTCAAGTACTCTATCTGCTCTAACCGTGCCGATGTTTTTGTCTGTTTCTTGTAACTTAAAAGTTCGTAATATTTTCGAAGTTCAGTCTTTAATTTTATATCACTTAACGTTATGCATCTGTTGGTATTGTTCATTATGAGTTTATATGATATGCCTGTTTTTGGTGCAATAGAGTTGCTTACTCCTTCTATTTTTGCATTCAAAATGAGGGTGTGCTCTGTTAAGTCTAGATTTACCGGTTGAATTAGTTCCGTCCGTGGTGTTGTATTGTATTTTTAACATTGCTAGTGACTTTGCATGCATTGGATGCCAAATCGGCAGAGAAGGCAAAAGCGGTGCTATTCGGCTTGGGTAATCCGGCGGGTAATGCCCCAAGGTGGTAACAAACGGGGAATAGGTAGGAAGTGTCGCAAAAAGACAAAAGGCGGGCTGTCAGAAATACCCGTCTTACAGTTGTCAAAGGTGGGGGCGAGATGCTAATACTCATAGACCTGAAGGAGTAGGAAGGGATTATACCTAAGGAAAAGTAGAGGTAGATAGAGCAAGCGATTGCCGAAGTCTACTTCCAAGTCTTCAAGAGGAAAACCCTTCCTTCTGTCACGATGCTGGCTGGTTTTAGGACAAGCTCATGGCAAGCGATGACAGCAGGTCAGCCATTCATACACCGTCAGCAGGGAAGAAGTTCCCAGCAGACCCAGAGCTCTGGTCTGGATCCCGGCTAAGCCAGCTGAACCGGCAAAGATAGAGGAGATCTTTAGATCTTGCAACAGGGACCTGCCAACTCATTGCTGCTGGGTGGAGAAATTAGACCAGCCAGTATATGGTAGAACACAGGAAGGTTGTTGAAGGGTTGCCCAGGAGCCAGAGGTCAACGCACTCAGAGCAGCTGACAGGAGTCGGGCAGCTCTTTGATGAAGAAGGCTTTCTTGACTACACAGAAGGAGAGGAGCACGCGGACGTGACGATGGTGGAGGTAAGAAGGACAGTTTCCTATGAAGCTGATCCAAATAAACCTCCATCATTCTAAATTCGCGTCCGCGAATTTGATGGTCCACCTGGGATCCGGTGGTTCTGACGTGGCCCCCATCCAAGTGCTGTGGATATGGGGCAACAAAATCTGCGGTCTAAACATGACAGGTTTCAAACTGATAGGCGCTCAGAGCACAGGTAAGTCTCGTGCTTGTATACATTAACAATTTTTTCCCCAGTTAAGCAATGGCGATACGGTGGCGGCAAGCATTGAGCTGGAAAATAGCAGCTTCTGGGTAGCTTCTGCCTACAAGGCCTATGACAAGGACGCCATACAGAAGGAGGTTCTGGCATTGATGATGGGGGCAGCCGCAGCCAACAGTACCTTGGATTTCTTCAGTAATATTAACGCCAACAAAATACACTGTGGGGAAGTACCGACACAAATGCAATATAAATTTTAGACATTATCATAGAAAAAAAACCTTAGTGTCCTAAATTTAGGTTCAGAGCCGACATATAACAAAGAACAGAAAGCAAGTTTTGGATAATTCCCTGACCTTCGATCCGTTCACGAACAATGTAAGAGCATGCAAAGTTTCTAATGAAAATTCCTACCCTGACCATCGTTATATAGAATTCGAATTAAACTTCCCAGTATTTCCAGTTAAGATGTATAGAAAAATTTGCGGAGAATCGACTGGGAAAGGTATTGGAAGAATTTCAGGGCCCCACTGCCAAGGTATCCTCCGTCTGACCCCACAGACTGTGACGAGCAAAATTATTGACTAATTTTGTTCAAACAATAATAGTCCCCAAAACCATAGTCACCTCGATAATGGACCGTCAGCATCACTGGTGAACAAAGAATTTAAATTGCATGTGGATTACACCAAGAAGTATGCACCGACATACTTATCGAACCCAAGCCAGCTGTTTGCACTGACCAATAACAACAACAACAACAACACTATAGGGAGACTAAGACTAAGTGTGCGCTAATTACAACAAAAACTTTGATAAAGCCGAGGCAGAGAACAATAACAACAAGGCGCGGCAGAGTTTACTGAGTGCGTTAGCTCGGTAAATACTACAATAACAACACGAGGAAATGTATGCAAGAGCAAAAGAGACGACGACATAACGATCGCCGTGCATGCAAGTGGCACGGATATAACACAAAAAAGAAACACGAAAATAATGTTCAAACGCAGGTCGGTGATTTTAATATATTTTTAACCGCCAACAGAAAGGAATCATGATGGCAACAACAACAGGGCGTGCAACAACAACGTGCCGCTACAACTACTATGCGCGTGACGACAGCCGGACTTTTCCCAAAAAGCGCTGACGGTCGCCTAAGGTCAAATGGAAAACAACAACAATGCATTGGCCTTAGCAACAGGAAGCGGTAGTCGAAGCAACGGCCAGCGCAACTTAAGCAACAACAAGTGCATCAACTGATGTCTATAAAAGCGCCTGCAACCGGACATACGGTCTCTTTTGCCTGCGACGCATCTCTCGAGCAAGTACTAAGCAAACGTTCCCGCATCGACGCTAAGAAATCAACACACAGAATCGACGGACACACACACACACACACAAGCACTGCTTTTACTACGAATGCTGGATTTTTCGAATCCACTCTCATAGCAAAACAGAATGTGTTCGTCAAAGTTAAAACACTGGAACTGGTTTTTAATTCACCACCGTTGAAACTAAAGACTAAAGACACGGACCTAGACGTCCAGAAGTACTGCGTTTGCTACGAACGTTGGGTTTTTCATAGCAAACCAGAACATTCTAGTCAAAAGTCAAACCGGTTGAAGTGGTTTTTTAATTCACCACCGTTGAGACTGGAGACCGAGACTACACAGCACCGACTTCAGGAGCGACCTACCTAAAATCGTTAGTTTCTATTGAAATATTTAAACCCAGAAATAAGTAGAGAAATTATATAATAAAGAAAAACTTGAATAGAAGAACACACCGCGAATTAATTTTCTGGTAATCAAATAACCTAGATAAATTAATTGTGGTCTTAAGAAATTATATTTCCTTAATCTGCTGAGTACTTTTATCAGGTTGTAATTGTGGTGCTGCAAAGAACCCAATTATGTCGACAACATACAAAAATTCTTCTGATTCCAAACCCGTTAATCCTATCGTCAACATTATCTGGAAACTATTCGACTGATAATGATCATTACTTGTTGAGTAAGCAGTCAATGGGCGTGAAGTTTTCTTCAGTTAAATTTCATGGACTTTAAGTTTTATCACACCCTGCACCCAGTTAATAAGGCTCATGCAGGTTCAGCAATATTAATACGCAATAACATAAAACACTGTGAGAGCACATCTTATCGCACAGAAGCTATACAAGCCACGAATATAATTGTTGATGACTGGAAAGGGCCAATTACAATTTCCGCTGTCTACAGCCCACCTAAACACACAATAAAAATGGAGGAGTATGAGAAATTCTTTAAGACCCTTGGCAATAGATTCCTAGCTGGAGGAGACTATAACGCAAAGCACACATACTGGGGTTCCCGTCTCACTACACCAAAAGGTCGACAGCTTTATGCGGCCATTAGAAAATTAAATTTACTCCCTGTCTCTTCAGGTACACCAACATACTGGCCAACAGATGTAAGAAAAATTCCCGACTTGATTGACTTATGTGTGACGAAAGGTATCATGCTTAGTGATCTTAAATGTAGCCCATGTTTTGAGCTGTCTTCTGACCACTCTCCAGTTCTCGTCGAGCTTAACAACAGTCTTGCCCTTCTTCCCAGTCAATGTAGCTTACATAATCACAAAACTGATTGGAATCGCTTCCGATATATGGTATCTTCCACAATTGATTTAAAACTATCACTGAAATCTGAAGAAGATATCATTGCGGCTGTTGAACACTTCAACAACTGCCTGCAACAAGCTGCGTGGGACTCCACCCCCACACTAAATGAGCGAAAATCAACGAACATCTCCAAACCTATAAAATAAAAACTGAGAGAAAAGCGATATGCAAGAAAAAAGTGGCAACAAACTAGACATCCTGAGGACAAGAAAAAATTAAATGCGCTTACAAAAGAACTTAAAGAGATCCTTAATAACGAACGAAACACCCAATTCCATCATTACCTCAGTAATCTCGATGCAACAGCTGCTACAGAATACTCTCTCTGGAAAGCAACTAGGAATCTAAAGAGACCCACAATGTTCCAATCCGCTTTACGAATGGAAAATAACGAATGGGCTAAAAGTGACCTTGAAAGAGCAGTCACATTTGCCCGACACTTAAAAAAAGTATTTACTCCACAGGAAATCGAGCCCCCAGCATGTGTAACAGAAGAAGTGAAAAGTGTTCTGAGTAATACCCATCAGATAGACCTACCCATACGTAAATTTTCCAAATCTGAAGTGAAAGCAGCTATTGATAAGCTAAATATTAAGAAAGCCCCTGGGTACGACCTTATCACTGGAAAAATAGTAAAACAACTTCCAGAAGAAGGAGTGACATATCTTACCTACTTATTTAACGCGGTACTAACATCTGGCTGTATACCTCCCCAATGGAAAGTGTCACAATTAAAAATGATTCTCAAACCCGGAAAAAGCGCTGATAAAGTTGAATCGTATCGCCCAATTAGCTTGTTACCGATTGCTTCTAAACTCATGGAAACCCTTTTCCTGAAAAGACTACTCCCAATTATAGAAGAGCGAAAGCTAATTCCAAATCATCAATTTGGTTTCAGGAAAAAACACAGCACAATCGAACAGGTTCATAGGATTGTTGAGTATATACACACTTCATTCGAACATAAACAATATTGTACAGCAGCGTTTCTTGACATCTCGCAAGCATTTGATCGCGTTTGGCACGATGGCTTGCTTTACAAAATAAAAACTACACTCCCCATTAACTACTATGTGTTAATCAAGTCTTATCTTACAAATAGATATTTTTTCGTAAAGCAAGGTGAGGAACAATCTGAGCTCCATGAAAGCTCAGCAGGCGTACCCCAAGGAAGTGTCATGGGCCCAATACTTTATCTACTTCACACGTACGACTTACCATCAGCTGAAGGAGTCACCATAGGTACCTTTGCAGATGACACTGCTGTCTTAGCTGTTGACACTCTCCCACACTTAGCTTCCTCTAAAATCCAGAGTGGGCTAAACAAAATTACTGACTGGCTAAAAAAATGGAAAATCAAGTTGAACGAAACAAAATCAGTCCAGGTTACATTCACTCTCAAACGAAACACCTGCCCACCCGTTAAACTCAACGGCATAAATATACCCCAATGTAATGAGGCTAGATACCTTGGGATGCACCTCGACAGAAGATTAACTTGGAAAACACATATATTTACAAAACGAAAATCACTCGGTATAAAGCTCAGAAATCTACACTGGCTCTTGAATCGAAACTCCAAAGTCTCAATCGATAGCAAATTACTCTTGTACTCAGCAATTTTAAAACCAGTTTGGACATACGGTATTCAGCTGTGGGGCACTGCGGCAACTTCCAATGTTGAAATACTTCAAAGATTCCAATCAAAGACCCTAAGAATGATTGTAAACGCGCCCTATTATGTCACAAACAACCAAATCCATCGTGACCTCAAAGTTCCTACAGTCGCTCAAGAAATAAAAAAGCTCTCTACTTCGCACAATCTGAGACTCCTAGTCCACCCAAATCCACTGATATCGGAACTCACTTCCAACCCCTTCACTTTCATCCGACTGAAGAGAAAATCCACAACAGATCTCCTGTGCTAATAGGCAATGGCTGCACCACTGGGTGTAGTCCATAAAAGACAGTAAATACAAAAATTAGTCTTAAGTTATTAAATATTGCTGAATGTGATTGAATGTAACAGATTGCAATAAAATATTTGGATATTAAAAAAAAAAAAAAATAAATAAATTTCATGGAAAGAACTTGTCATACCTAACGTAGAAATCCATTTCGTTCTGCCTACCTTGTCTAGAACATCTTCCAGATGCGTGAGAGGAAATTTATCATTCACTATTCTATTGTTAAGTCGTCTAAAGACTACTCTCCATTTCTTTTTGTCTTCTATACCCTTCTTCGATACAAGGAGTAATTGTGGATTGTACAGATTTACTTAAAGTTCAATTATGTCATCAGTAAGCATTTTATGCACCTGCTGCTTCATTGAATCTGTATGCGTCTCTGGAATTCCACATTTTCTTATGTAGACTGACGTCTCGTCAGCTAACTCTATTCATTGCTAATAGAAATTATTTTTGTGAGTAGTTCATTGTCAAGTTGAAATACTTCAAGAAACTCACGAAATATATCGGAAATCGACTTAGCTGCTGTCGGATTATCTGTTTTGATTTGCAGTTTTTCAAGTACTCTATCTGCTCTAACCGTGCCGATGTTTTTGTCTGTTTCTTGTAACTTAAAAGTTCGTAATATTTTCGAAGTTCAGTCTTTAATTTTATATCACTTAACGTTATGCATCTGTTGGTATTGTTCATTATGAGTTTATATGATATGCCTGTTTTTGGTGCAATAGAGTTGCTTACTCCTTCTATTTTTGCATTCAAAATGAGGGTGTGCTCTGTTAAGTCTAGATTTACCGGTTGAATTAGTTCCGTCCGTGGTGTTGTATTGTATTTTTAACATTGCTAGTGATTTTGCATGCATTGGATGCCAAATCGGCAGAGAAGGCAATAGGGGTGCTATTCGGCTTGGGTAACCCGGCGGGGAATGCCCCAAGGAGGTAACAAACGGGGAATAGGTAGGAAGTGTCGCAAAAAGACAAAAGGTGGGCTGCCAGAAATACCCGTCTTACAGTTGTCAAAGGTGGGGGCGAGATGCTAATCATCATAGAACTGAAGGAGTAGGAAGGGATTATACCTAAGGCAAAGTGGACGTAGGTAGACCAAGCGATTGCCGAAGTCTACTTCCAAGTCTTCAAGAGGAAAACCCTTCCTTCTGTCACGATGCTGGCTGGTTTTAGGACAAGCTCATGGCAAGCGATGACAGCAGGTCAGCCATTCATACACCGTCAGCAGGGAAGAAGTTCCCAGCAGACCCAGAGCTCTGGTCTGGATCCCGGCTAAGCCAGCTGAACCGGCAAAGATAGAGGAGATCTTTAGATCTTGCAACAGGGACCTGCCAACTCATTGCTGCTGGGTGGAGAAATTAGACCAGCCAGTATATGGTAGAACACAGGAAGGTTGTTGAAGGGTTGCCCAGGAGCCAGAGGTCAACGCACTCAGAGCAGCTGACAGGAGTCGGGCAGCTCTTTGATGAAGAAGGCTTTCTTGACTACACAGAAGGAGAGGAGCACGCGGACGTGACGATGGTGGAGGTAAGAAGGACAGTTTCCTATGAAGCTGATCCAAATAAACCTCCATCATTCTAAATTCGCGTCCGCGAATTTGATGGTCCACCTGGGATCCGGTGGTTCTGACGTGGCCCCCATCCAAGTGCTGTGGATATGGGGCAACAAAATCTGCGGTCTCAACATGACAGGTTTCAAACTGATAGGCGCTCAGAGCACAGGTAAGCCTCGTGCTTGTATACATTAACAACTTTTTCCCCAGTTAAGCAATGGCGATACGGTGGCGGCAAGCATTGAGCTGGAAAATAGCAGCTTCTGAGTAGCTTATGCATACAAGGTCTATGACAAGGACGCCATACAGAAGGAGGTTCTGGCATTGATGATGGGGGCAGCCGCAGCCAACAGTACCTTGGATTTCTTCAGTAATATTAACGCCAACAAAATACATTGTGGGGAAGTATCGACACAAATGCAATACAAATTTTAGACATTATCATAGAAAAAAACCTTATTGTCCTAAATTTAGGTTCAGATCCGACATATAACAAAGAACAGAAAGCAAGTTTTGGATATTACCCTGACCTTCGATCCGTTCACGAACAATGTAAGAGCATGCAAAGTTTCTAATGAAAATTCCTACCCTAACCATCGTTATATAGAATTCGAATTAAACTTCCCAGTATTTCCAGTTAAGATGTATAGAAAAATTTGGGGAGAATCGACTGGGAAAAGTATTGGAAGAATTTCAGGGCCCCACTGCCAAGGAATCGTCCGTCTGACCCCACAGACTGTGAGGAGCAAAATTATTGACTAATTTTGTTCAAACAATAATAGTCCCCAAAACCATAGTCACCTCGATAATGGACCGTCAGCATCACTGGTGAACAAAGAATTTAAATTGCATGTGGATTACACCAAGAAGTATGCACCGACAGACTTAGCGAACCCAAGCCAGCTGTTTGCACTGACCAATAACAACAACAACAACACTATAGGGAGACTAAGGCTAAGTGTGCGCTAATTACAACAAAAACTTTGACAAAGCTGAGGCATAGAACAACAACAACAAGGCGCGGCAGAATTTTCCGAGTGCGTTAGCTCGGTAAATACTACAATAACAACACGAGGAAATGAATGCTAGAGCAAAAGAGACGACGACATAACGATCGCTGTGCATGCAAGTGGCACCGATTTAACACAAAAAAGAAACACGAAAATAATGTTCAAACGCAGGTCGGTGATTTAAATATTTTTAACCGCCAACAGAAAGGAATCATGATGGCAACAACAACACTGATTGCAACAACAACGTACCGCTACAACTACTACGCGCGTGACGACAGCCGGACTTTTCCCGCTAAGGTCAAGTGGAAAACAACAACAATGCCTTGGCCTTAGCAACAGGAAGCGGTAGTCGAAGCTACGGCCAGCGCAACTTAAGCAACAACAAGTGCATCAACTGATGTCTATAAAAGCGCCTGCAACCGGACATACGGTCTCTTTTGCCTGCGACGCATCTCTCGAGCAAGTACTAAGCAAACGTTCCCGCATCGACGCTAAGAAATCAACACACAGAATCGACGGACACACACACACACACACAAGCACTGCTTTTACTACGAATGTTGGATTTTTCGAATCCACTCTCATAGCAAAACAGAATGTGTTCGTCAAAGTTAAAACACTGGAACTGGTTTTTAATTCACCACCGTTGAAACTAAAGACTAAAGACACGGACCTAGACGTCCAGAAGTACTGCGTTTGCTACGAACGTTGGGTTTTTCATAGCAAACCAGAACATTCTAGTCAAAAGTCAAACCGGTTGAAGTGGTTTTTTAATTCACCACCGTTGAGACTGGAGACCGAGACTACACAGCACCGACTTCAGGAGCGACCTACCTAAAATCGTTAGTTTCTATTGAAATATTTAAACCCAGAAATAAGTAGAGAAATTATATAATAAAGAAAAACTTGAATAGTACAACACACCGCAAATTAATTTTTTGTAGACGACCCTGGCGAAACGCTGAGTATTACACCAGCAGATTTGAGTTGTTACAAGACCCTTTCGAATTAAATGTGCTGATAAACCAGTAACCAGGGCCTTGAATATTTCACTGACAGCTGGGTGCCTGGTTGTTAAACTGAGAGGCAAGAATAAACCACATTGATGATCGACGGAGCTAGGCTTTTTTCGGAAGTCGAATAGACGATTTTTCAACAGGGCTAAAACTTCGGGTCACCCCTCGGATTGGGAAGCTTATAAAGCTGAACAAAAAACATGTGAAAAGTATATAAGAACTGATCACGAGAGTCCTGGCAAAATTATTGTAGGGATGTTGAAGAAACATCAGAAGCAACCAGAGTAAGGAGAATCCTACCAAGGACAACAAACAACGTGGGCTGCGCGAAAGGTCCAGGGGATATGTGGAGCGCATCGAACGAGGAATCTTTGGCTCTTCTCTTAGATACGCATTTTCTAGGTAGTAGCACGATGGATGGTTATAACTCGACACCTATGGGCAATCAGTCTGAGATAGGAAATGCGATAGTCACACCTGAGAAAGTTGAGTGGGCCATTAACAGCTTTGGCCCTTACAAACCTCCGGGTCCGGATGGAATTTGCCCCGCAGAATTACAACAGTCTGTATATAATTGCCCCTGGGTTGTGGCTGCAATTAGAAGTTGTCTTAACTTTGGCTATATTTCGTTTAGATGGAGAGAAAGAAAGGTTTCCTTCATACGCACAGCAGGTAGTTACTCACATGTAAAGCCAAAAGACTGCAGGCCAGTAAAATTCACATCTTTCCTCCTAAAAATATTGAAGAGGTCGATGGATGCCCACTTATGGGAAGTTATACCAACTGATAAAATATCCTCGGCACAGCATACATATACGAAGGACAAATGTACAGAGACGGCATTACATTAATCATTGGTATTGTGGAAAGAGCCATCTAGCAGAAGGATTTTGCATTAACGGCCTTCATTTATATAAAGGGCGCTTTTAATACTATAACTGTGTACTACTACGGGAGGGTTAGAAGCTTTTGATGTTGATCCTAATACGGTTGCACTGATTGAGACATTACTTGTCAGAAGAAAGGTAACTGCCAGGCTATGAACTTGAACTTTGGGCAGACAGGTCTGCATAGGTATTCTTCAGGGTGGAGTTCTCTCCCCCTGTTCTGCAATTTGACGGTAGATCTCTTGCTGCTACCGCTAGAGAGGTGGAGTTGCCCCGTCATCGCCTATGCTGATGTTTAACACTCAAATATCCAAACACTCATATGGATATTTTGCTCTCTAACTAGGCCACGCTTACATCTTAGATGGAGAGAAGGGGACTAGGCAAAAACCGCGATAAAATTGAATGACACCTCTTTTCCTAGAAAAAAAGATTTCTTACGGTCTTCCCACTAATAGATAATGGTATGGAATTTCAGTTATCAAACGTTGCCCAGGAGTACATGGCACCCCTAAATATTATCAGCACCGTTTTCAGGGTACACCTTATATAGGTTCCGGGACATATTGAAGGGGCTTTTTAGTGCTGACTAGCCAGTCGGGGCACCAACCTTTCTTTATGCACGTACAGATGCGAGTTTGGAATACCAACTTGCCAACAAATGTTGAAGGATTGCGTCATACGGGAGGCCAATGGGTCTTGGGCAGACGCAGGCACTTGCTTAACGACTAGGTTAACGTGGCCGGAAGTTTATACGAAAAAGTCTAGAGCTTGGTGGCCTGTCGAGAGAAGATATGTCTAAGGTCGTGCGACTTCCGAGAATGTTCTCCTTGGAGTGACACGTTGTGTCGTCACTCTTTTCGCCGACTTTATTTTCTCATAGAATCTTAGTGTTTTGGTGGGACATGTAGGGGGTCTAATTGGAAATCTGACACCACCTTTGTCCAATCGATGGAACTTCTTACCTCTTTTGTGACTTCGTCGTCCGTGGGGATCTTCTCGTGTATCTTTTTTTAAATCCTCGCGGCGGTACGCCTCTCGTGGTAAACCGCTTTCGCTGGTTCGGTGATATCGATTTTAGGCCCTTTCATGGACTAAATGAGCACTTAAGCTCAGCGGTAATTTGCGCCAAACCTCCAGATTTGGCATCAGCCTTGGCTTTGGCCATAGAATCTGAGGTAAAGCATTCGCGAACTAAGAATGACCGATCATTGGGCGAGCGGTTTCCCCAATGTCATCCGAGCTTTAACACCTCATACGATTCCAAGTATCCCACACAAACACAATGAATACATTACCAAGCATGTAGCCAAATATGGGCATTCGTCCATTCATCAGGCCTCCCAACAGCCCTTCCGATCGATTCCTCGGGTGCTCTCAGTCTTTAAAAGATACCATCTGCCGATGAATCCACCCAAGCTCTAAGGTATCAAAGGGTTGTCCATCTGGAGGAGAAGCGGAGCAGGGTTCCGTCGGGGCCTCTCAGCCTGAACTGCATGGACAAAATGGAAGACAGCTAGGATGTCCCTTTTCAAGGACGAAGCGAGAGTAGTAGCTCTAATGAAACAGCCGATGAGTGAATTTGTCAGTGGTAGGAGATCCCTCCTACCCTATATCAGGTAATGGAATTTGTGGCAAAAATGGTGAACGGAACCAGTAATATAAGACCGAAATGTATTGCCAACATACTAGGACATGCCTCTACGTTCTTCGTCCCTCCAAAACTTACCATCTTCGATGTTCTTTTAGGACTCGCCCGCCTACATCTCGAGTGTGGAGCTGTCACGCATACCAATAGGATTGAACCCTTATGCTATCTTCCTTCCGCACGAAAAATAGAATCAAATGGAAGGAATTCCTTCCATGTTACTGGATGAATACCGAAGGATGATGGTTGTTAAAATGAATGAGAAGACTGTGAAACTAAAAACCAAAATATTTGTTTTCGTAATTGTAATGTCTTAATAAACCACGAGTTTAATTATCAGAGTTCAGTGCTAGACTGATTGTACTTTATTTAGTTTAACTTAGCTTAGGCTTAATATATAATAATGTAACAGTGCATATATAAGAACTTATACATACATATGAATATAGAGAGAAGAGAGAATATAATGGGAATATTTACAAAAGATAAATATCCCAAGAGGAACACTACAACTCTCCACTCTTAATGAAAAATATACTCAAAATCCTCACATATATACTAATTTCTTTAAATATTTAATTCTTAGATATTAAAATTCTTAGCCATATATAACAATAATGCATATCAGTTATTATTGGAATTAAGTCCTCAACAGATGAAGTACAATACTAATTGTATAATGATTTCAATTAAGATAATTTATGTATATAAATTAAATTATAGCTTCAGTTTCAGTACTTTCTGTTTCCTGTTTACAATGCTAATCTAAATAAATAAAATTCAATCAAATATCAACCATTCATTTGGTTTTTTACTCACAATATTCAATTTCAAAGAAAAAACCTACTCTTTATAACTAATTTTATTTTTTCGTGCACGCAAGCGTCCCAGCAGAATTTCTGGAAATTCACCATCCTCACCGCCCTCCGAGATTTTCGAGTTTAAAACTTCGTTTGCACTGGTTTCCGGGCCTGCCGCTGTATCTTTAGGAGGATCAGAATTATTTAGGGTGTCAGAACTACGATTTGTGACCATTTGGTCGATGTGACGTTTGATCAATCTATTGGTGTTAGAGATTGTGCAAGTATACGTTCGTAATCCTAGCCGCTCCTTTACTGTTGCCTCTTGCCAATTAATCTTGTTTGGGTCGGAATAATCTCGAATGAAAACTGGTGCACCTTCTTCGAAAATCGTATCTCTAAAACCTCTATGGTTCTTCACGTTGTTAAGTTACTTCCTTTCGATTTCACATTTTACTAGGGGTGGTTTCAATAAGCTAAACTGACTTTTTAGTTCCCTACCTAACATTATCTTTGCTGGGGATTCCCCTGTAGTACAATGCTGCATAGCTCTATAGTCAAAAAGAAACCTATCGATTATAACATCTAAATCTTCACAAATGTCACTAGTCCTAGATTCTCCGAAAATGGATAAAAGTAGTCTGTGATCCGTTTGTAAGACAAACTTATTTCCTAGTAAGTATTGTCTTTAATTTTGTGACAGAGAATACTATAGCCAATGCCTCGTTTTGGATTATACTGTAGTTACGCTCCGCTGGTGAAAGTGCCCGGGAAACAAATGCAACAGGTTTCCAAATACCGTTAGGATAATCATGAGACAAAGTTCTCTGTTTCTAGAACTATTGGACAACTAGGATTGAATGAAACTAAAAGGCGATCTGAAGTGATTTCCTCCTTCAGACTACTAAGCGCGTTGACATAATTCTGTCCACCTGAACCTAGCGTCTTTGCGTAATAAAGCATATAAAGGTTCCATGGTATGGTCCGATAAACGTACGTAGTTCAGAAATATTCTTGGGAAGAGGTGCGTCAACAACTGCAGAAACCCTGTCCCCTGAAATTGCAGACGCTGGCTTAACGCCAAAAGGTAATCTTGTGACCTTAAAAATGCCCATGTGCGTGCTCCATGCACACAATAGTTGGGAACTTTCGTCTAACTCCAACTCGTTGTACGCGTTGGACAAGTCCAACTTAGTAAAGTATGGCCCTTTGAGTGAAGCGAATATCTCCTCTATTCTCGGTGGTGGGTATTTTTCTTCCGAAAGATATTTATTAATAGTCGACTTGTAATCGCCGCATATACGCAAGTCGCCGTTTGACTTCATCAGTCTGAACCATCTGCTAATAATAAATCTCCTTTCTCCACTAATTCACCAATTTGGCATTCTATTTTACCACGCCATGCCAAGGGCAAGATTCTTGGCTTGCAGAAAATGGGCTTTACATTTACTTTTAATTCTAATTTTTGACTTAGAATCACTGTTCAAACTAAAAATAGAAAATTCATTAATAATATCATCATCATCTTCTTCATATACTTTTTTATTTATATTCACGTGTTTTTTTCTAAAGCATATACTTGCTAAATGCCCTATGCGCCCACATTTGTTACATGTGCAACTTTTATATTTGCAGCTACTGCTTAAATGATTGCGCCATCCGCAATGCTTGCACTTCTGGCTCCGTTCTTTGATGTTGAACGGCTTTGCTGCTACTACTGCCGCCGCTGCTTCTGCTGCTTGACTTTCTGTCACCTTGAAACGCCCCATGCGCCTTGTTACTGCACTAACCTCCAAATTTTCTTGTTGCATATGAGCATTCACTTTGGCCTCTGTCATTATCGCTATCTTCAACGTTTTTTCCAGCGTTAGGTCTTCATCCTGCTCACATAGCCTTTCGAAAGCTCTTCCTCTAATCCTGTCACAAACTTGTTGAGCACAAAAGAATCTAATTATGTGATGAATTTGCAGTCCCTAACTAACGTTTTTAAGCGAGCAAACCAGTCAGAAACTGACTCTTCCTTCAGTCGGGATGCGTCAAAGAATTGTCGGCCCTCCCCAAAAATGATAACAGGCGTGGAATAGTGGTGCTCTAACAACTTGCAGAGCTCAGCATATGTTTTTTTTGCTGGTAGGACTAGATCGCATAGATCGCGCAAAACATCGTACGCTTCCATACCAATTGTTTTAAGTAAAATTGACCTCTTGATAAGGTCATCAGTAAAGGCCACTTCAACAAAGTGGGAATCCAGGACCTCCATCCACTTGCATCACTTGTCGATGTGCGGCTTAAATTCACACACATTAGTTGTTGTGGTAGTGGCTGAGATCATCACGCTTTAGTTAACGTTCTGTTGTATGATCTTGCTGTTGCAAATAATATTTATTACACTTGTTTTATTTAAAACTGGTTTAAAAAAAAAATGTTTTTACTCCTCGTCGCCAATGTAATGTCTTAATAAACCACGAGTTTAATTATCAGAGTTCAGTGCTAGACTGATTGTACTTTATTTAAATTAACTTAGCTTAGGCTTAATATATAACAATGTAACAGTACGTATATAAGAACTTATAATAGATATGAATATAGAGAAAAGAGAGTTTATAATGGGACTATTTACAAAAGATAAATAACCCAATAGGAATACTACAGTAATTAACAAATCGAAGCGGGTGAGTAACTTAATCCTACCATAACTGATATCATTGTACGGCAAGTAACCAAAGACACTCCATCACTAAGAAGAGAACATCGCAGGCTGTCCCCCAAGGAATCGAAGTTTCGATGATTGCAGTATTGCCACAACCCATCTACATCATCCGGCTACTGGCAGAGCTCCCCGCTTAATCACTTTGCGGACAGTGATGCTCTGGTGCATTCTAACAGACAAACAACACTTGAGTGATTTAATTGATATCTGACGGAAAAGTAAGGCTACTATGAAATGTTGAGTTATCAGCACAGATCTGCGTAATGGTGAACCAGGACCTTCGACTAAAAAATTCATTGGTCTCATTTCAAAAAACCCTGACTGCGGAGCCACTACGGCTAGTCGAAGCTTCTTGGCCACAAAACTGAAACGTTTTGATGAAATGTAGGATAGCACGAATATCGCAAAATACCGCATATTGATGAGAGATAAAGCTCCCACCAAACAACGATATTTCCCAAGAAATCTTCGAAATACAAGTTAACATCAACAAAGAGAGAGACAAATTAATAGAAATGAGGTACTTTGAAGCATCCAAGAACCCCACAGTGCTCCCACCGCAGTAGTGCGAAATCATGATTATTTTTGGAATAATTAATATTTTTTCACTGCTTGAATCCAAGTTTAATTAACTTGTTAGTAGGTTTCCAGGCCAGTAATAGTAACGTAATTGGCGTGTGAGAATTTCTCATATATGTACAGCGAAAGAATTTGCCAAAGAACAAATTTATGAAGGCTGATATTTATTTGAGAGCTCTAGGGTTGATGCTGTCGCTGAGTCTCTGAAATCAATGAGGATTAAGTTACTCAGAATAAGTAGATACAGATTGTTTCGTGCAGATAAAGTTAGTCATGCCGTCTTCATAAGTACTTATAACTGCAGTTGAGCATGATTTGATGCAAAAAATGGTATCGCTTTTTTAATCCAAACACAAAAACCAGCAAAGTACTACTCCTAGCATCGATTAGATAAGCTACTAATTGGTCAAGGAAAAGTCAAACATAAAACTAGTATTTCAGATACCCACAAAATGTTAGGTGGAGTCCCACAGGTGGGTATATTTCGACCCCTTTTATACCATGTATACAAAAGTTATTTACCAAATGATGAACATCTACGTTTATATATGTACATATATATACATAGCCTTACAAAAACTTAAAGTATTCTTGAGTTTGTAATACCTAAAACTTGCTGTGCTTGACGCTTTAGGATTTTGAGTAATAATAACTTTCCTCCCTTTTACCTCATAATAATAAGTTAAAATAGAAATATTATATACTCTTTCATCACTTTTCCTTGCCTTATAACAAGAGGTTTTCGATTTCATCCCTCAATTCATTGATATTTCATATGTGCGGATGTGTTTTTAAAACTTTCCAAATAGTTTCATAAAAAAAAGGAAAAATAAAAATAAAAATAATACAAATTATAAACACCTAAAGTGATCACGGAAATCGACGAGATATTGACTCTTCCACTGGTTTGAGATTGCACCTCTGTTTAAATTAATGTGTAAACCAAAAATCAAAATTAATAATAAGCAAAAGTCCAAATAGTGGTAATAACAAAACATAAAACAAAAACAAATTATACATTAGCATTTTGCGCTCTCCACCTCCAGCTACAGATCGATGTCTCACCCCTGCGCGTCCTTCTGCATCAACAATAAGCAGTATACTTAAAATTTCACTGAAACCAACGGAGTTGTCCTCTCATGAGTTAACTGCGCATGCGCATTTAAGTATACCAACTCAGCAAACGTTAGCAGCAGGCGCCCCTGTAGAAAACACGGAACAACAAACTACTGCTCCTATGTCAAATCAGACGGTAAGTGAACAAAACTCTCTCAATGATAATTTCACGCCAGAAGCAAAAGAACAAAGAGTAGAAAGCAGCCGCTCTCGCACGTACCCAACCACATTCGCATTCAAGCTAACGCGCTATGCTCAATATCGTCTGAGAGACAATCAAAAACAACAAATACAACAAATACATCAATTTCTGCTCAGTCTGCAACTATACAAACAGACATGGATCGGTATATTCAAATAAAACGAAACTAAGCCCCCAAAAAATTCAAATAATGAGTCAGCAATAGTTTATATTTGAATAATAAGAGTATGAGTCATAGTGAGTAGACGTGAGTTTTGTGTGATAACAAGTTGAACGCGGCTTTTGAACTGTTACAAGATATATTTGCCAAACAACTTTGAATCTGTAATTGAGTGTCGGTATTTGTTGTAATTGTGCTCTTTTTACGTGAACAGTCTGAAATAATTGAAGAAAAATGGTTTTTAAAAATGTCTTTGGCAACTAGACAGGCAGCACAAAGAAAAGAGAGGAAAAATTTGGCGCCTAATTTGCATTCAACGCCAAATGCAACAAAAGCAAGTGCAGAGAGGCTTTCAAACTCTGGTTTGCTGGTTGCTTGGGATGAGCGGCTTGTTAAGCTTGAAGAGAGCTTGTTAAGCTTAACGGAGCTGTGAAACAGCTATAAGATCGAATTATGCAGAAGATGAGTGAAATGGCTGGTGAGTTGTCAGACATGAAGAGAGGGTTCAGAGAGTTTGACTTGATAGTGTCTGTAATTGAGCGATCTGCCATGGAAGCTGAGACTCTGAAATCAACTGTGCACTCTCTCCAATCATAAATGGAAAAATTTGAAAGTGATGCTGTCTCAACTGATATACTTTTAAATGGAGTACCTGAGTCAGAATATTATAGACTTAGTGATGTATTTGGTAAAATATGTCAATCAATTAATTGTGAGTCGCCGCGGGTTCAAGAACTATTCCGTCTGCGCTCGAACCGTGGCCAGACCCAACACGGGGCTGTGCCGATTTTGGTTAAACTGCAAACAACTCAACAAAGGAGTCATCTCTTTCGGACTATTGCTGGATTCTGTTAGGAAAAGAAGAGATCCATCTTGCTCTCTGACATTGGATTAAGTGGACAAACTCCGATCTTTGTTCATTACAGCTTAACCAAAAGCAATCGAGTAGTGATGCAGTATGCACCGAAGCTTAAGCGGCAACGGTTATTGGCTTCTGCGTTCTCCGTACGAGGTATGGTCTATGTTCGAGTGCATCGAAATTCAGATGCGAAACTAGTTTCGAGCGTTGAGACCGTTGATTCACTTGTTGGCGCACCAGGAGAAACTAATCAATTGCTGTCCAATAATTTGGGTGATTATGATCGCTTTCTGATTTGTGGAGATTTCAATGTGAATCTGCTGTATGATAGTAGTGCTAGGAATAAATAATATGAGATTGTAGCGACTGCTAGATTATCTGTGGTAAACTCGGGTGTACTAACTCGTTATGGAGATAATGTCGATCCTATTTTATTTGATTTCTTTCTGGTATGTGATGTCTTATTGATTTGTTTTTTTGATCAAATGTCTTTTATTTCCGATCATGATTTAATTTTTGTACCTTAAACATAACACTGTGCCGTGCTGCTTTGCCTGATTTATTTTCATATCGTGACTTTAATGCTATTGATTATGAATCACTATTTTGGGAAATGAGTAGAGTGCATTGGGATGAATGCTGGTGTCAAACCTCAGTGGATGTTTGTTGGTTGCATTGACAGGATTTTTAATCAATATGCCTCCATTCGTTCAGTGGCAATTCAGAATGTATCTTGTCCATGATACTCTAAGCAAGTTAAATTAGCCGCTAGGAAGCGAAATAAATTGCATGCTAAATGGACAAATAAGCCGATTCTGTTTAGGGTTGCTCGAAAAAAAAGTGTATTTATTGTTCGCCTATATAAAAGAATTTTTTTAGAATTCCAAGTTGCAAAGTTCCCTTCCTACCAAGCTACTTTGGAGGAATTTGAGTAACCTTAGAGTCCGTAGTCTGCAAGTTGGATTTTAGTATTATGTGTGATGCCTTTGCTTCCCCGGGACCATGAGGCTCGGTTTCTCCGCCTGCTCTTGGAATGTTTAGTTCCGCCATGTCTACATTTCAGTTGTGATATGTCTGTGAGGCTGATGTGGGGCGATGTGTGATGAGGGTTAAGTCAAATGCAATTGGTGAGGATGGCTTGCCGGTTAAGTTTCTTAAGATTATATTACCATTTATTCTTAGTCCGTAAATCCACATTATTCATCATTGCTTTACGACTTCATGCTTTCCTAGTGTTTGGAAGGTTGGTATCGTTATTCCAGTAGCTAAGAAATCCTCTGCATTGGAGCCATGTGATTTTAGACTTATTAGTATTTTACCTTCTCTATCAACAGTTTTTGAATCACTTGGGGCTGAGCAAATTTCGGATTACTTTCAACAAAACAAACTTTTCTCTCCATTGCAGTCTTATTTTATATCGCACAGTTGTGCGACTGCTATGCTTAAATTTATGGATGATTATCGGCTAATGCATGACCAAAGTCTACTTACTTTTCTATGTCTCCTAGAATTCTCTATGTATTTTTTGACAGTGCAGTTGGTCTTGTAAATAGTTATTTAACAATGAGAATGCAGCGAATAAAGGTGGGCAGTATCTATTCTGATTATACGCATTTTTTTTTTTTGGTGTTCTACAGGGATCGATTCTTGGCCCACTCCTGTTTAATATATTTTCAAATGACATTTTCTCGGTGTGTAAATACGTAAATATACATGCGGATGACCTACAGATTTATCTTTCTCGGCGCATGGAGTATATTGATGACTTGAGTCTTAAAATGAATGAAGATCTAAATTCTATATTTGATTGGTCAAAAAGAAATGGACTTTTCTTCAATCCGTTAAAGTCCTATGTTTTACCAATCTCGAAGAAGAAAATAGAATTGGACAATCTTGCTTTCATATCTATTGGTGGCGCACAGCTGAAATTCGTTGAGAGATCATGTAGTTTGGGCTTTCAAATTAATTCTTCTTTCACTTGCACTGATCAAGTAAATAGTATAGTGAAAAAGTTTTTTTTTCTGCTGAGACAGTTACGGATGGCAGCAGAGTTTAACCCTGTCGAGACTAGGAGAATGTTGGTTAAGCAACTGGTTGTACCGATTATATGTTATTCAGAGCTTGTATATAGTAAATTAGATCCAAACTCCCTACATAAAATACAAGTTGTATGCACACGATATGTGTTTCGATTACGTAGGTTTGACCAAAAACATCCTGGAAGACAAGTGTTCTTGGATGCAGTATTGAAAACTATTTACGAATCAGAAATTGCATTTTTCTTTACAAGCTGATTATCACGAGAACTCCTAATTATCTCTTTGAGAAACTTCAGAGCCAATTAAAAAGAAGTCGGTGCATGATAATACTTAAATTTTCCTATTCTAATTCAACTCGATAGTGTTTCATTAATGCCATCAGGATCTGGAATTCACTGCCTTCTGCTGTGGGAGGCGTGGGAGGGTTAGTGAGTTTAAGTATTTAGTGTTCCAGTACTTTTGTTGAGAGCTGACATAGAGCTCTCTAAATTTTTGACCTTGAAAATAACCAAATATATTTTTATTGTTCTTTTGTGTCGGTATTCTTTTATATTCTTATAGTATTAATTTATGAATTATTTATTATATATTACTTAATTACTTATTCATTTTTTTATTTATCTATTTAATTAGTTGCTAATATAATTTAATATATCTATGTTAATAACTGATATACTCGTATAGTTATATATGAAAAGAAAGTCTTATTGTGCAACTTTAAACAATAAATTGAAATTGAATTGAAATTGAATAATTTTCATATAATCCCACTCAAAAAAGGTAACATACAAGAGATTAAAATCCAAACATATAACGAAAAACATTATCGCTCTATTGCAAATTACCTCGACGATAACAAAAAGAACGATTACACGTACCAATTGAAAAGCAGAAAAGTCCTAACTTTTGTAATAAAAGGAATAGAACCAGAAGTCGAACCAGATGAAATAATGGAAGCGCTGGCAGATGCCGGATTTAATACAAAAACAATATTTAACATAAAAACGAGTACAGAAGTTTGAAGTCGGGTTAGACCGACTTCGAAATACCCTTTAACTTTTCTTGTGCGTGCGAGTTCAACAATGAGGATGTTTTCTTCATTAATCATCATTATTAGCATATTCACGGTAATTTTCGGTAGGGTACCTTGAATTGATTATATCGACCCCATTTCTTGTGTATGGCTTTCTAGCGTCAATATAACCATTAATATAAAATTTCGTCAAAAAATATTGTGTAGGTCGAAAGTTATAATATGTGGGCGTGGCTGTAGAAATAACACGCCCATTTTTTGTGTGGTGTTTAATGTTAGTACCCGAAACATTCCTGTGAAATTTTGTTGATAAATCTTTTATAGGAACCAAGTAATGATTTTTGGTTCATTGTGGGCGTGGCAGTAGTAATAATCTGCCCATATTTGGAACGCATGCTAGTACAGACCCAGTGTATACATCTGCGAATTTGTGTTCATTTATCATCACTAGAAGCATAGATAGGGTAATTGGCTTGAAGTGGGGTCCCAAAGTTCATTATATGGGAAGGAGGCGTATCCTTCCTCTGATCGACCCCGAATGTTGTCGATGGCTTTGTAGGGTCCATATACGTACTAATATAAAATTTCGTCCAAAAATATTGTATAGGTCGCAAGTTATAATAATATGTCAATAGTGGGCGTGGCTGTAGAAATAACACGCACATTTTTTGTGTGGTGTTTAATGTTAGTACCCGGAACCACACAAACCTGTGATTTCATTGATAAATCTTTAATAGGAACACAGTAATAATTTGTGTCTAATTGTGGGCGTGGCAGTTGTATTATGATTTTCATATTCTGCGCACAGACTATTATGGACCCCATGTATGTTTCTGCCAATTTTCATTCCGCTGGCATCAATACGAGCATAATTTTAATTTTAGACCCGAAAGTTCCCTATATCAAAAGTGGGCGTGTCTTTTCTCTCATCAGCCCCATTTGTTGCAGATAGCTTTATAATGTCCACATGTTCCTTCCCGTGAAATTTCGTCCGTAAATCTCTACCAGATCTTAAGTTATTAATATTTGTTAATAGTGGGCGCGGTAGTTAATATATATCACCCACTTTTTGCAGAGTGTTTAGTAGGACCCACATCTCCATAACTGCCAAATAATGCCACGATTCCGTTAATTGGACCGAAGTTATAGTAATTTTAAAACAGGTGAAAAAAGTTCTTTATATGGGAGGTAGGCGTGGTCTTTTTGTCCAAATCGGCCCATATAGCTATCTGTTGTGTATCTTTGTGCAGGCTACACTTTTGAAAAATTTCATTAAGATTGCTCTAACGGTGTAGACAAAAAGTGGCCACAGACGGTCAGACGGACGGACAAAAAAAATTTGCTTAGAAAGTGATTCTGATCATATCTGTATATATATGCCCATACCTACCACGTCTCCTTCTCGAAATTGCAACCCCTCTCAAAAGCACAAAATTAGTATACCCTATTTACCTTTTTAAAGGTAAAGGGCATAAACAGCGATAAAATTCCTCAACCATTATTTAAGGTTTGGCTTGTTCCAGAGACGAGTTATCTGAAAAAAATTAAACCCACCCTGTTTATAGTCTACGTTACTTAATCCATCGTATTTCAATTGAGGAGCCCACAAGCGCAAAAGTCCGGTACAATGCTCAAATTGCCAGGAATATGGGCACACGAAATCTAACTATATAATAATTTTGTGAAAAAATAAATAAAACTTAACTAGATTTTAATATCAGAAATGGTGAGTCTGCATGTTCTGTCTGCCAAGATATAACTAACAAGCAATAAAAGACGGACTAGACCCATTTCGAGATACCCTTTACCTTTCCATAAGCTTGCCAGTTAAACCATTACGATGTACATTATCATAGGGAACCCAAAATAGATTATCTAGGAAGGGGACGTTATCTAAATGTTGTTTTTTCTTTTATTCTTTTTGTATACTCTATATAATTTTTTCTTATCTCTTCTTTCTATTATTTTCATGTGTATTATGTGTGTATATGGTTATTGGTTAATTTTTATAATTTTTTTATAAACCTTATGGCTAGGGTTCACTATTTAATGCTTGAACTTGCAGTCCTAAGCCAGGCTTCCACTTGTTGTGGGTGGTATCGGTGACAGTGCGGATGGTGTTAATGAAAATCATAAAGTTCTCATTGATATATTGTACAGGCAGCGTTGTGGTTTCAATATTGTGCATCTTCACGCAAGGAGTCTGAATTCAGATAAATTAGATTACTTGAGATATATTTTTGAGGGTTCTTTAGTGGATGTTATATGTGCCTCAGAAACTAGGTTTCAGGATGATGTTTTGGATGCCCATTATGGCATTAAAGATTAAAAGTTAATAAGGAGTGATTGGCTGAATAGGAGAGGGGGTGGTGTAGCAACATACTGCAAAACTTACCTAAATATTGAGTTGTTAAGCTTGTCTAAGTAGTGTGACATTGAGTTTTTGAATGTTGAAATTTATGATTATGAAATTTATTATCCCTTATGTGATCGATCCCATTTCTTGTGTGGGCTTGTAGAGTCAATATACATACATACACTCAGAGTCATAAGTGAACAAGCAGGCATTGCAAAAATTTTTCTTAGAAGATTTTTATTAAAATAAATGAATTTATTGGATCAGTTCTTAGTATATTTTTACAACACTCAATGTACTATGTTCACGCAAAATTTCTTTGTACCTGTTCACTAAACAGTGGACATAACGGCGCTTTTGTTGTCAAGGGTAGCAAAACGAACGATCAAAAGTCTACAAGCACTAAGTATATAACAAAATTTTAGTGCAAATTTTAAATCTTTTATCCAATTTAATAGCTTGTTGGATAACCGTAACGCTTAGGGACTTCCACTAGACGGTTTTTCATCGAAGCCACAAGTTTCCTGGTTTCCTGAGATGTTATTTCGGCCCACTCTTTAAGAATTATGTCTTTCAGCTGCTGTTTGTTTGAAATATAATGTTTGCGTATTTTTCTTTCCAAAATTGCCCATAAATGTTCAATTGGATTTAAATCCGGTGACTGAAAGCAAATTTAGTTGTTTGGGAGCGTTATAAAGCAACCAAAGACGAACAATTTATGCTGTATGTTTGGGTCTTGTTGAAAATAAAACCCATTTCTAAGTCTCCATTTGTCAGCACTTGATCACATATTTCACTTTAAAATGTTTAAATATACATTTTTGTCCATTGTTGTCTCCACCAACTGCAGATTGCCCGTACCAATGGCTGACTTACAACCCCAGAGCATCACGCCACCACCTCCATAGTTTACGGTTCGAAAAAGATTAAGCTTGTTGTATGCTTCGCCTTGCTTACGCCACACTAATTTACGTCCCTGTATGCCGAAAACACAGAACTTCGATTCGTCGGAGCACGTTGTTCCAGAAGTCATCCGGTTTATCTTTTTTGGAAATTATATGTTTATTGTTTGGAAATTATATGCGCTTCTTTTCGTACATTTAACACGCTTGAAATCAGCAGCATTACTAAGTGCTTGTAGACTTTTGATCGTTTGTTTTGCTACCCTTGACAACAAAAGCACCGTTATCTCCACTGTTTAGTGAACAGGTATAAAGAAATTTTGCGTGAACATAGTACATTGAGTGTTGTAAAAATAGACTAAGAATTGATTCAATAAATTCATTTATTTTAATAAAAATCTTCTAAGAAAAATTTTTGCAATGCCTGTTTGTTCACTTATGACTCCGAGTGTATATATTTAGTCAAAGTTTCTGAAATATGGTAGGTTATACCGATCAGATAGCCAGGATCAGAAAAAATAAAATCCATAGTCCTGCTTTGAATCATTGCGTCAAAGACTTGTCTACTGTTCGTAGTAATAAAGCATTGCAGTCTCCCGCAAAGAGAAATGTGTTTCCAAGGCTATTAAAAAGTCATTGAATCTTTTAGTTTTTATTTTCAACTTTGGAGGGAAGTACTCGTATATTGCCGAAATTGTTATGGGATGGTGGGTATATATGGATGATATATGGATGTAGCTTGGAAAAAGTTTTTGTAACCAGCTTCAGTTAGGTGATGTTTTTTCTAGATTTAATAAGGATTCCAAGGCCACCACATGCTTTATCGTCTGGATGTTTTGTGTCATAGAAATGGTATCCACTAATTTCAAAGTTATATTACATAAATTTCCGAAATGAACATGGAACAGTCAAGTAGAAAACTGATCAACCCAGGTTTGTGCTGGCTTACGCCGTTTGCATTCTAGTGACAGATTCTGAGATAATTTCTTTGACATTAACAATAGGATGATTTGAATTTGGTTGCGCACCATTTGCAATCCTTGCATTGAAAATATAAAATCACTTTTTTTATTTTTTTGGTTGGAATAAGAAATATATAGCACTCACTTCACAAGGCATCCATTGTACTATATATGACGCTCCACTATTATTTTTCTTTGAAGTTACCAGATTTGTGAACAAACCTCAATTGAACCTCTGTCGTTAAGGAATCCAAGTTTGCAATACTTAGGATGACTGTGCTAAATACCCAGTACCTGAAAATCGGAGCACACTCATAAATAGTAGTTCACAGTCTTATCTTCCTCTCCACAAGCCTGCCAAAGCGCACTGCCTGCAATGCCTTCCATATGCAAAGTGACCATTCATAAGTCCTACCAGACGTATGCACTCTCTTGGTATTCTATCGGAAATAACAGGTAGCATATCATTTGCCTATCTGATGCCTCTTACGGACCCCCATTCACGATCCTGGTCACAGACAGCCAAATCAGTAATACTGGCCCTAATGGCAACAACACGTGCGTGAAAAACAGGTTGCAGGTCAGTAAAATTGGTCTGAGAACCTTTATTCCCAAGTTTATCCAAGACTTCATCCCCCATAATAGCTGTGTCCTGTTATCATTAGCTCTCCTACATAATTTAATCTGGATTTGGACAACATTACATACCTGGAAGGGATAAGGGATTGACCAAGGCCTCAGCGCAGGCTGACTGTCACTACAGTAATAAATACTTCTGCCATACCAACTGGTTTCCACTACACTCTACATAGTCCATCGCCCTTAGTATGCATAAACTTCTACCTTAAAGATGGAGCTGAGCTCCGATGAGTTCCACGAAAGGCCCAGAACCCGATCTGATATCTGTTCTGCTCAGTAGCATGATCATACCATAAGTGAGCCTCTGAAACTTTTATGCAGTACCGCCATTCTGTTATAGGATATGCGGGCATTGAATCTATAGGAATAGAAAGGGTAGCAGTATCAACTATATCTTTGTAATGACAAGTACATCTACATGATGAGAGGTAGAGCTGCACATCGCCTCAAACGTAACATTATCAGAAGCACCCTCTATGTCCACAAATATACCCGTATTCCCTTCTTTCGATGGCATGCTCAATCCTGCTAAAAAAAACAATGCAACGCCGACTCGCAGAATTTTCCGTTCTGATAAGCATGTTAAAATGGAGACAGTGAGTGCCCATTAAGCGATAATTTATGCAGACGGACCGCAGTTAATCGTTCCAGACCATTAGGCATAAAATACATTTCTATGTAGCTCCTAGGATTAGCATAGTCACCGTCCCAACTTTTGAATAAATAAAATCCTGATAACCATTCAGAAAAACATGAAGTGAAAGTTCTCCTCAACTCTACTCTGCTTCTGCGTCACTGGATAAATGGCATCCAAACCAGGAAATTTCAAGGTGTCAAAAGATGCAATCGCATATATAATATCATCTTCATTCGCTACAGTCCTGGTAACAAACTCGTGGCTCCATGAAGTATTCAATCTAGGCAGTTCGTGCTCAATACGACGACTTTCTGTAAAAGTGCCATCAAGTTTCCTAAGCGACCCTATGTCTAGAGAGCGATCCCTCTGAAGGATCTTAAGTAATCTAGCCGTCTCACCCAGTTATTAAATATTGCTGCAAAAGTCTCTAAAACAATTACAAGTCACAGATGTTTTCCCCACAGAATTTCTCTAAGTCAAAGGCAATCACAAAGAAACCCTTCACAAATGTTTTTGTAACTCACTCTACCAGCTACCAGGTCTTGGCCACAAAATTGATTTAACTTGGTTACTTCCTTGAGAAGATACTATAAAACTGGTTTTTGGCCTCATCATATATTTTCTTAACCCCGTTTAACCCCCAAGACTACATAGATATCCTTAATATACTGCGGATTTTTAATTGCAGTTATAAAGAAATGTCTGCAGCTGTGTGTGGAGAAAACCATCTACTTAGAAGAGCAGTATTGGTTTTTGAAGTTAACATGTGTTATGGTAACACTAAAAGACCTTGTACTAGGACCTACTGAAACTGAATGGGTCAGAGAAATAGTAAATAACTGGGTTTGTCCAATGCTTGCTGAATCTTAGAAATGCCAGATAGAACCACAAGTTTATTTTTCAGACTCATCCATGCTGAGACCAAGCAAAGACCAACAGTTCATAATTGACCGTATCTTATTCTGACTAAGAAAAACATAACATTTAACTCGTTTCGTATACAAATTGGTTTGTCAGTTTAGTAGATTTTGTGAATATTATATAAAATTCCAGATATTCCGAAACAATAAACCTTTTAAAATCAATTAAAGAAAACTTCGAAGTGGGCACTAACTATCACCCGTCGGGAATTTTTCTTTTTTCAATTTTACTCTGGTGTTGTAATCACATCGTTTTCTCATAGGTAATTGCAAAATTTAAGAATTTTTATATATTACAAACATACGAGACCACGATCAAATTGGATGGAATCAAGTTATTTAGAAAAACAAATTTCAAAATCTGCTGTTACATTTAAATAAGAAAATAAAATATCCTCCAGCTATTTAGTTATTGTACGAGTATATAAGTTTTTTAGCTGTCTGAAGCAGCTTCTCTTACCGGCAAACTCATTCAACACATTATTAATTATCAAAAAGGGTTCTCACATTAGCAAATTTATGATAAGTGTGATACTGCAATATTTTTAATTGCACTCAATTATATTTCGATCGAAAGAGATTGTATTTTGTATATATATGTAGATATATAGTTTAAATATTTTTGTACTATAAATCATGCAAAATGAACTGTCTTATTCGAATAATCGTTGCAGCTGTTAAAATCGCCATATTTACGTGTCCTTTTATCTAAAAATCATAAATATTTACATTTTATTTATGAGAACCAGCTTTTGAAAATTGTGGGAAATCCTGAGAAAATCAGAAAAAGGTCTTGGGAAAGATATGCTAATGATGATGAAATAAATCTGATATAGTCTATCTATAGTTGCCGATGTATCAAGAGAGATATCAATTTCAAAAAAATACTTTAAATAGTTGCCAGCTAGTATATGAAATATTTACAGTGATTCTAATTATGGAAATATCTATTGCAGTTAATCTATAGTTAACAAACAAATAAAATTTTTTACGAATTTTGTATTCCCTTTTTAATAAGTGAAGTATTTAATAATTGTTTTCCTTAATATTTATATTTACATATGTATTAGAGCACCCATAAAACAAAAAGTGTTATTTTTTCCGCTCCCCGCTCATTTTCTAGTATATTGAAAATAATATCCGTGCAAACATTTTTTCAATCGGATGCAAATTGGCCAGTCCGTCACGACTTTTAGCCCTAAAAATGGAGTAAAACTAGTTGCCAGCTTTGATGAGCTATAACTCGTACGCCAGACGACTTTCAGAAAATACACCTTAAACATTTGTATTGCAAATGTACAGGCAAAGATTTTTCTCCTACACAATTTTTGACCTAGCTATGACCCTTCATGGTGTTTTTAGAGGTCAAACTTAAAATTTGAGTCAAAATTTTTTTCAAACGTAAATTAGTAATTTTAGTTATAAATCTATTTAGGTTTGACTATTGCCAAATTGTAAAGTATTATATGTAGTTTCCATAAAAAATAAGACATTTTTAAAACATATCGTTTATTCCATGACAGAGCAAAAAACAATGAAAAAATCAACAAATTTTTAATTTAAAAACAAACAAAAAATTAAACATCTTCTTTTGAAAAATTATTTTCTAAGTATTCTACAAATTTTTTTTTGCAAAAACTTTTTGTAGGAAGATTTTTACACTTTTGTTCCATTCTATGCAATATAAATTGTTTCTGCTCTTCTTGGTGAGTTAAAACAGCATTGAATCGCGTTATTAATGCAACTCCACGTTCTGCAATATCATTTACAACTAGAAGCTTTTTAACAATATTTTTTGCCGCAAGGTACTCTTCATCCTCTGTTCCATGTACTCGGATCAGTCATCAAAAATGTTGGATTAATGGTTGTTATATTCTGATTCAGAATAGTTTAAAAAAAAAATAAAGTGTTTTTTGTAACAAAGTCACTTAGTTGCATAGAGGCGAATTCCTTAGGTGGCAAACGAGCCCTTTTTGGGTCATCAGGATGACCTATTTTTTCAAATTCAACAACATATTTCTTTTTATATGAACATCAACGTCATCGTCAAAAAAGGCCAATGCTATATTAAATTCATTTAAATACCAGAGATGTCGAAGGAGTTTGTTTTGCACCGCAACCCCTATGTCTCCATCAATTACCTTAAAGTTGTCCAGATCCTTTAAAAGGTTTAAATCATTGGCAGGTGCTTTTGGTGCCACTTGACACAAAAACCAGTATTTTAAGTATATTGTAACGACGAAAATGTTAAACCTTCTAATATTTTTCAATTGCTGAGCTGAAATTAAAATGATTTCCTTTATGATTTAAAAAAAAATAAAAATGATTCTCACACATCTTACCAGAGAGATTGAGCTGCTTTCTAAAAAGCAAGATTTTTAAGGAATATATAACCTTTGCCATCCACCGGGCATGACTTACGGCACCTGGCTGAGAAATTTTATAATTTGGAATTTTTTCTCCGAGGAAAAGCAATCCCAATTTCAGCATTTCTATGTATTCGTGTCTGTAACTGTCCACTTTATTCTGGATTTGATCTTTAATGAATTCAATTATTTCATTCCGAATGGCAACTGTAAAATTTCTGCTAATATTAGGATCCAAAGTACCAGATTCAAAATTATCGTGTTGTAGCTCAGGCCATGAAGTGCGAAATTTTTCGAATAAAGCTATTTTAGGACCAGATGTTGTTGATTCTATGGTCACTTTAAATGCAGCTCCGGCAAGCAGCTCCATTATATGATGGCGACATGCCAAATACAGCAAATGTCTGCCTAGTTTTTGTTCCAGGACAGCACAAGCTCCTATTGATGAACTGGTGTTGTGTATATATATATATATATATATATATATATATATATATATATATATATATATATATATATATATATATATATATATATATATATATATATATATATATATATATATGTATATATATATACATAATTTTCAATCTTTGATTGTAATACGGCCCGTCACTAATCAGCGATTAATTTAATCGTAGACTTAACCTGAATTGTACGCACGTGCCTATTGCCACGTGCACATTTTGAGGGTTAGCATATTTTACCGTTGTAAACGTAACTAACGATTTTGATTTTTCTGCTCATATTGTTCATGGTGTCCAATCATTTCCGTTAATTCCTAACGACAGTCTCAGACATCAAATAATAAATTACTTTTGAGGGATGATAATGTGTGAACAAAATACATATTTGTTTAATAATTTGATTCATAATCCAAAATAATGAAATGAAGCCACTGGTATGTTTGAATTTTGGACTAAATCAGTTTTGAGTTTTATAAGATTGTTGTGCCCTAACAATTTAGTGATACATATTTACGGAAATGGATAATATATTTTTACATATTTTAGAATACAAAAATTGATAAGTTTCCTTGAAGGCGAAATATATAGAAAACATTAAATGTAAATTAATGTAGTGCGTACAACTTATTACTGTCTTTCATTAAATAGAACTTGAACAAAAACTCTAATAGCGTTTTGAAAATATACTGCGATTTTAATACACAGAAATATAATAGGAAATATGTTATTAAATAGGTCTAAGAAAATATAAAGATTACAAATTGCAAAGATTTTTAGAGTTGATAAAATTTCTTTGCTAATTGAAATCCGCAGTATTGCAAATCTTTATCATAACTGTTATTCAAATTTGTAAAACTGGATTATTTGAGATATATTACAAAAAAAAAAATATTAACAAATATAATAAATAAATATATAAAATATATTTAATACTATTTTCATAGTTTTAAAATTGAAACTAAAATGTGCGAATTTGGAGCAAAAAGAAGAAAAAATTCAACAAAAACAAATACTATTCAATTTTGTGAGTGTTAAGTAACTGTTTTCACAACTGTTTTTTTAATTCCTTTTTGCACCAATTCAATGATTTGCGGTACATTTACCGTTATCTATGCTCTGCATTGATTATTTTGTATGATTCTGTTCATAGTTGATAAGTAATTTTTAGATTTCCGCACATTATAAGTTACAATATTTTTTTTTAAAATGCCAGGTAAACGATTACCATTTGAGGTGTTTCATTTAGTATACTATATTCACCATTTGGGAAAAAATGTACAGGAGTAATCAGCTAAGTTTTCTGTAACATGGAAAACAATCTACAATATTTTAAATCGGGCCGAAAACGAGGGTAGATTGGAGTCAAAGTATTGAGGTAGCCCTAAGTTTAAATGAAATGCACTTGTAGAGCGCGTAATGTTGAGGAAACTACACAAAAACAAGCAAATTCCGACCAGGACGCTTGCAAGGGAGCTCAAAGAAAAATGCGACAGGCCATAATGCGGAACAAATACTCATCAAGAGCTGTTCGTAAGAAACCGCTGCTTTCTACAATAAATGTTGAAAAGCGTTTCTCGTTTGCTACGATGCACACTTCTCTGCCTGCTGAGTGCTGGGACGGTGTCATATTCTGTGATGAGACCAAAATGATGCTGTACTATAATGATGGATCCACTAGAATGTGGCGCACATTTTTCGTTAGAAAATAGAAATATTATTCCGACTGTTGAATTTTGAAAATTGTCTATTATGATTTGGGGGTGCATCTCAAGCAAAGGAGTTGTAGACTTAGCTTTTATTGAGAACATTATGGACGCTTAACAATATTTGAGAATTTTGAAGAGCCATTTGATATGTAGTGCAAATAAATTTGAGTTTATTAATGACAATAAACCCCATTTCAAATTTTATCAAGATAACGACACAAATCATAAGGCGTATATGGTGCGGATGTGGCTTTTTTATAACCGACTTAAATCCTATCGAAAATTTCTGGGTCTATTTGAAGAAAAAACTGGCTCAAAGGCAACCAAAAAATCGAACTGCACTTAAAATGCAATATTAGAAGATTGGCATAAGATTCCGAGCAGTTATGACATACAAAAATTGGTTGATTCCATGAAAAAGCGGCTAGAATGCGTGGTAGATGCTAAATGTGGCCATATTAAATATTACGTACATTGTATAAAGAAGCTATTACATAGTAATTTTTACTTAAAAACACCTTATATTATTTGTGAAAAAAGTTACTTGACATTCATCAAACTGAGTAGTATTTGTTTTTTTTTTGTATTTGTCTTTTATAGTCGTGCATTTATTTTTATGATTTCCTAGTAAATACAGTAATTAATAAAAATTTGTGATCCAAAACTTACGTACCGGAATAAAAAGTATCCTTTTTTTTTTATTAAGTGAAGGTAGGACCAAAATAGACGAGATGTGACGATTTTCGACATTTAACGTCGATTTTGACATTTAACCCAAAATTTGACGCTATCAAACGCATCGATGGATTGCTTTTTACGTAAATTCCGAACTCATCCCTCACAGCGGACATTGTAGCAAAATTCCGTCATTTTAATTTTAATTTCTTTAAAAAACAACAATCGTGTCAACAAAGAAGAGGTTGTGACGAGTAGCAGACGTTTGCAGTTCGGTTCGTACGGAACCGATTGTCACGTCTAAATGTTTCGTTCAGTTTCGATCAAATACGTATGGCCATTTTGGCTATTAGTATTGATTCACATATGCTCGAACTTACTCGTCACGTTTCGTCTCGTCTATTTTGGTCGGCCCTTAAGTTGAAAAATTAAATTTTTGTGCAATGATGTAAAATCATTCTTGACATACTATATGTCAAAGAAGAAATTGTGGTATATTTATTAAAAATATTACAGCAAATATTTAGTCTATTAAAAATTCCGATCACATTTGCAAGATCAAAAACAAATTTAAAATTCAACTGTTCAACACCCCAGAAAATTTTAAAGTTTCTTAGTGCCCGCAGTAGTAATGAAGGTAATGAGAAGGAATTTAAAATAATTTTGATTTATTGAACAATTTATTTTATTATAGTAAAAAAAAAGTAAAAATGTGCATTGAAAAGATAATAATTAAGTGGAAATACTGTATGAAAATATAATAGAAAGTATTTAAAAGTAAATGTTTTTTATGGATATGTGCTATATGGTTATAACACTATAATAATTATCAGATGAAGAACTATTGAAAATTATTTGGCAGATCCTACAGCTAATTTGGTACAAACCACGGTCCTCTGTAGAGATCTTTCAATGAACGGTAATTGTGCTAGTAGATATTATGTCTATGAAAGCTACAACACACAAATCCTAATTTGGCTCTTGCAGGAATCGAACCCGGACCACCAGTTATTTTAGACAACTGCTGTAACTACCGGTGCATACATTTATTACTTATTATATTATACCATTAATAAAATAATTGAATACTGTTTATTATATGCATTCTGTTCTGGAAATATTTATTCAAAGATTAGGTAAAAAGTACCTTATATTACACTAGTTTACAAAATAAAATTTTTTCATGTAGATACATTTGATGAGAGGTGACTTTTCTTATGTATTTTCATCTGCTGAATTCGAAAATCAAGGTTAACTTTTTTTTCATGGAATAGTTTTTGAGATATTGTAACTCAATTGCTTATAACTTTGTCATTTTTCGGTCGATTTTCTTCTAGTCGGAGTTAGTTCTTACGTTAAAGTATCATCTTTACGTACATGAAGAGAAACCAGACGTTTTTTCAACGATTTGTACTTTTCCGCCGGCACAGAATCACTGTAAAATATTATTTTTTTGAAAATGTGCCCTATTTTCATCGATATATTTTGAACCGCTTTACCAATCAAAGATCCGATAATACATGTTTGTTCGTCATCTCAATAGCTAGAGATATGATTGTCACGTGAAAAAAGGTCAAAAAAATACAAAAATTACAATATCTGAAAAACTATTCCATGAAAAAAAATTTAACCTTGATTTTCGAATTCAGCAGATGAAAATACATAAGAAAAGTTACCTCTCATCAAATGTACATTTTCGGTGTAAACTAGTGTTATGCGTGAATCAAGATTTTTCATTGATAGCTACAAGTGAACTATCCTACAATATGCATAACAAACGTTTTAGTTTGGTTTAGTAACTAAATATCAGTTAATAAGAAAGTGTTAAATCAGTGAAATATTTTAATAATGACTCCTCGAAAAAATAACAATGCTAAATAGGCACTTTTGGTGAGAACGCAGAGAAAAACACAGCAAATGCATGTATTGGTGTCAAGCAATAATTATATAAAATGATTCCATAGGAAATTTAAATAAACATTTAAAAGTGATACATACCACTATTTCTGTTCAAACTGAAAAGCAACCACTCTATCTTAATACCATAATTGATGAGGATGCACAAAATATGTCTCAAGCAGGAACACCACAAATAAATGTACCTCTTGATATAAATTTCAGTCAACAAACTGCATTCTTTACTTTGTCCAGATTTGCGACCACCTAAAAAAGCTACATAGTAGCCAAACATGGTTTTAGAATGGTACAGGAGCCTATATTAAAAAAAATATATATATTTCAATTGGTGTCAGTATGTCCAGGTTACCAACAAGAAAAATTCTGTCCAACAATTAATTAATAATTGCCGCCAAAAATAGCATTAAGGAACAAACACATCACAAATTAAATGCAGCAGTAGTTACATAGCTATCACTGCACATTTTATAAGTAATGACACAAAACTATGTCCGCTGGTATGTGTTGAAGAAAGCATACTGTAATGCTATGTATGAAATATCCAATAAATGCTATTTGGCCAATAATATAATAGCAATTGTTAGTGACAATGCATTTAATATGGATTAGTGTAAGTCTGTCCGATGATTGGCAAATTCGTTAGTTTAATTGTGAAAGCAGGGATTTAATATAGATTCTGTTAAAAAGAAATCCAAAATGTTGTAGATTTTTTAAAGTGTTTACCCGTTCTTAATCTCAACCAGAATGTGGTTACTAGGCGGAATTCACATATGAAATGTTTACCTGGTTATTTTATTTTATTTTTTTTTCCTAAATTTATGTAACATATGTCTTATGGACACCTAGTAATTCTTATTATATATGTACCGGGATATTCATTACAACTTCAGGCCATTGCCTTCAAGATATATTTTTGAACAATATGTAATAGTGATTTTGTGATAAATTAAGAGAGAAAAATAGAGTATGCTTATTTAAATATATTGGAGGGCTACTGGTTTACGTCTTCTTTATCGTTTTCTTGTGTTGGTTTACTGGTCTTGTAAGTTTCTTATTTGGACATTTGTGTGATTACAAAGCGCGGTTTGATGTCGTCTGCTTACTATTTCTATTTCGTCCTTTACGGTAGGGATGTTGAGATCTCGTTGTAGGTCCTCATTGGTTATATACCAGGGTGCATTTGCTATGGTTCGTAGAATTTTAATTTGTAGACGTTGAATAATGTTGATATTTGTCGTTCAGGGAGTATCCGATATTTGGATACCGTAAGTCCATATTTTATTATTTTATTTTTGTTTTATAGATTAGGAGTTTTTTTTTTGTTGATAATTTTGAGTTTCTTACTGAGGATTTGTATTTTATTTGATTTCGATTGCAGATTATATGAGGTTTCTAGGTAAATTTTGTATCTATTATAATACCCACGTATTTAGCTTCATTGACAAGAGCGTCTTTTTTATTACTCAAAAAGATATTCACAGATATTGTACTTCCTTCTTGTAGTGTATATGACTTGTACTGTTTTTCTTCGTTTATTTTGATAACCCATTTGTGGTACCAATTTATTACTTGGCTCAGCGCTACTCTGAGTTGTTCTGTCGCTTTTTTTATGCTTTTGTTTGCGGGTAGTTACAGTGTCGTTTACAATTGTAGCCAGCAAGAAATCTGTTAGTTTTGGTATGTCTGCTGTGTATAGAAGATAAAGAATTGGTCCAAGTACACTTCCTTTGAGGACACCTGCGTCTATTTGTCGTAACTCAGACGAATCGCCATTGTATTGCACATAGAAGTGTCTATAATCATGGTAACTTTTAAGTAGGTCGAAGTATTCCGGTAAAATATTTTTAATTTTAACTAAAAGCCCTTTGTGCCACACACTATCGAAGACTTTTGACACATCTAGGTAAATTGACACACAAAAGTTTTCCCCGTCTAAGTCATTTAATATTTTGTTGGTTATTCGTTGAACTTGCTGTATAGTTGAGTGATTTTGCCGTTAATGAAGTAAATGAAGTTAGTGCTGAGGTTTTCATGTGTTATAACTTTGTTAATAAGGTTCAGTAGCAATTTTTAGAAATATTTTAGATATCGGCCTATATGATATGAGCTCCGTAAGACTTCTATCAGGCTTCGGATCTGTGATTATTTTAGATACCTTCTGAGCTTTTGGATAATAGTTAAGTCGTATTACAGCGTTCAAGATATTCCTAAGATATAATATGGCACTGTCTGGGAAATGCTTTAAGAATTCCGGCCATAATTTAAATAATATTTTATTTCTTTAATGGCTATTCTTTTAGTTCTTATCTTTCTTGTAGAACTATTTTGTGAGAATGAGATATTCTCTCCGTTGCTTGCATTGGTAAATGTTGTTTTGAAGTAATCAGCCAGGGGTTTCGCTTTAAAGATGCATGTCAGTGTTTATGTGAGGTGGTTGGTGGATAGTTACATTTTTAATTTTTTTGTTTAGTTTCCACAGCGAATAGCGTTGGGGTTAGGTTTGCCAAGTAATTGTTTATACGTCTGTTATTTTGTTCATTGAAGATAGTTTTAAGGTATTTCGTTGATTTGTTAAACCTTGCTTTGTCAAGAGGTGATCTGGTTGTGTGCCAAATTTTTCTTAGCTTACGCTTTTCTTTTACTTTGTTTCCTTATAATTTTCGATGCGAATATAGGAGTAGTTTTTGGTTGTTTCGACTCAGGCGTCGACTTCAACGCTCTGGAATAAAGGATGGCGTTTATAAGAAATCTTGCACTCCCAATGTCTTGGTCGCATTTTAATGGTATCATCAGTTCAATATTTGCATCAACATAATCTCGAAATTCACCCCAATCAGTCTTGTGGTTTATTACCATGTACCATTGCAGTCATTACCATGTACCATTGCAGTTTTAGGTTATTGAAAATAAAATATGCCAATGACAACAATTGCTTTGTTGAATCTTAACTCGAAAATATTTGAAGACACGGTAAAAATACTAAAAAAATTTTATGTTATCACTATGGACATTAATTCGGGAAAAAATGTCTGTTTGCCAAAATTCTGGTCTTCATAAAAATGACAAAAAATTTTACATGAAATCTGATCATTTGTCAATTAATAATTAAAAATATTTTATAGTTGACAAAAATACATTATTTTAAAAATTCTGTGTACACAAAATATTTTTTTAAAGAATTTGAAAAAATATCTATGTGTACTTTAGGTTAGGTTGGAGTGGCAGCAAGAAGCACACTTTGGCACAATTAATGGCCAATTGTGATAACACGGATGGGACGCTGCATACGCACTGACCACCCAAGCCGAGTATAGTTAACGCTTAGACGGTGAGCGCCAGAGGAGCACCTGAGGCAGCACGATTAAAAAGTATTGAAACAGCCTGACAGTTTTATAAATTTGGCTACGTCCCCAATCTTACAGGATGCGTGCTCTGTCAGGCTGGTTAAAAAAGGAGCATCGAAGATGTGCATTCTTCGTCAGGGTTAGGATGGACTCAGACACACAAGATGTAGCACTGTCTCTTCTCCTTCCTCAGCGCAAAACCCACGCTGAAATCGTTAAAGGACAAACCCAATACAGCCGCATGCTTTCCCATCATGCAATGTCCCGTCAGCACCGAAATTGTAGTTCTGATGGACTCGCGTCCAAGTTATAGTAGATGAAGCGTACGCTTTTGCCTTGGCCAGGCTAGCGCTTAATAATATAAAAAGAGTTAACCTAAATCGATTTTCATCTACATTAAAGTTTAATCAGCTACTATACTTATTACAAATGCGAATACACCTGTTAATAGGTTCATTAGAGGCATATTTAGTTTTATAAAATTCATCAACAAAGATTCGGTTGTTTCTAAGAAATCTAGGAGCTTCATATAATGCAAAATAGTTTGATAGCTCTTTACACTCAATTTTGCCTGCTAATATATGAAAAACAAACATAATATAGTGTAAAATTCGCCTTTCCTTTAAGGATTGAAGACCCAAAAGCTTCCGTCTACTATCGTAAGAAGGCAAACCTTCCTGGCAAAAAAAATTGTTTAGCCCATATCTGGTTATATTTGCACTTTTTCGATGCGATTTGAACTTTCGTCATAAAAACGGCTCCAAATAATTGAACAATATTCCAGTATACTACGCACAAGGGAGACATACAGCGCCTTTATCGTAACTGGATCTTTGAAATCTTTAGTATTTCTTTTAATGAAGCCAACCATGGAGCAGGACTTTGAGACCATTTAATCATAATGACTCTTGAAACTAAAATTTGAGCTAAAAATGACACCCAAGTCTTTCATCTCTTTCTTACGTTCCAATACACAATCGTTCAGTCTGTATACATTAAAAAAAGTGTTTACTACACAGCATTTATTAATATTCAGCTTCAAATTGTTTGATTTGCACCACCTATGAAAATTTAATAGGTCATCTTCTAGCTTATCTGATAACTGTGAAACTTCTAGAAACACCTTAACCACATCAGCGAACATTAAACATTTTGAAAATTTGAAACAGGTAGATCATTTATAAAAATTAAAAATAAAAGTGGACCACAATGTGTGCCCTGTGGTATACCAGAGAAGGCGTCTACAGCAATATCAGATAAAAAAAGAGCCGATCTTAACGAATAACTTTCTATGTATTAGGAAACTTTTAAAGAATTTTAACAGATTTCCTGAAAAGTCAAATTTTATTAATATTGCTCGGAAACAATGTCAAGTTTGCGCACGTGGATTTACCAGGCAGAAAACCATGCTGGCAATCTAAAATTAGGTCTTTAACATGGTTTAATAATTTAATTTGAATAACACGATCGAGTAACTTAGCAAAACTACCTTGTTTCACAATTGCTCTATAGTTCCTTATGTTGCTTCGATCTCCTGATTTAAAAATAGGAACGATAGAACATGTCTTCCAAGATTGAAGAAAAGTTCCATCTTTAGCACAAGAATTAAATAAGAAAGTTATTGGTTTAGCTACGTTATCAGCGGTGTATTTAAAAAATATAGGCGGAAACCTCCTTGCTCATAAAAGTAACTTGGTTTTAAATCCGACACAGCAAACAGTACATCTTCCTCTGTTATAACAAATTCATCCAAAGAGTCAAGATCAGAAGATCCAAAATTCTCCATACCATTTGAAACCTCATCATAATCCTGATAAACAGTTTGGAAGAACTTAGCAAAGAGATTGCAAGATTCTACTGTATTATTAGACTTCTCTCCATCCAACTCCAAAGTAGATGGAAAACCATTTGAATTTCGTTTTGAATTCACATATTTCCAGAATGAAGACGGATTGGCTTTTAAGTTGGCTTCAATCCTTTCAACATATTGGTTATATAACAATTTATGAAGGGAATCGAATTCATTATTTGCAAGAATAATGATCGATCGGATTCTAGACCGGTAGTTCCAAACTTTTTAAAAGCTTTATTCTTAACATTTTTCATATTGGCTAATTTGGCATTAAACCGAGGCTTGTCTTGTCTAATATTTGATTGTTTTTTTTTAAACGTATTTTGAAATCGCATTAGGAAATGTTTCGCAAATAAAGTTATATGCCTCATAAGGGCCTTTAAAATAATTCAAAACAGATCCGTCTACATTATTTAGTAACTCATTTATTTTGGTGAAATTACCGTTACGAAAGTCAAACTTTTCAGAAAAGTCCTCTACATTTTTATCAAATTTATAAAACTCAAAGATAGTCAACGTCTGCTGTTCTTCATTACCGGCGCTAAGTTATTTTCACAAATAGCTCTAAGTTCTATGGTTGCGAATACTAGGTCTAAAATCCGGTTTAGATCGTTTTTTACAAGGTTAAGTTGTTGAAAATAATTTGATAAAAAATAATTCATTACCATTGATACAATATCTGTTTTAATGTTAAAAGGCAGTAAGCTATTATCATCGAAAGCCCATGATTATTACCTAAGTTAAAATCACCTAAAACTATACATACAATGAGGATTTAAATCTAGTGAATCTATTATATAACTTATATTGTTTAAATGACAAGAATATAAATCAACAGGACTATTTGGTGGTATATAGGAGTCAATAATAATTATTACAGCGTCTTTTGAAATAGAAATTCTTACGCAAAGTTGTTCAATTCGTTTGTCATTCACTGACTGTAATTGGACTAGTTTATTGGAAAGATTAGCTCTTACCGATATCAAAACCCAACCACCGCGTTCATAGCCAGAGGACGTCGATCGCATCGATAAACACAATAGTCATCATCAAAGAGTTCAGCTGAATTAATACCTTCGTGAAGCCAAGTTTCTGTTAGCGTTATGATATCGTATTAATCGAGAGACATAGCAAGCTGGAACTGGGATGTTTTTGTTCTTATTCCTCCAGCATTTGGAAATAAAGCGAAAAACAAAATTTTTGTTTTTGTAAGTTGGATCGAGCTTCATAAGTGTACTTTAGTTGCTTTCTCTCTCTGGCTTGTGTTGGTTAAGCAAGTTTTTCGGCGATTTTTGGAAAAAACTGAAAAGGACGCACTTTAACGTTAGCAGGCCACAGATCCGTAACCAGCAGCTTTTCGTAAAATAAATCAGTTACACTCAATTTAAAGTTGACTTTCTTCAGGGAATCCAGTGAAACATCTTTCTACACTAGTTTATAACATGAGAGAAGATGTTTCTCAATCCAAGCATGATTTGAAACATAATCAATGATATTCTCAGCTGTTACAGAAGGAGAAAAATGATGCCAGGTGTACCCACTTCATTTGAACAGCTACATCAGGTACAGAGTTAGCATTAGAACCAACAACAAGAGATTTTTTTCTCTTGTTGTTTTCTTCACCTTGATCCAATCTGTGTTACGCTGAGAAGTCGTAGGTGGGCTTATAAAAGAGGAATTGGCATACTGTGTTCCTTTAATAGCAGCATTAAGAGTGCGCGAAGCAGTGGAAGCAAGATTATTATTTGTAACTATCTTCGCTGTATGAAAGCTAGTGTTAGAAGTACCATCAGCTGGAGAAATAGAAGCTGCAGCTGCGGCTGCGGCACCATAAGAAGTCGATGCAACGTCGGGAGTAGTGGAGAGAGTATCAAATATCAGCAACGGCGATACATGGGCAGCACAATCATTAGCTTTATTGTATTGCTTAATTCGATGATCAGTTTTATTATTATCACTTTTAACAAAAAAGTCACGAACATTTGCTTGTAGGCCCTTGACATCGTTGCGAAGACGTGATATTGCAGAAGCAAAATCATATTCGCATAAATTTCTCTGCACGGCATGAAGGTCTGATTTCATATCTTCAATTTTTTGTACTAACAGTTCTTTATCCGCTTGCAATGATTTATTTGCAGATAAAGCATTCGCATTTTCTGATCTTAATGCTAAAATTTCGTTAAACAATATTGAACTTGCTGCGATAATTGTGAGTCTTTAGAAGAGGTCAACGAACACAAATTAATATTTGTTAATACATTTTTGGCTATGGTAGCAGATGGAGGCGGCGAACGAATGGAATTTCGGCGCGCTGTAGCACAATCTTTACAGCGAAAATGACTATCCGACTTTTGCAAATATTCGAGGTCTGCTGGCAAAACTTTCATACATTCCATATGGAAAAATTCATTGCATTTATAACACTGTATTTTAGGCTGACTACGATCAACCTTTTGCCCACAGACACATGGCATTATGATGCAATTAAATTTGAAATTAAAAGTATCCAAGTAAAACGATCAAATCAAAATGAAACGAATCGCCGCACTCTCGCACAAGCAGAAAAAATAAGTTTAAAATTCTCACTACACAGAGCTTAGAAAAAACACGTCCGTATTGTACGAGCAATAGCAATATGTAAGAACATTCCTCCGCCCATAGTTTGTTGGCCTCGTTGAAATACCTGCATTTGGTCGCCTGCCTGGCTGTAGGGAGCGAGATGCCTACATCCAGAGAAGGGTCTACTTCAGAAAGTAGTGTGCTTGCTTTAGCTAGTTCATGTGCCTCACAATTTCCTTCGATGTCCCAGTGACCAGGTACTCAGACTAGGTGAACTGTAGGATGCTAGGTGAACATTTAGAGCTGTCTGATATTTTTGTATGAGTCTTGAGAACGTACTGTCGCCAACAAAATACCCAATAATAGCTTGGCTCTCAGAGAAGAATTTGATTTTGACACCAGAAATCTCATTCCATAGAGCCCAATTCACAGCATGGTAATAAACTGCTTGAAATACACTGCAATGGTCAGGCGAGATGCTAACCCTGCCCCAAACCTAGAACCGTATGTGTAGATATCCAGAGTGTCATCGGTGATCACTCTGTTTCCGATCCAGTCGTCTCTGGTTCGGATAATAAGGTCGAACCCCTGTTTAAGGTTGGAATTCGGACAGAAAGAGTCAACAGAGCTGGGAGAGGTAAGTCCGTATTGACGATACTAGTGTGCCCCACGTCCGTTGAGTCTGGTAGCAACCATTTTGGCAGTACCAGAAGCTTTGAGGGTAGCCAGGATAGAAATGCAAAGAGAGCCCTTGTAGGTGTGGAGCGTAAAGCTCCAGTGCTCCCACGAGCTGCACTCCTTCTGACTTTGTCAATTGGATTCAGGTCACAAGCCTTGACAGTAGCCGGCCTCTAGAAAGCAGCTCCGCATAGCAGGTTTCGTTCGACCACGGCTGTGTCGAGCCAAAGCGTGATTCGAGGTTGCAGAGGATTGCTTCATTGAAGAGTTTTCTGCAAGCTACTCGCAAGAGTGTGCTGCTGATTTCTAAACGTAAGAAATGCTTGGAGAAAGATTGCCTTTCATTGAAAGATCTCTGATGAGGACCAGTGGCGTGGCCGAAATAGCTTGTCTTGTAAATAAATTTGCTGATAAATAATCTTGAATTCTTTAAAACTTTAGAACTTTAAATCGTTTCAACCATTATCAACCAAACACCATGTTTGTTGGTATCAGAGCTGCCACACATTTCATGATGGGCATTTGCATCCGTACCTATTATTACAGGAATCTGCTTGTGTGCCGCATCCTTGACCAGATGCTTGAGTTAGTCCTGTGGTGGTGTGTCGCCGTGGCCGTGCGCTATGTAACAGGAGACAAGGCAGATAGCCATGGTGTTGATTTCCATGGCCATAGCTACGCTCTCCCCATCACTGTACCTAGGAAGTAAAATGATTATATAGCATCTAGGTTTACCTTGACCCTTTACGAATATCGTACGATATCCTTTGATATTAAGTCTTCGATCGATAGTGCTGACCTCATTGTACACTCGGAGGGTGATCGAACCAAAACCGTAGTTGACCACTCCCTTACGGGCCTCAAGAGGAGATAAAGAAAGCTCAGGATGATGGTGAACTCCCGGCTACTGCCTTTGGGTTCACTAATTTTGGCTACTTTCCAGTCGAAAGCGGGGAGATCCAAGTTGCTCATTTTCAGGATCCCCAAGATCTGATCTGGCGTCGACGGCTCCGAAGGAACCCAAGCCATAGACCTCGGATGCAATGGGATTTCATGGATGGGGACAGCCTTGAGCTTGGATATATATAGATCCGCTCGAGTACAAGATTACTTTGACGTGACCCTGGTACCAACCAGCATCACGACAGTAGGGTTATTGACCAGAATTATGAGAATGAGTTCCATGTACCCCTTAAGAAGGGCTCGCTCCAGCAACTTCCACCGTTGCCAAGCAGGGAGGCCATGCTAGGGTTGACACAAGCCCTTATGGAAACAAGTGTTCAGAGCCAGACCAGTGTTAATCAGCAGTCAGTCTCAACCGAACCTAACCCTGGTCGGTGGCAGTTATGGCCTTAAACCGGAGTCGTTTGCACCCGAGTTTCACTTCGGTACTACCGTGTCAGAAGACAACTAGGTCCAGAAACCGAAACCAGCAGCCCATAGCAATCTATACATAAAGGGAGGTCTAGAGAAGGTCCTAAGACAATGTCCGGTTGTTCCGTTTGGTGCTACCCCCCTCCCCTCAACGGAGGGTGGATCGTCACCTGGGGGATATAGATCAGTTAGCGTTTCCCCCTGGCTACACCTCGCGGATGCGATCTAAAACTACACCCCACTTTAATGTGCACTTTCAGAACTTTTCAACTCTTTAGATTCATTAATAAGCGAATTTAAAACCTTAATTTTTTATTGTGTTAATAAATCAAACACGTGGTTATGATTACACATTCAAATTTAATTTCTAAATAATTATAACAAGACTCCGTGATGAAATGTTTCTTCAGGCAGATTATACTTATATGGCCTTGGCATCCACTTAAACTAAAACATAACTGATCAGTCCAACACTTTTTTTCAAATTCTTTTAATTATTTGTATACATTTGAAAATTTTGGTTTTGCATATTATTTTTATATTTGAATTCTTTTTATTTTGTATAGGCATATAGAAAAATCAAGCACTCATCGTAAGACGATTGAAATTTTTGCGGTGCCATTTGCAAGCTTTGAGGGAGATAAGTGGATAATATAATTGAAAAACATACATGAGTTTATCGAAGAATCTCACTAGGCATATACAGTGAAACAATAAAAAAGTTGTACAGTAAACAATTCCATCTTCAAACCAGCCATTTAAGCTTTTAAGTTAAAATCAAAAACAATAAAAATTCACATACATACGAGTATACTCTCTATCAACAATTAAGATTTATTTCAATTAATTCAGTTTGGCACAAATGTTTCTGCCGACTTAATATTAGTCGAGTTTTCATACTACAAAAAAAAAACTTATACACTAACTATAGTTATAGAAATTTGTTTAAAAATCAATAGTACTTAGTGTGGCCACTTTTGGTATCTAGCCCGGAATTAAATCTTCTCCTTATAAAATGGGGTAAGTTATTGGTAACCTCCTGGGGTAGGTTTTTAGGTTAGTTTTACCTTTCATATGGCACTCGCATAACTTTTTTCTGAATGTATACCCACAGCCACTCTATTAGGTTAAAGACAGGGATCTGTATTTTGAAGATGGAAGCGTTTACTGAACTTTTTTCTTGTTCACTGTGCCTTTCGACTTTCTTTTCTAAGAATATTTCGTTTCCGTTGATGAGTGAATGTTTTTTGTCTTATGTGTTGCAGAACAGCGGCAATACCGCAAGCGAAATATAGAAAAACACATTGATGCAGAGTGCTGCGTTTTTAATGAAGAATGGGAAGAAAAATATTTCTTTGTCCAATCACAGTCAAAAATGGTAAAGCTATAAGTGTAACTTACAATAACACTGCTTCTGTAATGAAGGAATCTAATTTAAGTCGACATTATGAAACAAAACATGCTGCAACTTACTCACAATTTAAAGACAAGCAGCGGAATGAAAAATTTGAGACAATGTTTGTAGTTTGTGTACTAAGCAGTTTTTATTTTGGAAGGCAAACTCGGAAAATGAAACGTTGACCTGAGCATGAAAGTTGCTTATTTGTTGGCGAAAGAAGGAAAACCGTTTATGGATGGAACCATCGTTACAGAGTATACGATGGAAGCTGTTGGTGAGTTGTACCTACCCAGAAAAGTTGAAACTTTTCAAAATGAACAGCCTTTCCTGCAATACTGTTGCTCGTCGAATTGACGGTATTGGAAACAATATTGTGCACCAGGTTACTGGTAAAACATACCGTTTCACTCGGTATTCTCCCGTGATAGAGTAATCAACTGATGTTAGTGACACCTCACAACTTTTAGTTTTTGTTCGTGGAGTTGACCATGAACTTAATGTCATACAAGAATTAGCCTCCGTTAACACCATGCATAGAATAACAACTGGAGAAGATATATTGAAAGAACTACAAAGAAGTTGATAAAGTATAAATTGGACTAGAATCGATTGCAAGGTGTGACAATTGATGGAAGAAGAAATATGTGTGGTTGGGAAAATTAGAAAACCTTGTGAAGGTGAAGGAGCATCAGTGTCAATTTTTCTGCACTGCATTATCCATCAACAAGCGCTATATATAAAACATGTCGATATGAGCTCCTTTTTGAAACCAGTTGTTTCTGTTGTAAGCTTTATTCGATCACATGCACACAATCATCGATCTTTTTCCAAACAAATTGAATATAAGTTCGTTGACTTGCTGTATTATACAGCAGTTTGCTGCCTTAGCTGTGGAAAATCAAAGCATTTAGGGCAAATCTAATATTGCTCGAAAGTCAGATAAATGAATGTCATTCCATTTGCCATGCTGTGAAGGATTGAATACAGAAACTGATGAACAAATTTGCAGTTAATATCAAAGCGGATTTAAAACTAGAATTTCAAAAGCGATATTTTTATCTTGATATGCATTCAATGAAAATTCGATTAATTCAAAATCCATTTGGACATTGCCAGCGTTTGAAGTGAGTTTCAAATGCAAATTATTGATCTTCAAGCTAACGATCAAGGCAAGGATAAATATATGGAGGGAATCTTCGTTGATTTTTATAAATTTGTGGATGCAAAAGAATTTTCAAATTTAAATTTCTTTGTAAATTTATTTCTTTTTTTGGGACTACCTAAGTGTGCGAACATACTTTTTCTAGGATAAAGTATCTGAAATCAAAGTACAGGGCAAATTTATCGGATGATCATTTGCAATCATTGCTTATCATTGGTGTTCCAGATTTATATCTCCACTTTAAAGAAATTAATCAGAACAAAACAGAAATTCATCATTCCCATTAAAGGTTGCATGTAATAACTTTCTGATTCTGTATAACTGAAATTAACTGTAAAGATTAAAATCTAATGCTGCCTTAATATTTGTTCATTCACATATTCAAGTGGCCCGCCGCAAGTGGATTAAATCACAATCTGATCCCTTCCGGCTAAAAGTTTGGACACCCCTGCTCGAAAGCATGAAAATACTATTGGAAATTTTAATGCAAAATATACATACACAACTACTTCACAATTCAAAGTACATACATTTGTTGTCCTATGTAACACAACTTTGAATTCTACTCCCATGTTTAATTTAAGCTGTACTAGATTATAGTTTCTCACCATTCGCGTAGCATGATTTTTTGATTTGTTATTATTTCATACAGATGGGGAAAAATAGCATATTTAAATCAGCTATGGAGGCAAGACGAAGAGTTTCATATCTATACTATTGTATGGTTTCGTTCTGGTGCTATAACAGACTGTGCTGGCCGAAAAGACGTTGTCATAACCGTAGCAGAATTTTAGTCACTGATCCTTAACCGAATACACAGGACTATTGCAGGACGACCAGACTTTTCAAGATATCCAACATATCCTGTACATCGGGCTTCATTAGTGTAGCAACTCAGTTTAACATTTGTAACACGAAATACATCCTTTAAAAATAAAATACATTTAGTTGTAACAGTAACAGTAACAGTTTCAGTTGTGAAAATAATTAAAAAATCATTATTTTTCGGTTGGGAAAATATTATTTTGAGGTTGAAAGAAAATCTAAGGATACCTAGTCGATTCCCTTGAACTTAAGAAGGGCATTTAAAGGACTAACAAGGATATTCAAGAATCCTTATTACTGCAAAGAACATTTCAATCAAGGACACCGAGTCGATATCCTTGTGGTTGGCAATTATATTTCAAAGACTCACAAGAATTTTCAATAACCCTTATTACTACAAGGAATATTTCTGTTTACGACCCTTGGTGATCCGCTGAGTAAACCCCGGCTAGGACAACGAGTCGTCTCAATATAATAAATGAAAATTTTATGTATGTAAATTAATCAGTAATAGTCGCTTTCTTTCCTTAACGGTCTATCGGTAAACTGCGCATCTTCAAGATAAGTCGCTATAAGATGCCACTAGACATTTTTATTGTAGCTTCACGGTATAGGCAGCTTCCTGGAATTACTCCAGTGACCAAACCAATTGTCCAGATGGATAGACATGCATGCTTCTCATAGATGAGGACCACAGCACTAGGCTTCAATGTCACCTTCTCTTGTTGCAGAGTGGTGAGGACAATCTCTTTGCTAGCATTGCCAGAATTCTTGTTGCATATGAATGAGGAGCTGCCAGTGAGACAACCAACTCCATTTGAAATGTTACGAGTGACAAATGCTTCGTAAGTCACACTATGTTTTTATATTACACGCCGAAGCGGAAAAGCCTTGACGGCAGCCTCATAGATTCCAACAAAATCAAGTACGCCGGATGGAATGAAGGCCCACTTAATAACTGCCAGCAAATTTTAAGGCTTTAGCGAGTGCTCAACTGGCGCCTACAAAGTTGGTGCCGTTATCGATATGAATATCTGACTGTAGTCCCTTCAGAGAAACAAATATTTTCAAAGCCGGTAGAAAGGGGTCTGGCGTCGAGATGCTGCGCTATATACAGCGTGTTGGATATATCACTCCTTCCCTTATGAAGTCGTTCGATAGTTCGAAGAAATAGTTGAGCTAGACGGTAATTCAGCCATTTGCTTCAATCGTTGACATTTGATAATCCAAAACTTTTGACGAATTATGATAAGTAGAAGGGTAGAGCCAGCATGTAAGTTTTGTTCATGTTAGGTGATAATTCGTTTCACCAATACAGCGACACTATACAATATCATATGAAGTTTCTTTTATACATAGTATAAGATATTTAATATATTTTAATGGCACCAACGGACAAAAGAACCACAGAAGGGCTTTCAAAAGAACTCTGAGTAAATGGTAAATTTCCTTCCTGAAATGTGTATCAGATAGTACAAGAATGATTCATGGGTGATGAAAATGCGTCTTTTTTGAATTGACGATTCCTGAATGCGGTAATGTAAAATATATTGTTCAGATCCGAAAACTTGTGAAATAGTTGACCAACTATATCAAGTAGATTTAATACTGTAGAAAATTAACTTATATATGCAGACATGTATGACTAACTATAAATGCTTACAGACTATTAACATACTAAAACTTCACATACACTCTTTGGATATACTTTTGAATATAACATTGTATAAACTGGTAATATACATTATACAAGACTGAACGTCGAACTGTCAAGCTGACTTAAACGAGTACACAAGTCTGCAGTCGGGTTAGACCGACTTCGAAATACCCTTTACCTTTCCTTGTGCGTGCGAGGTCAATAATAGGGATGTTTTCTTCATAAATCATCATTAGGAGCACATTTACCGTAATTTTCCGTGGGGTACCTTGAATTGATTATATCGACTCCATTTCTTGTGTATGGTTTTGTAAGGTTCATATACGTAGTAAAATAAAATTTAGTCAAAAAATATTGTATAGTAGTAAGTTATAATTATATGTCAATAGTGTGCGTGGCTCTAAAAATAACACGCCCATTTTTTATGTGGGGTTTAATGTTAGTACCCGCAACCTTGGTTCATGTATCTTCTATAGGAACCTAGTAATGAAGTTTATTAATTGAGAGCGTTGGAGTAGTAATAATCTGCCCATATTTGGAATGCATGCTAGTACAGATCCAATGTATATATCTACCAAATTGTATTTATATATCATCACTAGAAGCATAGATAGGTTAATTGCTTTTAGGTGGGGACCTCAAAGTTCATTATATGGGTATCCTTCATCTGATCGACTCCTAATCTTGTATACTGCTTTGTAGGGTCCATATACCTACTAACCTGGAAATTGCAATAGTGGTGAAAAGGATCGAATTGGTCGAAAGCTTCCGTAATTCATACAGATTTTTATGGTATGAGTCTACACCAACTTTAAATACTGAGTTTCCAAGGGTAAAGAAATACAGAAGGACGAGAGTAACTTTTGGCGTGACGTCAAATATACTGAGGCTCAAGCCCCAGTACGGCATCATCTGTGAAAACTTTTAAAGAAGCTAATCTTATCATGAGCGCTACACAATTCCATTTGCTTAAGTGCAATAATACTGTAATAAAAAGTTTGTTTTCTGTAGGGTAGGAGTGAACAAAAAGTGCTCGGGATAAATTGGTGCATAATTAGCGATGAAATAGGGGTCGATGTTGCAAGATTACGTTCAATCACTTAGGGGGACAAAGCGGAGCGTGCTAAAGACGTTGGCGAAAATATATGACCCCTTAGGAATTTTTGGGCCTTTCACTGTTAGAATAAAAATAATATTGTAAGATGTGTGGAAGGAAAAAACTGACTGGCATCAAACTACTAGCGAATCAGATACTAGCGAATTTTCAATGTTGGCAAGAGGAGTTGCCCTAGTTAAGCGAATTCAGCATTCAGAGATGTGTACCATTTCACAGCTAAGTAAACTCTGAAATCCACGTTTTTGCCGACGCTAGCCCAAGGGTATATGGGACGGTTGTGTTTAGTAAATAAATATCACAAGACGGAAAGGTTCGCACAAATTTAATATGTTCAAAAAACCAAGTGGCACCAATTGACAAGAACATCAAAAACAGCAAGCTTAGTTTACCCTAATTAGAACTGACAGCGGCCTTAATAGCAGCTCGTTTGAAGGTATTTTTAATTCTGTCTCTCGATTTAAAAATTAAAACTACCCATCTGTGGACAGATTCAACTATCGCCCTCAATTGGATTAGCAGTCGCGGCTACCAGTTGAAATATACGTGAAGGCAAGAGTGATTGAAATCAATAAAATGGGCAACAACTATGATTGGAGACATTTTGAAATCAAAACCAACCCGTCGGATCTGCTCACCAGAATCAAGAAAGCAAGGGTATTATTAGAATCGGAATTGTGGAAATATGGTGCACCATGACTAGCAGAAGAGGATCCGATCTGGCTGAAGAAGCATGACGAACAAAAGTCAACTTGTTTAGTAGCGACCTTCTCTCGAGTCAATTTTACCTATCGACAATTATTTAGTAGACCTAAGCGGCTGCGGTGAGTAGCTTCAGTTATCCTACGGTTCTTCAAGAATTTAAAAATTAAATCAGCGACTGGACAACAGAATGCAGAAGCGTGAACAACGAAATTGATGAACTAACTTTTGAAGAGTTGCAAAATGCAGAACACTACTGGATCAAATATACGCAGAGAGCAGATTACAACAAAGAAATTATAGCCAAATCCAACGGAGGTGCTTTCCCGTCAGATAAAAAAAGCCTGTCTCTGGATTCAGTACTCGTCGAGGGTATCTTAAGACTCCGAGGAAGATGTCCAGATAAAGAATTCGGTAATATGCATTCTCACACTATAATCTTTCCAAAAGTTTCTTGTTTCAGCCGGTTGTTGGTAGATGAAGAACATCAAGTAACGGTCCATAGCAGCATTAGTGCAGTACTGGCACATCTACGGAAGAGGCATTGGATTGTGCAAGGGCGACTACTGATAAAGAATGTATTGCACCATTTTGTCATCTGTGAGCTGCTTCATGGCAAAATCGCATCTGAGCCTTGGTCGATATTGCCATCAAAGAGAATAGCAACATCCAGACTCTTTGAAGCAACCGGCGTGGATTTCTCCAGACCTCTTACCTATATTACCAATGACCACAACGACATGCAGCCTTTAAGTCGAACAAATTTCTTAATAAATTGCAATTCTATTCTTATTTAAAAATGACAGGTCGTCGCTATATGAGTCCTGGCAGCTCCGACAAGTCTTACTGAAGAGGTACATGAAGAGAAGAGTATCTCTGTCAACTTCGCTCTATCCATTATAACAGAAGGAAATTAACTCGGAGTTTCAAAATTGGTGATGTGGTTTTGCTTTAAGAAGACAACAAACGTCGGCTGCTGTGGAAGTTAACAGTAGTGCAATCCACTTACCAAGGACGAGATGGATGCGTTAGGGCATGCAACATCAGACTTTAAAATCAACTGGTGCTCAAAAGACCATTTCAACCACTTTTTCCCTTGAAAGATTAACTTATATATGAATCCATGCATGACTAACTATAAATGCTTACATACTATTAACATTCTAAAAAATACACATACACTCCCTGCATATACTTATGAATATAAAATTGTATAAACTGTTAACATACATTCTACAAGACTATGTAAAGAAGTAATTAATATTAAACTGAACGCCGAGCTATCAAGTTAACCTGGCTCAAGAAAACCAACATTTTATAAGTATTTTTTATAAACACAAGAGTATGGAAATTTAAGAAATTCTTGGCAACGTATGTCTTCCATTGACGAGAATGTCAGTGAAGCCACCACTGTGCACGTTGAGACAAATCGCAGTATATCATAGATTTTGGCCGGTAGGACATCCTTCGACCGAACACTCCCCGAGTGTCCCTGCTGATAATAGGTTTACAATACCATCGCTTGTCTGATCGTTCTGAATTTAGGTAAAGTCAGGAAGTAGCGCTCAGTGTTTGATAATCGTTAATAGTACAGCATTGAGAAATACACCTTGACAGGGTGGGTGGTGCAGGAATTTGGAAACTTTCTTCCGATGATGTGTCATCCACTTCTGCTGCTGCTGGGGTAAAAATAGGGGTAACTCAATAAACTCCAATCTAAGGAGAGACTGTTGATACTGATAGTAAAACTGTGAGGCAATGGGAGTAATCCACCCCGTCCTACCAGTTCGGAGAAGACCTCCAGGATGGCAAAGAGGAATCCCTCTTCCTGATCATGGTCAACCTGTAGGTTTGTATGACCCGAGAAGCAAGGATCTAAGTGGAGCTGGATTCAGATGTTATCTCACCTACCAGGGTTTGGAACCAGATGATGCTATTGTCAAGGGCAAAGAATACATTGTTGTAAGGTATACGGCTGGCACAATATCACAACTGAACGTGAACAAGAACCTGAAGAAGAAGGTACGACACACCTTTTCTCCTAATCCTGACCCAGCCAAGAACAAGAAGACGGCAACACCTTCAGGCCCAACTAGTATTGGGGGTCCAAGGCAGCAGGTAGTTATGCTAGGGTGGGATCCGTTACCAAGGTGGCTATTGCTGCTGCGGACTATCCGAACACCATCCTGACTAGCAAGGAGTTCACACTCGCGTTGAAAGAAACACAGCTTATATTGAGTAAGGAGAACACACCCACTTTTTGATATGCAATACTAAAAATAAAAACCCTTTGTGGGACCACAATATAAATGAGATCGATATAGGAGGTATCGTCACAAAAACGGTATTTTTGGGAAATTCTAGGCTTACTAATGGGAACTGTTCGATAGTTCAGTGCATTCACCACTCTCATCCTCAAATATCTAAGGAATATATAAAAATCCGGTGGAGCTAGAGGAGGAATCCTCTGTTTTATCTTGTCCTCTAAGGACAAAGAAAAACAGCAGGAATGTTCCTTGGTGGAACTCTAATTTGTCTACTAGACGTACTGAGGTGCGTAAGCTATTCAACCTATTCAACCTATCTAAGCATGTCTCATTATTACCCCTCTTTGTTCCGCTAATTCTCTCTCTCTGTTTTTTTTTATTACATTTCAGTGGTGTCAAAGTACATTGCTTTTGTTAGTGGCAGGCTAATTAAGCCTGATCACACTAACCTTCTAGGACACATTCTATAAAGTTTACAATTTCTTGTGAAGATTTGTCAATAGACATAGATGTCACCTTTTTTATCGTATTCATTATGTAAATGTCAGTAAGTCGATAGTCGTTAATTCTGTGAATATGAAGATTATTTTTGTATCGAATTTATTGACAAGACAAGCTACAACAGTAGTTGCAATTTCGTATGTGTGGTTATGCCACCGTAATAATTTTTCAGAAGAGAGACCTAACGGAACAAAAGAGGGGTAATAATGAGACAGAGTTGATTAGAGTGTGGTGGAATGAGACAGTACATGGACAGAATTTGATCAGTCAGTTCACCACCTGCAGTTAGCCTAGTTGTCTGGATGGAGAGATTACAACAGCTGTAGGCCCAGGTTCGATTCCTGGGAGGGTTCATAATTGGTGTGCTGTTGATTTCTGAGACATAATAAAAAATGCTTGGGAAAAAATTGCCTTTCATTGAAAGATCTCTGATGAGGACAAGTGGCGAGAATACTTATAGCTATATATATCTGCCAAAAAATGTTTCAATAATTCTTCTTCTTCTTCTGAAAAATTATTACGGTGGCATAACCACATATACGCAATTGCAACTAATGTTGTAGCTTGTCTTGTCAATAAATTCGTTACAAAAATAATTTTCATATTCACAGAATTGACGGCTATCCACTTACTCACATTTACGGTAATAAGATATTTAAATTAATCATAAATTGTTCCTCATAAGCATTTACATTGAGAATATGCATCATATTCTATTTTTAGTATTTTTTTTTTATTGGCATGGTCTGAAGAATCTTCTTTCTAAATTTTTCCTCCTTTTTCTGTGATTTTAAGGGACCGATATTTAAAATTTTGGAGCAATGTATAATATCTGTTGCAACTCACTCATCACTAACTATCCGTTTAAATTTTGCCATCTACCAAAAAACAAAACTCATTTTCTAAATGTTCAAACAATGTAACCTATTTGCAAATCAAATTCAAATTATTGCCAAACATCTAAAATATTACCGAATATAGAATAATAGACACAAGCGAGGCCTTTATTAAAATTATTACTTCCAGAAGTTTGAAGACATCTGTAGCGGTTCAAGTAACATATTAATTACGAAACTGCAAACGTTTTGGTAGGAATACGAATGTCAATATATCTAATGAATATTAAAAATAGATTCCATGGTTAAATCTGTAATCTTTTTGACAGTCTTCATACGCATTAATTACTAGTCTGTTGAGTTTAAACATCCCGCTCCACATGGATGTGTCGTCAGATCCTTAGCCCAATCCGGAATCGAATGTAAATTCTGGACATGTGCAATAACTAAATTAGTTGTACAAGCAAGTAGTGCGCTCGTACATGGATTTGTCCGCTGACGTTTGTATGGCAATTTATATATAATTTTAAGTTATGCTTTTGTTACCTGTTGTTACTTCTTGTGTATTTATTATTTTCTCATTTTGTGTGAATTGTGTGTTAAATATCGAAAGACTCGAATTAAATTAAAAAGAAAACAATTTAAATTATAAATCCAAAAATTTAAAAATAAATTTAAAGTGAATATAAACAAACGGTTTGCAACGGTCAACAGATGAGCGTGCTGCGCTCTTCTACTCAGACCATGAGCGCTCTCTCAGCGCATGCGATATCATATCGTGTCTAAAGTGCCACCTCAGCCTGACTTTCCGCTACCTGTGCACGAAGCCCTCTTAGACCAACGCTCCGAAAACATACACCCGAGCGGTTCAAGCTTGATGCATTCTCTATCTAGAAGTGAAGACGTGCAGCGACAGGAAACGGTTAAACAGTCTAGATCTAAACTGTGTTTCGCCGGCCCCTTTATCTGGGATCGATCATGTGGTCAGCTCCGCTCAGACACTCGCTTCTGTCCAGACACAAAAGCAACCAAACCCGTCGTGGAGTATGTTGGGGTCCACGATTGCTGTCATTAGTGGAGAGGGCCCTGTTGCTGATGTCATAGGCTCGGGCGTAGACGAGAACCTAATAGTTCCTTACGAGTGAAACACCGTGTTATTCAGTTCAAAGATGGCAGTTCAGAACTCTTATTCTTAAAATCATAAGTCTTATATACTATTTGCAAAGAACACATACAGTCTAAGTAATGACTTTTCTGATGTTTCAGTTACGCATCTGTTGATTGGCTTGATCAACTGACCTACTCAATGTAAAAGTGTCGATGGTGCATTCTAAATTCCAATGCCATTCGTCAACTTGACTGCGGAACTGTCACACCCTAAAAGTTTACATAATAATTAATACATAAATATTAATTATTTGTAATATTTGCACCCTAAAAATATGTGTTTTCTTAATTATTATAATTGTATAAATGTTAATTACGCCAATTGTGTAGTGTCTATTAGGAGTTGATGCTGTGAGTCAACTACGCACAGGTAGCTTGATTCTGACTTACAGCATCCCTCCCCACTTTCTAGAAGAAGATTACCTTCTAATGAATATCTACAATATTTTGCTTGCACTGTAAACAATCTGTACATATTGTTAATCCTATAGATCATATATATAAAAATATTTTTTTTAAATCGCCTTATCTTTTTTTTATTTGCTCCTTTTTTATTCTTTTCTTATTATATATTTTTCTTTTGTATAATTTTTCTCAATTTTTTTAAAATTTGTTCTTTTATTTTCTATTTTATTTTATTATTATTATTTATTTTATTTCCCTTTTTTGGGTTTTAGTCCTTCATTGACTCTTTTCTCACTAGCGTATATACAAACAAAATTACAAATTAATTACAACTTTAGCTTATGCTACGATTTTATAAACCGGGTCCTCTGCAATTGTTGGTTCTGGTAGCCACCGTCCTTGTGAGAGTGAAGTCCCTCGATGAACTCTGAATACTCCTCCCTTCTCTCTGGACCGATACGTACAAAGATGATGCAAGCTTATGCAAGCTTATGTAGATACGCACCTGACGAAGTAAAAATAAATATTCGTTTAGTAAGTGACTGTGGATATTTTTTAATTGATGAAAACGTTATTAAGTTAGCCGATAAAGCTTGGCTATGTAGTGGTTGATCTTTTCGTGGTTAAAAGGAATTTTGCACCAGGAGGTCATTGTGCGCATCTAAATGAACGATGGTAGTTGTGGCTGTTATTGTTTTTGTAGCCGTTTCTCACTAAAATTACGGAGTAACCTCGGACTTTCGCTAAAATTACCTCTTCCTCTTCAGACAATATACATAGTGACATATATAATAAAGGCAGATACGTTTGATTTTCTATACTGACAACGTAAATGTTAATGTTTTTATGCGATTTTGTCAGCTATGCAATTAATATCAACTAGTTATTATCAGCATCTTACTTGTTAGATAGAGATTCTTGTATTCAGCCGGTACCATCTTCATTTTCTTATAAGTCTCAAATTGTCGTCATCTCGCACATGGGAAGTTAGAAGCTGTTCCACTATTTCATGTAAAAATGAATTCCTACTAATTTTGTGGTTCCTTTCTTCCAACCAAAAATCATCTCGGGACAGCATCATTTCAAATCTCGTATTTATTCCTTTGCGGCTTTTTGATTACCCTTATTCAGTCAGCTGTTTGTTCGCTAGTCTTGCATTTCGGTCTCCTGGATGTTAGTTAACCCTGTCTTCGACGCTGGAGTAAGTCCCTTCCAGGTCCATGCTGCATAGTGTTGAACCTTCCAGATGTCCTTGTCTGTTCACCAACGCCTTAATACCTAAAAATAATAAGTTTATATATGTATCGGACTTACCGAGTTTTAATTATTCTTAATGGCTATTACATTTCTTTCATTTTTAATATTTTCTTCACGTAAACAGTAAATTTTATGTATTATTAAAATCTATATAGCGCATATCTAATACGTCTTAACAACCAAAATATAAGTAAGTAATAAAAACTATTTTCTTTACAAATAATTTTAATTAACTATTTTAACTTTAAGTCCCTTTCAATAAATATATATTTTACATTAATTTGATACATACAAAACAATTATTTACTATTTTAAATTATGTGCCGCCACAAAAAAAATATTTTTATCTTAATTCTGGGCAAAACTTGTTGCCCATCTTACATAAGCGAGTATATAAAAGATACACCCGTTCATGTAAAACCAATGTCCATTGTTCAAAAATTCATCTGTTTGACGAGATGAATGAGAGCTCGCATTATCATGATGGAGAATGATTCGTTTTTGGCGGTTGGTTTTACGAATTTCTCCGAAGACTTCCGGCAAACAAATGGTCGCGTATCACTCAGAATTGACCGTCCTACGTTTCACATGACCCATTCGGCCGAAGAAACAGGCGACCATTTGCTTCGCTGTGCTTCTTCCACAAACAACTTTTGTTGGATTTAGCTCGTCTTGGAATACCCACACGGTCGATTGTTGTTTTGTTTCCGTCTCATATGCATATATCCATGATTCGTCACCTGTCCCGATTTTATACACGACTTTGAAGCACCACGGTCGATCTTTTTAATCATTTCCTTACACCAATTGACACGAGTCTTTTTTTGAACGATTGTCAAATTATGTGGATCCAACGCGAACAAATCTTTTTTACAGCCAAATGTTCATGCAATATTAAATGTATAGAAGTCGAAGTAATGCCCAAGGTATCCTCTATCTCACGATATGTCACATGATGATCTTGCATTATCAGTTCACCATGTTTTGTGGCACAACAACGGATTTTGGACGACCTTCACGGAGTTCGTCGGCGACCGAACTACGACCACGATTGAATACACTATACGAGCGATATACTGTGGTTTTTGATGGTGCTTTGTCGCCTTACAAAGAACAGAGTTCATCGATACATTCTTGTTGAGATAATTCACATCGAAAGTTGTGAAAAATTATCGAACGAAAACGTTCTCTTAAAATTTCCATTTTTGGGCCAAATTGGTTTTTTTAACCCACTGTAAAGAAAACAAAAAGCACTTTACATCAACACGTTGTGAGTACGTTTATGCTAAAAAAAAGTCAAACTTTATTATGATGTTTGCCAGATTTTAGCTATTGACATTAGTGTTGCCAATTGCCTAAATATAAAAAAGCCTCGTACATACCCATTCCTCTTAACTAGAATACTTATTTTTTGAAATATACGTTCGTACATTCATTCTGTATATTATATACCTAGATACAAATATATACTTACTCCACCAACGGTTCCATTGCTTGCACCATCAAGCTGGTGCCCGGCGCTAATGTTTACGCATTGTATTTCATTGCATCAACTGCCGTATGTATGTGTGTAAATACTTTACGTTTAGTTTTATATTACTTTCCCACGACTGTCTTATTATTTTTTGTTCAATTATTTTCAATGAACCCTTTTTTATTATTTCATATTTAAAAAATACTTTTCCTACTGCGCTTCATTCGGCTATAGTGCCTAATGCACATATTTATATTACGTAAATTTTTACTTTCCCGAGTTTAAATGGCACACTGCTGCTGACATTAAGTTTTTAAGTCGGAACTGTGCTATTTGATATACGTACAAGATCTCAGTTTGTTTTCGTTGTTCTTCTTGTGTTTACACTTGTAAAATGCTGTCAATCCATGAGTTTAATTGTTAGTTTGCAAATGGAATAGTTTTAATAAATTTTTGTGTCACATCTTACGCTTGCCCTTAACTGTTACGGCTGTTGCAACTGGACTGTGGACCTCTGCTATTAATACGGACCTATCCAAACAGATGGTAATTTGTTTCTCCTAGCATCTGCTGGCATATTTATTAATTCAAACCCATGGAGTGTTCTAAACGGAGTATGCTTCGTTGATACATGCACAGTATTGTTGTGTACATGCATGGCGTAGTTAACCATTGATCCCAATTCAAGACGTCTTCCTTGGCAAAACTGCGCAAGTACCTGGCCAGAGGTCGATGACTACGCTCCAATTAGCCATTCGCTTGTGGATGATATGGTGTTATGTACAATTTCTTGATTCCCAGCATCTTACAAGTTTCTGAGAATAATTTCAATTTAAAATTTGAACCATTGTCGGCTATCAAAACCTTTGGTATGTTGTACCGTGCTACAATTTCGTCAAGGATTACCTTGGCTACCGTACTTATTTCAGCATCGGGTATAGCCACGCACGCCAGATACTTTGAAAAATCGTCTTGGAACGTCAAAGTGTATTTATTTCCTAAAACTGTCTCAGGTAATATACCTACAATATCCATGTGAACTTTATCAAATGGCTGTTTTGGTGTATCAGTTAACACCATTGGAATCTTTGTTAGGTTTGAACTCTTGTTGGCCTGACATTTTGGACAACTCCTTATGCATTTTTTATGTCTCTGAGCATACCTTTCCATCCGTATACTCGCATAAGTCTGCCGTAGTTTTCCAGAATCCCTGGTGTCCACCTAGGGGTGAATCATGGAAACCCTTCAACACTGCCTGGATATCTTTCTCATCCTCCAGCCATTCAACACTGCCTGGATATCTTTCTCATCCTCCAGCCATTCAACACTACTGGCTGCTTGTTTATTGCCATCACCACCCACATCACTTATATCTCTTGTCGCATCACTTTTACCATCTTGACTTCTCCCGGCCTTCTCTTTCTCTGACTTTGCTTTGGCCGTAGTTAACACTACTTATATCTAGAGTGCCAGCGGTTCTCTGCTGAGTGCATCCGCATTTCGATTCTTTTTTCCAAGGCTTGTATATGATTTCAAAATCATACTCAGACAATTTGTGTGTGAGCCTGGCTAGCCTAGACGTTTGGTCTTTCAAATTGGCTATGCCTCTCAAAGGTTGGTGATCGGTATATATTTTAAATGGGCGAATTAGCACGCTCTAAAATTCTTCGTAGCCCACACAATGGCTAGAAATTCCTTCTCTATTGTGGACTATCTTTTCTCTGTATCGACAGGCACCCTGCTTGTGAATGATATTGGTTTGTCATTACCGACTTCTCCTTGTGATAACACTGCCCTCAATGCTTCAAAAAGCATTGGTGGTCAACAAAAAAGTCTGCGCAAAGTTGGAGTACGCCTAAATCGGTGGCGAGCTAATAGTCTCTTTTAGCGTCTCGAATGCTTCCTGACAGCTCTCTGTCCAGTCGAGCTTTGCTTCTTTTCGTAGCAACTAATTCACTGGCAACGCAATTCCGGCTAGTCCTTCTACGAACTTTCTGTAATAGTTCATTAGTCCTAGGAATGCTTGCACTTCTTTTCATTCCTCGGAGTTGCTAAATTTTCAACGCATTCCACCTTCTGCGGGTCAGGCAGTGCTCCTGCCTCTGAGCAACGAATGACCTAAATAAACCACCTCTCTTCGCAAAAATTGACACTTCTCCGTGTTCAATTTCAAATTGTTTTCTCGTAATTTCTGGAGCACCTTGCACAAGCGTTCCGAATGCTGCTGCGAGTTCTTCCCATAAATTACAATATCATCGAGATACACAAAATAATCTATCTCTTGCAAGCCTGTTAGCACATTAGCTGTTGGAAGGTAGCCGGTGCTCCTGTTAATCCAATCGGCATTCTGTTAAACTCATAATGCTCTAAACCGGTGCTGAACGCGGTTTTCTGCTTATCTTGGGTATCCACCAGAACTTGGTGGTAGCTACTCGCTAAATAAAGTGTAGAAAAACATCTACTGTGTCCAAATTGATCCAGAATTTCTTCTATCCTTGGTATCGGAAAAACTTGCTTGATGGTGGCGTCGTTCAAATTCCTAAAATCGACGACCATTCTCCACTTCTTTTGACCCTGAGCACCTCCCTTCTTTGGCACCAAAATTATTGGTGAGTTCCAAGTCGAGATACTCGGTGAAATTATGTTATCCTTTAACATTCCTTCTACTTGCCTGTTTACCTCATCTTTGTGAGCTTGTGGCAATCTGTACTGTTTCTGGTTAAATTGTGGTTGATCCACTCTAGTAGGTATTTCATGCTCGACCTCTGGTGTATACGTCAGCTGGTCTCCTTCCAGCAAAAATGTGTCATGGAATGACGTACAAATGGCTTCTATTGATGCCTTTTCTTCTAAATTTACGATTGGGTCTAACTTCAGTGATTCTACACCCTCTCCATCCTTTTTCTTATATCCACCTGCTTAATCTGATTAACCGATCTATAATTTTGTTCTTTAAAATTATCATAGCTAGTGAACTTAGGCCTAAAATCCTTATCCATATAGTAGTCCTCTTCTGATGCATTTAGTACGCATGCGTACACTTTATCCTAGTCAACGTGCGTTATGGTTTCTCCCATATATACGCCCTCCGCTAGCTGCTGCTTGTGCAAAACAACAGTCCTATGTCTTGTATTTACATGCATAGTAACTACTCTGGTCGACCTTGCGTTTACTACCTCTATACAATTCTTAACCCTATTTACGGTTCCTTCCTGCAATGACTTTAATGGAAGAGTATGGATTCTATTCTTATCATCATCATAAAATGATAATTGCTTCTCGAGCGCATCCAATATGGTGCGGCCCCAAAAATTATCGCGGCCAATTATCCCATCGGCCAGGATACCTTTCCTATCCACTTCCAGTGCGTGCACTCTGAAACTCATGCCCTTAACTTCACTGTGTCCTATTCTGAGCGACCCCAATGTCCTGATGCACCCTCCAAACGCTCCGTTAAGCATTCTTACGTCCAGTTGATTAATATCTAGCCCTTTCCGTAAATCACTAGATTTTACCAGGCTGGTGTCCGCCCCTAAATCTACCAAAAGCACTAGCTTTCCACTAGCTGCTTCCTTGCCGGGTATCTCGGTGAAGGCATTACCTATCCTGCTCATAGCGAAGCAATGTCCTTTTGATCCCAACATGGACGCGTATCCACTTCCTAACTCCTCGTGATATTGGAGAGCCTCTTGCTCCTCCTTCTCCTGGACTGTAGTTCCTACATTACTAGTCCCACGTACTTCCGGCCTTATTATTACTTCCTTTTTTTTGGCTTTCCAGTCTATTGGCTTCGACTGGGCCGCTGGAAGTTTCCCTGGTTCTTTTGTTGGGATTGTCTTTCCCTGCATTCCATTGCCCGATGACCCGTTCGTCCACATGAGAAGCATCTCAACCCCTGTCGGGTGTTGCTTATCCTTGGTTCACTTCTGGAATTCCAATTTGGTCGCTGCTGACCATTCCCAGTTTTGAAAGGATTGAATTAACTCGGAGACTAATGAAGCCCTTTCAAGGGTGGCCGCGGCGCCTCGTAGCCGGCTGCCTTCTACTTTGATCCCATTTAGTATCTTCTTTGCACTGCCTACTTGCCTCATGACCGTAAGTTTGGCACTCCATAGAGTAGGGCGTGTTTTGCGTATAAGCGTTCATCCCTTGTATGCCCTGGCTTTTGACAAAATGAGCAAATGGGTTTCCTTGGTTGGAACCTCTCAACCAGGAATTCTTGGTCTCTTTGTTGCGAAAATTGGCCCATCAATCTACCGACTCCACTTGTGTTTCGCTGCTGTACTGGCCTTACCTCTGCAGGAGCTTCAGTCCAGCAGATACCACTTGCTGTCGTTCGCTGTTGGATTGCTGCTTCAGCGGAAGAGACCGCTTCCACTTGCTCTGTCATGCTCCTCGGCGTGAGAGTAAAAATATAATTAGCTAAATCCCTATTTATCAGGCCTGCCTTGAACACAGAAATCATAGCCCGTTCTACTTGAGCCTTGTATGCTGCAACGTTTCCTGGAAACTGCCTCTGTGCTTTCGTCTCAGCAGCGTTCCCCAGAGACTGGAGCCTTCGTCCCCAGGCTCTCAATTCCTCCGCGGGTTTCTGAGTTGATTCCTGAATTTCCCGAACGAAATAGTCGTATGACTTTTGTTTTAAATATGTCCGATCCAAAAGTACATATAATTCTACCAGGGCGCTTACTGAGCTATGCACCAGTAAATTAATCGTATCATCTGTGGTTCTTTTCGTAATACACTTTATTAAGTGTCCCCCGTCCGCTTCCGGAAGACTCTGTTGTGCTACCTCACAACCTGCTTTGAAGCGCCTGATCTCAGTTCTCAGATCATACAACTCGACTCCTGAAAACATGGGCACCAACTTCTCCACCGCATGAGCAACTTCCAGAATGCCCATTTTACTCCTTTGTGTTTTCTCCATTGCTGGTAAAACCTTAGCTTTATTAAGCTCTTGGGGGGTTTCCAAATTCTCTTCTCCCGGATCTGAGAGGTCCTGGACCAGTGACGGTCTCAAATTGATTAGTCTTCGACCGTTTGTTCGTACAGGCGAAGTACTGTCCACTGTATCGAGACTTTGCTGCACTGTTAACAGCTTCTGGCTCTTTTGGCGGATATCCCTGATTTTTATTTTGTATCGGACTTCTCGGAGAAAATAGCTCAACACCGCTTTCAGATGCGCCAAACAAAAATTCCACTTGCCTTTCTTCACTAAAAACTAATCTTGGCTTTACCATGTGGCTTATCCCTTCTGGTGTTAAATATTCCGGCCAGCGAACTTCCGGAAGCAATGTCTGTGTAATTCCAGCGTATGCTTATTTTTATCTCTCCTCTTTCGGTGAGGCCCTATGGGTCGCCCGTCCTCTTTTTAATTCTGCACACTCCTTTTCCAACAGCGGTGCTGCTTCCTCTGTTTCCGTCTAAATCTGAGAAAGTTCCTTTACCTTATTCTCAAGACACTCCTTTTGTGCTCTCAAATCCTCTGTTTTCTTATGAAAATTGAACAATTTTTCTTCTGTCCTTTTTTGGATTGCCGTTAAGGCTTGAACCGCTACTTCTAATGGTGACACAGCTCCTCTGGCGTTCGCCTGTTTCCACAATTCCTGAGCTTCTTCCCTGCTCGTACTTGCTTCGAACTGGTCAACTATTTTCCCAGTAAACAGTTCCAAATCTGACTGCACTGATTTCGATCTGTTCCTTATTTCCTCGTCTGGCGAAACTAAACACATAGTTTTTTGTCCTAGTCCCTCTAACTCAGAACTAAATGTATCCGCCCATTCGTTGACCAGACTATTTACGTACTCTGCGTAGTTTTCAGCAAAATATTGTCGTTTGCCGTACTCCACTGCGTGAGGCAACAACAACCCGTGGTTATTGTTGAACTCTCTCCTCAGATTTTGCAATTGTGTTACTCGCTTGTGGTAATATACATTGTCTTTCGTAACCTGCCGTCTTTCTTAAAGTTACGGACCAGTTTTTCAATCGCTTCGCCAATTTGCTCCTGTATCAGCAGTAACCCTTGCGCTTCCTCTGTCATATTCCAAATGCCAGAAGAGATGGCGCGTCCCAATTACAAATAAAACCCAATAATTGTTAACACTTGTTATCAACTCTTAATGATTCAATACAAATTTTCTTTAAAATATTCCACCGTAAATTCTATCTTTATATATATTCTTTCTTTACTTATCTTCCATCACAAGTTCCATATCCGCTGTCTAGCGGCGTCCAATAAGTCCTTCCATCAATGCAAATTGGTCCTTGACTTCCTCACAGATACTCCTTGATTTCCTCTCCCCATCTTTGATACTCCCAAAAATCCATAGAAAAGGATACATATACCCGGAAATTTAAATCCATATTCAAAAATAAACCCGTAACGTATGCGCCACGTAATAATAACATTTAAATTTTTTTCTTCAACATTGTTACGCAAATCGTATTGTCCGAACTACAAAAACTTTGATGCAACAACACGTGTTGTCTTCACCTCTTGAAATATTTTCACCTAATATCATAAGCTTACAATGCCAAATATTTAAATCCATTTTAAAACAATCTAAATTAAAACAATTTAAAAACAATATAAATGGCCCTATCGACAAACAAACCTGATTCCCCTACAAAAAAAACCTCACAGCTAGGACGACATACATAGACCGTCCGATCATACTGACGGTTTATGGTTGCCCATACAAAGCTGCGTGCAACAACGCAAACGCGCCTATATGTTGCAACTTCTTTGACCAGCGCTACGGCGCCTTCAGGGTCGCAGAAGTATCTAATTAAACTACGCTACTATACTCTCTACTCACCATTATCCTGTCTGATGACATCTCCGCTTCAGGGCCCTCCGCCCTGGGTTATCCTTCAAATTTGTTGCAGGATGCTTCCCTTCTTCAGGGTTCCTTGTCCGGGGATTCCTCCTGTAGGTCCTTAAGACCGGCTGCGCCAAAATGTTGGGGACCGTATTTGTGGGTGTCCTCGGGGAGCGTCCTCTTGCTGCCTGTCCTGGGCGCGCGTGTAGCTGCAGACCTAAAATCACTCTTGTTAAATAAAACACTACATCACTCTTTTACGTTAAAACATCAAGCCTCTTTATTCTTAAAATCATAATCTTATATACTATTTACAACGTGCACTTTCAGTCTACATACTGACCTTTCTGGTGTTCCAGCTTCTCACCTGCTAATTAGTGTCAGTTGGTCAAGCCAACTGATCTGCTTTACTGTAAAAATGTTGATGCTGCATTCTAAATTCCAATGCCCTTCGTCGACTCGTCTGCGGAAGTGTAACACCCTAAAAGTTTATGTAATCATTAGGAAAAATGGTGAAGTAGACCCTTTGCAGAGGTGAACTACTACATAGCGCAGTTGCTTTCCGGACACGGGTATTTCCGCAAATACATCACATAAAAAAAGCAGAAAGCCAAGATTGCATCTACGGCGACATGCCTAGCGATGATGCAAACCACAGCTTTCCGCCTTTCTTCGTATGCGAAAGACGGAAAGAGAATCGCAAAGTCCTTGAAGACAGGCTAGGACATCTTAATGCCGATTGCATAGTGGACAAAATGCTTGAGAGTCCAGACAATTGGCAATCCAATTGGCCACCTTTACTGAGCGCATTTTACGTGCCAAAAAACGGGACCTGGACGCAAGTATCTAGCCACTAACCTTTCATTGGTTTAGAGAGGGACACCACCCTGAAGGGATGTTTAGGTGGTCACCCGGGTGGGAGAAAGTGCAGGGGGAAGATTTTTAGTGGATGCGAACTCCACAAACCATCTGTGAGACGACCCCTTTGACGATGGGGTGGGCATTTTGTTACCCCCTTACCCAACAAAAACAAAAAAAAAAATTGATACATTTGAATTTTTAGGAATTGTGTCATTTGAAACCAATTCATTGTTCTCCCGCAACACTTTTATGGCGTCTTTAAAATTAGTCACAACATTTCCATTTGGAAGTCGTTTTTTTAGTATTTTGAGACTTGCTAAATCTGTTTCATTATTTAGAAATTTTTGAGACTGTGCCGTTTCACTACTTAGTTTAAAACTATCTTTTATTTTACAAACTGAAGTATTTATGTCGTTGCACAGTTGTTTCAAATTTTTTCTGAACTTAATATTATTTAATTCTAATATTTGTGTAGGTGGAGGAGTTGACTCACTAAATTCGTCGATTAACAGTTGTTTCAGCGCGCTCCAATTACTAGGTTGCTACCTCCTTGCAACCTGAAGTGTCGGTCCTCGTAGCAGTCTCAGTATACATTTGAAATACAGTTTTTTGGTATGTTCTTAAGGTTGGCGCTGATCTCTTGCAAGTGTTGAATAAAGCATGACAACATTGTTAAGTTTCCATCAAATGGTTGGAAAAGTTTTATGTGCTCAAGGATTATGTTTCGGTTTTCCCTAGTTCTTTCGTTGTCTCCAAGTTTAATTTTTTCCCGTACTTCTGATAATTCAGTAGTCATTAAGTTTTTTTTTTTTCCAACAGTAATTATTTTTGCAAACATTTTTGTTAATTTTCGTTTAACAATTTCGTTTAACTTTAGACCAACGTATGTTAATTTTCATTTAACACTTTGTGTTTTTAAACCGACTGCGCCAATAATGTGAATAAAACACAACTGTGTAGATTTAGGTGTTCTTTATTATTGATTCATTACTAAAAATATATATTGATATAGAGTCATACAACTATAGTCCAATGTTGTACCTTTAATCAGAAAAAACATATATATATATATATATATATATATATATATATATATATATATATATATATATATATATATATATATATATATATATATATATATATATATAATAAATTACTTGTCAATGTCTTGTAAAATATACAATAATGAAACTACAACCAAAAAAAAATTCTGAGATCATACCAACAGAAAGGAATCATTCCTTATGTTATAGGTCAACTTTATGCTTATGCATTACAATTTGTTTTCAATAATGGTACAGAAAGAACACTTTTACTATTAAAATTGCAGTTCTTTATAAAAGTTACTACTTTCTTGCTGTTGGGGTCCTTATCTGCTTGTCGGCGAGAGACGTCCTCTGGAATGTCCTGTCGCGGGTTGTCCTGCGCGGGGACCTGTAAACCTAAACCACTTTGTTAAATGAGCACTGCACTCTTTTACGTTTAAAATAACAAGCCTTTATTTCTTAGAATACTAACTCTTATATACTATTTGCAATTCACAATTACAATACAAAAACTGACCTTTCTGATGTTCCAGTTTCGCACCTGTTAATTGGTGTCAGTTGGTCAAGCCAACTGACCTACTGAAGTAAAAGTGACGTCGGTGCATTCTAAATGCACCTCGTCAGCTTGACTGCGGAACTGTGACACCTTAAAAGTTTACATCATAATTAATGAATAATTACTATTCATTTACAATATTTGCACTCTAAAAATATGTGCGTTCTTAATGAATTTAATAAGAGCTGGTGCTGTGAGTCAGCTACGCGTAGGTAGCTTGATTCTAACTCACAACTTTCTTACTTATCAAAATTAAAATTAAATTTAAATTAAAAACAGGTTACTATGAGTACTTAATTATTAAAAGTTCCGAAACGGCTCTTCTCGAGTTGTGGTAATCCAGATCTATAGGAGTCCGGGGTTTCAGTGTGCCGTACAGTTCTTGTTTCCGATAAGATTGCCGAACTATATCTAAACCCCTAAGCCATCCCAAGTTGCCTTTAGACATCGAACACTGCCGCGGCATTCTGTTACCTTCATTGCACCCACTTTCCGACAATATTTGACAATATACTTCCTTTAAAATGCAAACGCCCCATATTTGATCATCCGCTGCATCTTCACACGTCCAACTCGCTTTTCTACGCTGGTCTACATGATTTAGATAATCATCGCTACGCTTTTCTGTGAGCAGTGTAGTCGCATTGCATTATTAATCGATGCGCGCTCTCTGATTCCACGTTCGCCCCCAATGCGCTTACACTTTACAAAACAATGTAAGTTCTCGAAGTACAGCATAAGATTGTCCTTTATTTAATTTTCAAAAATTAACAAAAAACCAAACATGTGGTTTCTAAATTCTGATAAAGATGGAAAATATGTTTCATTATTTTCAATAAGTTCATTACCGTCTCTTTCAACGCTTCCATTGCAACTTTCAAACAAATGCATAATCACATACGTTTAACTCAGTCGGTAATTTCCGTTGCCCAGTCGGTAATTTCCGTAAATCCTCATGAGCATACTTATACACTCTCTTACTAGTCAACGACTTTAACATATACCTGTTGCCATCTAGAACTGCAGTTATTATAAAAGGCCCTCTAAATTTTGGATCTAACTTAGTCTGGTGCCTTTCTTCGTTTTTGCGCAATACAAAATCCCCCACTTTGTGCTCAACCACCTTAGCTTTTTTCGCAACAATTCCAATGGACTTGCCTTTGTCACTCGATTACTGGTACAATTAAGAGCCAACTGCACCTCTCCTAAAGAATGTTGCCATGATTCATAAGTTTTTCAAAGGGCTCATAGTGCGTTCTACCTGCCCGTTAGCTCGCCTTGCGCCTATTGCAATTTAATGAAGATTTATCTTCTGTTTTGTACAAAATTCGCTAAATGATGTACTACTAAAGCAGCTCCCCTGATCGGCTATTATTCGGTTTGGTACTCCAAACAAAGACACAGCCGATGTTACGGCATTTATACACCTGCCAGCATCTAGTCTAAGTGTGTGGCTTAAATAGGCATATTTGGTAAAAGCATCCACTTGAACAATAAAATATTCCTTTTTATTATTTTTGCCACATAACTTCCCTGTAATATCAATGTGAACGGTATGCCACGGTATATTAACCTTCCGGATTGGGTGAAGTTTGGCTTGAATTTAGCAGACGAAGATTTTGACAATTTTCATGTTATGCAGTTTTCAACAAATTTTTTAACATATTTTGACATATTGTCGAACCAATAATAATCATAAACTTTATCGAGTGTCTTTTCCCAACCCAAATGCACAATAGCCTCGTGGACTTGATTGATTACCGACTATCCAAAAGTTCGGGGCACCACTGACAAACAACGGGTTCTACCAGTACGCTGAATTTTCCGAAAAAGCATTTCCTTTTTTATTTCATAGGTCTTTGCAACATCTTCATCCAATAGGTTAAGGATTTCAATATATCAACAATCTCTATAATGTGTGGATCCCGGCGCTGTTCAGCGACGAGCCAATTGTTAGAAATTTCAGCTATATTAACTTGTTTTTCTGGTACTTTATTATATGCTGAAATACATGACAGTCACCGACTGTGGAAGTGGCAATGCCGTTAATGTTAAAATTTTGTTTGGATTAGGTTGAATTTCGCCAGCTCAAACTTCATACCCCAAATAATGCACAGAAGTTTTAAGAGCACTTTGCAATATTAAATGAAAACCCAACCTCAGTAAGTATATCCAAAATAATCTGTAGTCTTTCAAACGCGTCACTCTTGGTTGAGGCAAGTATCATAATGTCGTCCATTTAAACGACCACGTAAGTGTTAGCAAGGTCACCAAGAGCCTTCATTATCACGCGCTGAAAGACTGAAGGGGCGTGTTTAAGCCCAAACGGCATAGATAAAAAATAAAGATGGCCATCCGGCGTCACAGTACATTCAATTGAATCTGGATGTAAACGAATTTGGAAGTAACCGCTGGCCATGTCAAAACATGTAAAATAATTCGCTCCACGGAGCCTGGCTATTTGATCCGAAATAAGTGGCAACTCTCTAAAATCGACACAAAGGAGATCCGAAACATTTTTCTTTTTTACAAGTAACATATGATTTGAATAGGGTGAATAGCTAGGTCTTATAACTTTACATTTTATCAATTCATCGATTCTATCTCGCACTACTTCTCTTTCATTGGGGCTTAATCTATATGGACGCCTTTGCATTGTTTTTCTCGAGTCGACCAGTCTAATCTTTATTTCGAGTACACTATTATTATTATTAACAGGCTAAAAGAACACCGCGACCTAAAAGGTCTATTGTGCAGCCTCGTACCCAACTAAAACAGTCCTAGACTGTTTATAAATCTCGTAACTGCTGTGGGCTTAATTTTAACTAGGTGATTTGGAGATATGAACCCACTGCCTAGATAATTATGTCTGCGTCTTGCCACCGCTGGGAAAGTGCATAGAATGTGTTCTGCCGTTAACTGCTCCTCTTGACAGAGTCGACAGGACTCGTCTTCTACCACGCCTATTTTTTTTCAGATGGTAATTTAGTCTACAGTGTCCTGTAAAAAGTTCAGTGTAGAGTTTGACGTCATTTCTGCTGATGTTTAAAGAAGTATCTACCCTGATGTGTTCAGGATCAATGAGTAGTCTCGACTGCCGCATACCTTTTTGGGCTCTCCAGTAGTTTAGCAGACCTCGTTTTTCCTGTTCGTAGAACAAGTTATTTGTGAAGCTACTGTTTACCCCACAGAAGGGTTCTGGGCCTATAAAGGCAGTGTCTGCACCCTTTTTTGCTAAAGAATCTGCCATTTCGTTGCCCTCATGTCCCTCGTGTCCCGGTACCCACATTAGCGTAACAGAGTTCCTCGCTGCTAGGGTATTGAGAAGTTTACAGGATTCCCAGACTAGCTTTGATTGGAATGAGAAGTTTATTAATGATTTCAGAGCTGCCTGGCTATCTGAGAGCATGCATATTTTGATGTTGCGTGTACCCCTGCGTAGACATTCTCTAGCACATAACTCTAAAGCATGGACCTCCGCCTGAAAAATGGAAGCTGTTTTTCCCATTGCAATTGCTTTTTGCATTTAAATTAAAAACAGGTTACTATGAGTACTTAATTATTAAAAGTTCCGAAACGGCTCTTCTCGAGTTGTGGTAATCCAGATCTATAGGAGTCCGGGGTTTCAGTGTGCCGTACAGTTCTTGTTTCCGATAAGATTGCCGAACTATATCTAAACCCCTAAGCCATCCCAAGTTGCCTTTAGACATCGAACACTGCCGCGGCATTCTGTTACCTTCATTGCACCCACTTTCCGACAATATTTGACAATATACTTCCTTTAAAATGCAAACGCCCCATATTTGATCATCCGCTGCATCTTCACACGTCCAACTCGCTTTTCTACGCTGGTCTACATGATTTAGATAATCATCGCTACGCTTTTCTGTGAGCAGTGTAGTCGCATTGCATTATTAATCGATGCGCGCTCTCTGATTCCACGTTCGCCCCCAATGCGCTTACACTTTACAAAACAATGTAAGTTCTCGAAGTACAGCATAAGATTGTCCTTTATTTAATTTTCAAAAATTAACAAAAAACCAAACATGTGGTTTCTAAATTCTGATAAAGATGGAAAATATGTTTCATTATTTTCAATAAGTTCATTACCGTCTCTTTCAACGCTTCCATTGCAACTTTCAAACAAATGCATAATCACATACGTTTAACTCAGTCGGTAATTTCCGTTGCCCAGTCGGTAATTTCCGTAAATCCTCATGAGCATACTTATACACTCTCTTACTAGTCAACGACTTTAACATATACCTGTTGCCATCTAGAACTGCAGTTATTATAAAAGGCCCTCTAAATTTTGGATCTAACTTAGTCTGGTGCCTTTCTTCGTTTTTGCGCAATACAAAATCCCCCACTTTGTGCTCAACCACCTTAGCTTTTTTCGCAACAATTCCAATGGACTTGCCTTTGTCACTCGATTACTGGTACAATTAAGAGCCAACTGCACCTCTCCTAAAGAATGTTGCCATGATTCATAAGTTTTTCAAAGGGCTCATAGTGCGTTCTACCTGCCCGTTAGCTCGCCTTGCGCCTATTGCAATTTAATGAAGATTTATCTTCTGTTTTGTACAAAATTCGCTAAATGATGTACTACTAAAGCAGCTCCCCTGATCGGCTATTATTCGGTTTGGTACTCCAAACAAAGACACAGCCGATGTTACGGCATTTATACACCTGCCAGCATCTAGTCTAAGTGTGTGGCTTAAATAGGCATATTTGGTAAAAGCATCCACTTGAACAATAAAATATTCCTTTTTATTATTTTTGCCACATAACTTCCCTGTAATATCAATGTGAACGGTATGCCACGGTATATTAACCTTCCGGATTGGGTGAAGTTTGGCTTGAATTTAGCAGACGAAGATTTTGACAATTTTCATGTTATGCAGTTTTCAACAAATTTTTTAACATATTTTGACATATTGTCGAACCAATAATAATCATAAACTTTATCGAGTGTCTTTTCCCAACCCAAATGCACAATAGCCTCGTGGACTTGATTGATTACCGACTATCCAAAAGTTCGGGGCACCACTGACAAACAACGGGTTCTACCAGTACGCTGAATTTTCCGAAAAAGCATTTCCTTTTTTATTTCATAGGTCTTTGCAACATCTTCATCCAATAGGTTAAGGATTTCAATATATCAACAATCTCTATAATGTGTGGATCCCGGCGCTGTTCAGCGACGAGCCAATTGTTAGAAATTTCAGCTATATTAACTTGTTTTTCTGGTACTTTATTATATGCTGAAATACATGACAGTCACCGACTGTGGAAGTGGCAATGCCGTTAATGTTAAAATTTTGTTTGGATTAGGTTGAATTTCGCCAGCTCAAACTTCATACCCCAAATAATGCACAGAAGTTTTAAGAGCACTTTGCAATATTAAATGAAAACCCAACCTCAGTAAGTATATCCAAAATAATCTGTAGTCTTTCAAACGCGTCACTCTTGGTTGAGGCAAGTATCATAATGTCGTCCATTTAAACGACCACGTAAGTGTTAGCAAGGTCACCAAGAGCCTTCATTATCACGCGCTGAAAGACTGAAGGGGCGTGTTTAAGCCCAAACGGCATAGATAAAAAATAAAGATGGCCATCCGGCGTCACAGTACATTCAATTGAATCTGGATGTAAACGAATTTGGAAGTAACCGCTGGCCATGTCAAAACATGTAAAATAATTCGCTCCACGGAGCCTGGCTATTTGATCCGAAATAAGTGGCAACTCTCTAAAATCGACACAAAGGAGATCCGAAACATTTTTCTTTTTTACAAGTAACATATGATTTGAATAGGGTGAATAGCTAGGTCTTATAACTTTACATTTTATCAATTCATCGATTCTATCTCGCACTACTTCTCTTTCATTGGGGCTTAATCTATATGGACGCCTTTGCATTGTTTTTCTCGAGTCGACCAGTCTAATCTTTATTTCGAGTACACTATTATTATTATTAACAGGCTAAAAGAACACCGCGACCTAAAAGGTCTATTGTGCAGCCTCGTACCCAACTAAAACAGTCCTAGACTGTTTATAAATCTCGTAACTGCTGTGGGCTTAATTTTAACTAGGTGATTTGGAGATATGAACCCACTGCCTAGATAATTATGTCTGCGTCTTGCCACCGCTGGGAAAGTGCATAGAATGTGTTCTGCCGTTAACTGCTCCTCTTGACAGAGTCGACAGGACTCGTCTTCTACCACGCCTATTTTTTTTCAGATGGTAATTTAGTCTACAGTGTCCTGTAAAAAGTTCAGTGTAGAGTTTGACGTCATTTCTGCTGATGTTTAAAGAAGTATCTACCCTGATGTGTTCAGGATCAATGAGTAGTCTCGACTGCCGCATACCTTTTTGGGCTCTCCAGTAGTTTAGCAGACCTCGTTTTTCCTGTTCGTAGAACAAGTTATTTGTGAAGCTACTGTTTACCCCACAGAAGGGTTCTGGGCCTATAAAGGCAGTGTCTGCACCCTTTTTTGCTAAAGAATCTGCCATTTCGTTGCCCTCATGTCCCTCGTGTCCCGGTACCCACATTAGCGTAACAGAGTTCCTCGCTGCTAGGGTATTGAGAAGTTTACAGCATTCCCAAACCAGCTTTGATTGGAATGAGAAGTTTATTAATGATTTTAGAGCTGCCTGGCTATCTGAGAGTATGCATATTTTGGTGTTGCGTGTACCCCTGCGTAGACATTCTCTAGCACATAACTCTAAAGCGTGGACCTCCGCCTGAAAAATGGAAGCTGTTTTTCCCATTGCAATTGCTTTTTGGAAATTTGGCCCTACAATTCCAGCTCCTGCACTGCCATCTTCCATTTTGGACCCATCTGTATACCACAACTGAGAGTCCTGTTTTATTGTTATTTCCTTGTTTCTCCAAGCCACTTTGAATTGCTTTGAGAAGTCTAATTTTCTGTCCATTTTGTCGAAGACCATGAGGCACGGAGAATTCCAGACAGTGTCCAGAATCTTTGCGTGCCCCGAAAGGTTGCCTTCTTTAAGATGGGCTAGATTAGGTAGCCTTAGGGCCGCGCTGGCCGCCATCCTTTTAACTACAAGGTGTAGAGGAGTCAGTCCAGTGATCACTCCCAAAGCTAGTGTGGGGCACGTTCTCATTGCTCCCGTCACACTCAAACAGGCTATACGGTGAATCTTGTTAAGAGTCCTCTGAGCTCCTGTTTGGTTGACTTTTGGCCACCATACCAACGACGCATAAGTAATCATTGGTACTATTATTGTTTTATATGACCACGCCATCATTTTTGGCCGTAGTCCCCATGTTTTACCGTACAACCTCTGGCAAGCATAGGTTGCTCTTAAGGCTTTACTAGTTATGTATGATAAGTGGTTTTTCCAAGTTAGAGTTTTGTCCAGGATTACTCCCAGATATTTCATTTCATTGGTCATTGTTAAGTTTGTGGTCCCTAAACTTAAGGTCCCCAGATTAAGTTTCCTTCTTTTGGTGAAGGGTACCACGTTTGTTTTATTCGGATTTATCGATAGGCCTTTCTCCTGACACCAGTTTTGAGTCATGTCAAGAGCTAGTTGCATGCGATCTGTTATGGTAGAGTCAAACTTGCCTCTGACCATAATTACCAAATCATCCGCAAAGCCCTGAACTTCGTATCCGAGGTCATTGAGAGTTTGTAAGAGCTCGTCGATAACCAATAACCATAGGAGTGGGGATAGGACGGCCCCCTGGGGACATCCTTTGGTTGACCTGACAATATGCTTTGCTGTCCCTGTTTCAAAGATTGTCGTTCTGCTTTTCAGCATATTGAGAACCCATGTTATGATCAGTCGAGTACACTAACTTTTGTACAAGAAATACCTTTAATGAAAGACTTTGAGTATTTTTTCCAAAATTGATATTAGTTTGTTTTCATCTTCACCAAAAAGTTCGGTATTAAAATCAATAAATTGCTCATCATCCATACAATAGTTTATTGTCTTGGTTCTCACAATTTGAAAATTTTCTGGTGTAATCATTACAATGTAGCCCTGACTAACGACCTATAACAATGTCATTTTTCAAATGTTTGTCAGGCAAAACATGAAACAATACTTCAAACAATTATTATTAATTAGTACACTACTTAATACTTGAACAGTGCTACATATGCCACCATCACCAATGCCTTTTAACATGACTACGTTATTAATTCTTTTACCAATCAATTTGCTACTTATCTTCTCCTTTATCAGAGAACATTCTGCTCCGGAGTCAAAAGTGATGTCAAAAGTCTCATCTCGATGCATTGTTCCACTCTTTTCTCACGGCGCACAGTTTTCCCACCGCTAACGTCACTTTTTGTGCACCTTGTTGATATGTGTCCAGCCTCTCCACACCTGTAGCAAATTACGTTTGATTTATCACTCTGTCGGTTTTCATTCCTACTATTGCGGCCGTTCCCATACGTTGAGTGACTGTGCTGCTTCTTTTCTCTGCCATTTTGTGACTCAATTTGCCACAAAAATTACACTTAATTGTTGAAAATTTTTGATTTTTAAATTCAGGAACAGATTCTGTAACGGTGCTTTTTCTTTTATTAAACGTGAATGCCTTTAATTCAGACTGCAATTCAGCCCTGGTCTTCAAATTTGATGTGAACGTCAGACGCTGCAATCTACTATCAAAATTGGCTAAATGAGCAACTGCCACTGATACAGCAATTTCTTCCGCATCCATATCACGCCATTTCGTGGTGAGCGCCGTAACTACTCGGCTTGCATACACTGCAAGGCATTCGCCTTCATCCGGGCGGCTTGCCAACATATTTAAAAATATTTCTGCTTGTGTTTCCTCACTACCGAAACACTGCACAAAAAGTTCTTTAAACTCAGGCCAGGTCATGTCTGAATAGCATATCTGAGTCAACCATTGTGATGCATTTCCTTCCAGCGATGTACTTAAAGCCATAACGAGTGCACTCTCTTTTAGTGGATATTCAGTTAGAATCATGTCGAGTATAGTGCACCATGATGAAACGTTGGCGCCAGCGACATCTGGGTTAAATTTAGGCAGCGCAACTGATTTACACTGATTTGCGTTGTTAGTTGCCGATTGTACTGCCTTTACGAGATCGATCAAATTCCATGGTGGCACGTAATTGACCGTCTATCGTCGCGGATGGGGGATTACATCCCACTTCTGATGTCAAAGACAGGTCATCAGCAGGCTGATCCATATTCCAGGCAGAGCGCAGCGAGTTTTGTTGGGTCTTACCAAAAATATGACGTGTCTTCCATGCTTCTCCTATCTCCACTGACTTTTTAATTCTCGTGCTTTCGACACAACGAACCACACCCGACAACAGTCGTACTGTTGTCTCGCTCTAACATATTAACATGACTGCTACACCATCTGTTATACTACACGAGTATTGCTGGGACTCTAATTAAATTTTTTTTTGTTTAACTGCTGAATATCTTCATTTAATGAAAACTAAAGCTTAACGCTGATTTTATTATATTTCACATAAAGATTATGGTTCTTAACTAATATAATACTTTTAATAAATTATTTCGCAATAGATTACCAAAATCCATCAATTCTAAATACAATGAATGGAGATGCTTCTCCGGGTAGTGGCACGATCGAAAGCTGATTTGCTACTGGTCTCGACTTGACGCCGGCTCTCCTTTCTCCTCGTGCCAGCATTCGCACAGCAAAAAGATGGCTGAGGCCTGCTGCGCTACTTGGCGGGACGCAATGAGGGGAATTCTCTCCGCACTGAGTGCCGCTCAAACAGCCATGGTGACAGTGAGCAGGTGACAGCAATCGTCAGGTGGGATCCGGCGCGAACATGCCGCCCCTTGCAGTATTGCAAGAGAGATGTCCCGTTCCCGCCGGCTCATATCCAGAAGTACCCCTTAAGGAAGGAGGTGGTGGTGCCGCCGGTGACACCGCTAGTACCCTGGTTGCTTGCAGCTGAGGGTGAGTGCTTCACCCCCAAACACACGAAACACAGCTTGCGACTCCTCTCCTGCGCCGTGCCGACAACTCCAGGAACTTCTTGCAGACGGCGATGGGGTTGCTCCAGTGCTTGTAAATCTCGCACGGGTGCTGTGGAGCAGCTTCCTGAGGCATGGCTGCTGATGCAGCCACTGGGGCACGAGATGGCGTCGACCCCTGGTTTCGGGGGGGTGGGAGTTCCTCGGCTTGCGAGCTCGTGACAGCGCAGCTGCCACTGTGGCGCGAGATAGCGCCGACCCTTGGTTAAGGGAAGGTGGAAGTTGCTCGGCTTCAATGGTGGCGGAAACGCCGCAGGTGGCGCAGCTGCCACTGTGGGGCGAGATGGCGTCGACTCCTGAATCACATCGGGAGCCGGACACAGCGGTCGCCCGTATTCGGCGGAGCATCCTTCTGGGTGGCCGATGTATCGTTTCCCCGCCAGTCTGCACTTCAGCATGGGATGGTCTGAATAAAATAGAAAGGATTAGTTAGTCACGATCATAGAGGGAAATATTTTCAGTTTGATGGGAGTACTAAGAAGCTATTAATAGGGGAAGTGGCTGCCAACGTTTACAGGACTACGTAGGGTATTACATTTCTAACCCGTGGCAGAGCCATGCGAGATCTACATCTAAGGTTGCCAAGATTGCTAAGAAGACCAAGAGTTAAATGGAGAAGATGCGGGGAATGGTACTAGCTAAAGGAATCAACAAAGACCGGATACCGGGGTTACTCAACCTGCATTCCCGCTCGAGGGAGTAGAACCATCTTGGTGATGGGCCTAGTAACGCCTCCGCGTGCTGTCTGCACTTTCACGACCCTCACCCTACCGTCCGAGTCCGGGTGGACATCGGTGATCCTTCCCAACCGCCATTTGTTAGGTGGAACGTTGTCATCCTGCAGTACCACCAGGTCCCCCTTTGTTGCGTTTTCCTGGATCGTCTTCCATTTTGTCCTGCGTTGGCACTCCAGAAGATACTCATGCTTCCACCGGACGTAGAACTGTTGGGAGAGAACTTGAAACCAACGCCATCGATTAAGAATGGAAAGAAAAGGGGTTGTTTCCTCCGAAACGGCTGGTGCGAGAAGCGGTCCCCCTACGAGAAAGTGCTCTGGGGTGAGTGGGTGGAGGTCGTCGGGATCATCATTGAGTGCGCTAATCGGTCGTGAGTTTAGACACGCCTCGATGCGGGCTAATAACGTCGCCAACTCCTCGTACGTATACCCGATCTGCCCACTCATTCGTTTGAAATGGTGTTTGAAGCTCTTTACTGCGTCTTCCCATAGTCCTCCCATATGGGGAGCATTTGGAGGTATATAATGAACTTTTAATTGATGAAACCAGTCCTGAGCGGTTTCCTGATCCTTGGCTTCTCGAATCACGCGTGCAAACTCCACGCGGACCATATTTTTCTGCACCCACAAAATTATTTCCATTGTCGGAATAAATATTAGCTGGACACCCCCGTCGCCCGATGAATCTGGACAGGGCGGCTAAAAGGGCCTGAGTAGTTAAATCAGTGGTCGCTTCTAACTGGGCGGCCTTGGTGGCGAAACACACAAGTATGCACACATAGCCTTTTGTAATTTTGTACCCCCGCCCTTGAAATGTTTTGATTTCAAAAGGACCCGCAAAGTCAACCCCGCTGTACTGAACGGACGAGACAGGGTGGCAAGGGCGCCATTATTTGGCTTAATCTGCGCTTCTTCTCGATCAGACAGGTTTTACACCGTATAATGGAGCCCTTGACTAGCACTTTCGCTTGTGGAACCCAGTATTGAGTTCGGAGGAGGCGAAGCATGAACTGATTTCCCCCGTGGAACGAGATCTGATGGATGAACTCCACTAGCAATGGCATAAATTGTCCGTGGTAGGGTAACAATTGTGGGTGGCGTTCGGCAAACGGAATTTGAGTGCAGTGCGCTAGGCGTCCGTTCACTCGAATCGACCCATCTGAATGGAGGAATGGGTTCAAGGTGAGCAGAGAGCTTGAATTTGAAATGGGTTGTCCGTTCTGAAGGTACCCATACTCCTCGGGGTAGTACATCTTTTGAGTTATGGTTGCTACGAGAAGTGCAGAGGCAAAGATCTCTGTATTCGTTAACCGTTGGCGACCACGGTGGTGGAGCGGAGTTGCGCAGCGTTTGCGTAGCGTATCTCTGGAAGTGTTTGATGTAGCAAACTACCAGCAATGCTCGCGGTAGCGATGAAAAACGCAGCATCAAGTCGTCGTGCTGTTTTATCTGGATAGTGTAGGCAGCCAAGTTGCGCTGCTCCTCCAGGACGTCCGGGATAGTACTCTCCGAAGGTTGGGGCTAGTCGTTTGGGTCGAGGATAAGCCACCCAGGGCCGTTCCACCATAAGGAGTTGTGGACGAGCGCAGCCGGAGATAACCCCCGACTGGCAAGGACAGCAGGATTGTCCGCAGACTTTACGTGTCTGCAGCACTTCATACCAATTTGTTGGAGACAGTCGTAACACGATTAGCGACAAAGGTTTTCCACGTATGAGGAGATTTACGGAGCCAAGCTAATACTATCGTTGAATACGTCCAACAGAACAAGTTGCCGGGGTTGACTTCCACCTTCACTCGAACTCAGCAACAATATCGCGCCACAGTTCTAAGCGGGCTAAGGACAACGTCTTTAGGGGTGCCACCCGCGAATTAGGCACCAACAAATGGGACGAGACGGCATTTCCGCTTGAGAAGCGTCGCAAAACGCATGGAACTGGGCATCTACATCCGGTGCCAACCCAACCCATCGCGGGATATGAAAATGTGAGATGGCGTTATATGCCCCTAAGAATTCCCCACAACGCCTGGAGGAGGAGGTGGTCACGGATTCGTCCCAGTCGGTTTTTACCGCCCAAATTTGCTGCATTAAGATCTTGGCAACGATTACAATGGGCGCCAGCCAACCTGCTGGATCAAAAAGTTGAGCTATAATTGATTGCGTTTGGTGGCTCGTGGGTTGAATGGAATGGGCTGAAGGTGGAAACAGCAGTCATCAGCTTTTGCATTCCATCGAATCTCTAATGTCTTCGACAAAATTGCTTCATCCAGCTTCAGGAAGTCCTCCCGGACTAAGTGATTCGGAGGCACAGAAGAGAGAATGGTTTCCGTGTTAGCTGTTCACTTCCGCATAGAAAAGTCGGCAGAGTCGAGTGTACGGATCAATTCATCTCGGGTCTGCATAGCCACGTTTACATCATGCGTGCCGACTAAGCGTCGTGCACATACATGCACTCCGGCAACACCTGGGCTGCTCCTCTTCAACGTCCGTCGACAGCTTTTCTAGTGTTCTAATCGCTATGTAGGGTGCACAGTTGACTCAGAAGGTAACAGTTTGTAACTCGTAGTCGGACACTGGCGTTGCAGGAGAGGCCGATACATCTTTTGCAGAACCCCGTTAAACACGAACTGAAACATTCGCCAGCACACGATAAGTTGGGTCAGGTCAGCATACAATGTGGGTCCCGTGTATAAGACATCGTTCAAGCTCTGGTACTAGTGGTTGCTTGAGATGCGTTGAACACAACCCGCAACTTGGTGGACGTACTCTCGGGTTTCATCACCGCATGATGAGGCAAATAGTAATGAGCGACAGCGTCCGTAGGCGGAGGCGGGACTTTGATCATATGATCGAGAGCTAAGTACTCCTGCACCACGGAGTCGTATTGTTTTTTCTGCTTGGGGTTACGAAGCAATCTATTTTCATTGCGTTCGAACTGCTTTAACACAATGTGCCTAGAAGCCCCAAGCGACTCCTCAGGCTGGTGCCTTGGTTTGAAAGGTAGTTCAACTACATATCGCTCAGAAGGTTCCCAATAAGTTGTCCGGGTGTATAAGTCAAGACAAGCCTGGTCACCGGGCGATAACCGTCTCTACTTAGGTGGCTCCTTTACCTCCCAGAATTTCTGCAGGACCTCTTCGACCGGGTGACCAGTATTGGGGACCGTATTTGTAGGTGTATTCGGGGAGCGTCTTCTTGCTGCCTGTCCTGGGCGTGCGTGTAGCTGCAAATATATTATCATTCTTAATGAATTTAATAGGAGTCTGTGCTGTGAGTCAACTACTCGCAGGCAGCTTGATTCTAACTCACAACATCCGTCCCCTCTTGCTAAAAGAAGTTAGTGCAACTAACTTCTAATAAATCTCTACAATATTTTTCTTGCACTATAAACAATTCTGTGCATCTCTTTAACTCTATAGTACATATATATACTTTGTTTTATTTCAATTTTTGCGTTTTATGGTGGAAATGTTTCTCTTGAGCTTTCTCATAATAGAATTTGAATTCATTGACCTCGATGTGTAGAATATCGGTATTTCTCTGAGATACACGGTTAATGACGCAATTTGCGTACCCCGATCAGATACCAGTCTCTGTTTCTTCTTCTAGTAAATCAATTTCATATGCGAATAATATTTCTTATGTTCATCCTCTAGATTGAACATATACTTTAATGAAGCAATTGACTTCCGTAAGACTAATTTCATCTGCTTTTTATATTTGGTGGTGGTTTCAGTCACCCTCCTTATGATTTTGCCCATCTTCAACTTATTCAAAAATGATTCTGCTAAGATTGTGATCTACTGGGTGGACTGTAACGGTGGATTGTAACGTAAGACTGCCCAATGCAAAATATGACACCGCAAGGAAACCTCTTTATTTTTCCATTGTTTGTCAATAAACCAATCCACAAAGTGATCAAACAATGCGGCCATATGCTGTTTCCAGAAATATCACATTAGTCGCCATTCGTCCCCAATCCATCGAATAATACGTTGGTCCTTTATTTCGCACCGTCTTCCGATATACGCTGTGTCCGGAACTTCCTGCTTCGATTCACATCATCAGAGCTGAATACTTATAATAATCTTCTTAATTTTCTAGTTAACATTTTGGTTTGATATCTTTCTATGTTTAATTTTTGTCGAATATTTCATAAGTTAATTTAATAAATCAATTTCAAAATTATGTAATATTTAAATAAATATGCTATATTTACTATACGAGTATATTCTCTTGGGTATAATTTTCCTATTTAGAATATTTTGTGTTTTCTTTGGATATTACATTTATTCCATTTTTAATATTTTCCCTAACGTAATCATTAAATTTTATGTATTATTTAAATCTATGTATCGCAAATTTAATACGTCTTAACAACCAAAATATAAATAAGTAATAACAATTTTTTTTCTTTACAAATATTATTAATTAACTATAATACAATTTTTAAAATTGTTAGCCTCATTAAAAATTTAAATCCTTCTCAAATATATACATTTTACAATAATTTGCTTCATACATAACAATTAATTACTATATAAAATTATATGCCGCCAAAAAATTTGTTTATATCAATTCTGGGCAAAACTAGTTGCCCATCTTACATTAGCGAGTATATAAAAGATAAACCCGTTCATGCGAAAAAATTGTCCATTGCATGACTCAATATTTCATTGCATCTAACTACTCTATATATTTAAATTTACTACTAGCCCGGTAGATTAATAAGTGTATTTTCCTACACCATGTAACCTGCTATTATATGAATACATACATACATTCAAGGCATTTTATAATTAATTGCTAACGCTATTACCTAATATGAATTATAAGATTAATATACTGTTCTAATTCAATATATATATACATTTCAATTCCCCACACGCTAATTTCCTAAGAGATAAACCGAAAAAATCTATGTAAGTTCATATGCAGCCTGCTGCAGTATGTAAATATCTGCAAATTCCCAATTTCCCATCGTATGCCTCTATTGCTTTTTTTTAAATATACGTTCGTGCATTTACTCTGTATCTCATACACATATATACATATATATACTTACTTACCAGCGGTTCCGTTGCCTGGCGTTAACGCTTACGCGTCGAATTTCATTGCATAAACTGCCGTTTGTATGTATATATTTTATTGTCTTTATATTATTGTATGTATATATTATATGTTTTTAGTTGTGTGGTTTCATGTGGAACAATTTCAATAAATTATTATGTAGCTTTTTATGCTTGCCCTTAATTGTTACGACTGTTGTAACTGGGCTGCAGATCTCTGCTACTACATACGGATGTATCCAAACAGGTGAGAATTTGCTTCTTCTAGCCTGATTCGTCATTAGTACCTGGTCACCCACTTAAAAGTCTACTGGGTTTAGTACCTTGTTGTAGGCTTCCCTGGCTACCCGTTTAGCACAAGCTTGATTTTCTCTAAGCAACTCGCTGTAGCTGGCACTTTTGCACTTTATTCGGGTCATCACCCATGTATACTGGCGCACATTTGCGCTTCACATTTGCTGACATGTTGAAATCAAACCCGTAGAGTGTTCTAAACGGAGTTTGCTTCGTTGATACATGCACAGTATTATTGTGTACATGCATTGCAGTGATCCCAATTCGAGCCGTCTTCCTTGGCAAAACTGCGCAAGTACTCGGCCAGAGGTCGATGACTACGTCCCAATGAGCCATTCGCCTGTGGATGATATGGTATGCAATTTCTTGATTCCCAGCATTTTACACGTTTCTGAGAATAGTTTCGATACAAAATTTGAACGATTGTCGGTTATCAAAACCTTAGGTATATTGTATGCTACAATTTTGTCAAAGAATGCCTTGGCTACCGTACTTGCTTCAGCATCGGGTATAGCCACGCACGCCATATACTTTGAAAAAACGTCTTGGAACGTCAAGATGTATTTATTTCCCGAAGCTGTCTCAGGTAAAATACCTACAATATCCATATGAACTTTATCAAATTGCTGTTTTGGTGTGTCAGTTAAGACCATTGGCATCTTTGGTAGGCTTGAACTCTTGTTGGCCTGACATTTTGAACAACTCCTTATATATTTTTTTATGTCTCGGAGCATACTTTTCCATCCGTATACTCGCCTAATTCTGTCATGGGTTTTCCAGAATCCCTGGTGCCCACCTATGGGTGAATGATGAAAACCCTTGAAGATAGCCTGGATATATTTTTTATCCTCCAGTCATTCCACAATACTGGCTGTTTGTTCATTGGCATCGAAACTCGCATTGATAACATCTCTTGTCGCAACAATTTTATCCCCTTGAATTCTCACGGCCTTCTCCTTCTCTGACCTTGCTTTGACGCTAGTTTACACTACCGATATCTTCTGTGCCTGCGGTACTCTGCTGAGCGCATCCGCATTTAGATTCTGCTTCCCAGGTTTGTATATGATTTCAAAATCACACTCAGACAATTTGTGTCTGAACCTTGCTAGCCTAGACATTTGGTCTTTCAAATTGGCTATGCCTCTCAACGGCTGGTGATCAGTGTATATTTTAAATGGGCGTCCTAGCAGATATACCCTAAAATTCTTCGTAGCCCACACAATGGCTAGGAATTCCTTTTCTATTGTGGAGTATCTTTTCTCTGTATCGACAGGCGCCCTGCTTGCGAATGATATTGGTCTGTCATTACCGACTTCCCCTTGTGACAACACTGCCCTCAATGCTTCATTACTAGCATCGGTGGTCAACAAAAAAGTCTGCGCAAAGTTGGGGTACGCTTAAATCGGTGGCGAGCTAATAATCTCTTTTAGCGTCTCGAATGCTTGCTGACAGCTCTCTGTCCAGTCGAACTTTGCTTCTTTTCGTAGCAACTTATTCACTGGCAACGCAATTCCGGCTAGTCCTTCTACGAACTTTCTGTAATAGTTCACTAGTCCTAGGAATGCTTGCACTTCTTTTCATTCCTCGGAGTTGCTAAATTTTCAACGCATTCCACCTTCTGCGGGTCAGGCAGTGCTCCTGCCTCTGAGCAGCGATGACCTAAATAAACCACCTCTCTTCGCAAAAATTGACACTTCTCCGTGTTCAATTTCAAATTGTTTTCTCGTAATTTCTGGAGCACCTTGCACAAGCGTTCCGAATGCTGCTGCAAGTTCTTCCCATAAATTACAATATCATCGAGATACACAAAACAATATATCCCTTGCAAGCCTGTTAGCACATGGTTCATTAGCCGTTGGAAGGTAGCCGGTGCTCCTATTAATCCAATCGGCATTCTATTAAACTCATAATGCTCTAAACCGGTGCTGAACGCGGTTTTCTGCTTATCTTGGGTATCCACCAGCACTTGGTGGTAGCCACTAGCTAAATCAAGTGTAGAAAAATATCTACTGTGTCCAAATTGATCCAGAATTTCTTCTATCCTTGGTATCGGAAAAACTTGCTTGATGGTGGCGTCGTTCAAATTCCTAAATTCGACGACCATTCTCCACTTCTTTTGACCCTGAGCACCTCCCTTCTTTGGTACCAAAATTATTGGTGAGTTCTGTTATCCTTTAACATTCCTTCTACTTGCCTGTTTACCTCATCTTTGTGAGCTTGTGGCAATCTGTACTGTTTCTGGTTAATTGTGGTTGATCCACTCTAGTAGGTATTTCATGCTGTACCTCTGGTGTATACGTCAGCTGGTCTCCTTCCAGCAAAAATATGCCATGGAATGACGTGCAAATGGCTTCTATTGATGCCTTCTCTTCTAAATTTACGCTTGGATCTAACTTCAGTGATTCTAGCACCCTCTCCATCCTTTTTCTTATATCTACCTGCTTAATCTGATTAACCGATCTATAATTTGGTCCTTAAAAAATTATCATAGCTAGTGAACTTAGGCCTAAAATCCTTATCCATATAGTAGTCCTCTTCTGATGCATTTAGTACGCAAGCGTACACCTTATCCTTGTCAACGTGCGCTATGGTTTCTCCCATATATACGCCCTCCGCTAACTGCTGCTTGTGCAAAACAACAGTCCTTAGTCTCGTATTTACATGCATAATAATTACTCTGGTCGACCTTGAGGTTACTACTTCTATACACATCTTAACCCTATTAACGGTTCCTTCCTGCCATGACTTTAATAGAAGAGTATGGATTCTATTCTTATCATCATCGTAAAATGATAATTGCTTCTCCAGCGCATCCAATATGGTGTGGCCCCAAAGATTATCGCGGCCAATTATCCCATCGGCCAGGAAACCTTTCCTATCCACTTCCACTGCATGCACTCCTTATAACTTGCATGCACCACTTATAACCTTAACTCTACTGTGCCCTATTCTGAGCGACCCCAATGTCCTAATGCACCCTCCAAACGCTCCGTTAAGCGTTCTTAAGTGCATTTGATTAATGTCTAGTCCCTTCCGTAAAAAACTAGATTTTACGAGGCTAGTGTGCGCACCTGAATCTACTAATAGCACTAGCTTTCCACTAGCTGATTCCTTGCAGGGTATCTCGATGAAGGTGTTACCTATCCTGCTCATAACGAAGCAATGTCCTTTTGTTCCCAACATGGGACCCGTATCCACTTCCTAACCCTTCGTGATATTGGAGAGCCTCTTGCTCCTCCTTCTCCTGGACTGTAGTTTCTACATTACTACTCACACGTACTTCCGGCCTTATTATTACTTTCTTTCTTTTGGCTTTGCAGTCTACTGGCCTCGACTGGGCCGCTGGAAGTTCCCCTGGTTTCTTTGTTGGGATTGTCTATCCCTGCATTCCGCTGCCCTATGTCTTATTCGTCCACATGAGAAGCATCTCAACCCCTGCCGGGTGTTCCTTATCCTTGGTTCACTTCTGGAATTCCAATTTGGTCGCTGCTGACCACTCCCAGTTTTGAAAGGATTGAATTATCTCGGGGACTACTGAAGTTACCACTGCTGTCCCTCAAGGGTATCCACTGCGCCTCGTAGCCGGCTGCCTACTATTCCGACTCCATTCTGTGTCTCCTTGGCACTGTCTACTTGCCTCATGACCATAAGTTTGGCACTCCATACAGTAGGGCGTGTTTTTGCGTGTAACGCATTCATCCCTTGTATGCCCTGGCTTTTGACAGAATGAGCAAATGGGTTTCCTTGGTTGGAACCGCTCAACCAGTAATTCTTGGTCTCTTTGTTGCAAAAATTGGCCCATCAATCTACCGACTCCACTTGTGGTTCGCTGCTGCACTGGCCTTACCTCTGCAGGAGTATCAGTCCAACAGATTCCACTTGTTGTCGTTCGCTGTTGGATTGCTGCTTCAGCTGAAGAGACCGCTTCCACTAGCTCTGTCATGCTCCTCGGCGTGAAAGTAAAAATATAATGAGCTAAATCCCTATTTATCAGGCCTGCCTTGAACACAGAAATCATAGCCCGTTCTACTTGATCCTTGTATGCTGCAACGTTTCCTGGAAGCAGCGTTCCCCAGAGACTGGAGCCTTCGTCCCCAGGCTCTCAATTCCTCCGCGGGTTTCTGAGTTGATTCCTGAATTTCCCGAACGAGACAGTCGTACGACTTTTGTTTTAAATATGTCCGATCCAAAAGTGCATATAAGTCTACCAGGGCGCTTCCTGAGCTATGCACCAGTAAATTAAACGTATCACCTGTGGTTCTTTGCCCAATACACTTTATTAAATGTTCCCCGTCCGCTTCCGGAAGACTCTGTTGTGCTACCTCAGATCATACAACTCGACTCCTGAGAACATGGGCACCAACTTCTCCACCGCATGAGCAACTTCTAGAATGCCCATTTTACTCCTTTGTGTTTTCTCCATTGCTGGTAAAACCTTAGCTTTATTAAGCTCTTGGGGGGTTTCCAAATTCTCTTCTCCCGGATCTGAGAGGTCCTGGACCAGTGACGGTCTCAAATTGATTAGTCTTCGACCGTTTGTTCGTACAGGCGAAGTACTGTCCACTGTATCGAGACTTTGCTGCACTGTTATTGCTTCTGGCTCTTTTGGCGGATATCCCTGATTTTCATTTTGTATCGGACTTCCCGGAGAAAATAGCTCAACACCGCTTTCAGATGCGCCAAACAAAAATTCCACTTGCCTTTCTTCACTAAAAACTAATCTTGGCTTTACCATGTGGCTTATCCCTTCTGGTGTTAAATATTCCGGCCAGCGAACTTCCGGAAGCAATGTCTGTGTTATTCCAGCCTATGCTGATTTTTATCTCTCCTCTTTCGGTGAGGCCCTATGGATCGCCCGTCCTCTTTTTAATTCTGCACACTCCTTTTCAAACAGCGGTGCTGCTTCCTCTGTTTCCGTCAAAATCTGAGAAAGTTCCTTTACCTTATTCTCAAGACACTCCTTTTGTGCTCTCAAATCCTCTGTTTTCTTATGAAAATTGAACAATTTTTCTTCTGTCCTTTTTTGGATTGCCGTTAAGGCTTGAACCGCTATTTCTAATGGTGACACAGCTCCTCTGGCGTTCGCCTGTTTCCACAATTCCTGAGCTTCTTCCCTGCTCGTACTTGCTTCGAACTGGTCAACTATTTTCCCAGTAAACAGTTCCAAATCTGACTGCACTGATTTCGATCTGTTCCTTATTTCCTCGTCTGGCGAAACTAAACACATAGTTTTTTGTCCTAGTCCCTCTAACTCAGAACTAAATGTATCCGCCCATTCGTTTACCAGACTATTTACGTACTCTGCCTAATTTTCAGCAAAATATTTTCGTTTGCCGTACTCAACTGCGTGAGGCAACAACAACCCGTGGTTATTGTTGAACTCTCTCCTCAGATTTTGCAATTGTGTTACTCGCTTGTGGTAATATACATTGTCTTTCGTAACCTGCCGTCTTTCTTAAAGTTACGGACCAGTTTTTCAATCGCTTCGCCAATTTGCTCCTGTATCAGCAGTAACCCTTGCGCTTCCTCTGTCATATTCCAAATGCCAGAAGAGATGGCGCGTCCCAATTACAAATAAAACCCAATAATTGTTAACACTTGTTATCAACTCTTAATGATTCAATACAAATTTTCTTTAAAATATTCCACCGTAAATTCTATCTTTATATATATACTTTCTTTACTTATCTTCCATCACAAGTTCCATATCCGCTGTCTAGCGGCGTCCAATAAGTCCTTCCATCAATGCAAATTGGTCCTTGACTTCCTCACAGATACTCCTTGATTTCCTCTCCCCATCTTTAATACTCCCAAAAATCCATAGAAAGGGCTATATATTCCCGGAAATTTAAATCCATATTCAAAAATAAACCCGTAACGTATGCGCCACGTAATAATAACATTTAAATTTTTTTCTTCAACATTGCTACGCAAATCGTATTTTCCGAACTACAAAAACTTTGATGCAACAACACGTGTTGTCTGCACCTCTTGAAATATTTTCACCTAATACCCTAAGCTTACAATGCCAAATATTTAAATCCATTTTAAAACAATCTAAATTAAAACAATTTAAAAACAATATAAATGGCCCTATCGACAAACAAACCTGATTCCCCTACAAAAAAAAACCTCACAGCTAGGACGACATACATAGACCGTCCGATCATACTGACGGTTTATGGTTGCCCATACAAAGCTGCGTGCAACAACGCAAACGCGCCTATATGTTGCAACTTCTTTGACCAGCGCTACGGCGCCTTCAGGGTCGCAGAAGTATCTAATTAAACTACGCTACTATACTCTCTACTCACCATTATCCTGTCTGATGATATCTCCGCTTCAGGGCCCTCCGCCCTGGGTTATCCTTCAAATTTGTTGCAGGATGCTTCCCTTCTTCAGGGTTCCTTGTCCGGGGATTCCTCCTGTAGGTCCTTAAGACCGGCTGCGCCAAAATGTTGGGGACCGTATTTGTGGGTGTCCTCGGGGAGCGTCCTCTTGCTGCCTGTCCTGGGCGCGCTTGTAGCTGCAGACCTAAAATCACTCTTGTTAAATAAAACACTACATCACTCTTTTACGTTAAAACATCAAGCCTCTTTATTCTTAAAATCATAATCTTATATACTATTTACAACGTGCACTTCTCTACATACTGACCTTTCTGGTGTTCCAGCTTCACACCTGCTATTTAGTGTCAGTTGGTCAAGCCAACTGATCTACTTTACTGTAAAAATGTTAATGGTGCATTCTAAATTCCAATGCCTTTCGTCGACTCGTCTGCGGAAGTGTAACACCCTAAAAGTTTACATAATCATTAGTACATAAATTCTTGTTATTTATAATACTCGCACCCTAAAAATATGTGCTTTCTTACTTAACTTAATTGCTTAAAGCTAACCAGTGCTGTGAGTCCACTACTCGCAAGCAGATTGATTCTAACTCCCAACACCGGTCTCAAGTTTTCCCCTCGCACAAAATGTCTGTGTCGAGCTCTCAGGCTTAGGTCCTGTAAGAATCCACCCGAATACAGTTTTCTGCGCGATTAGCGACGCAATAACGTTACGCTTCAGTTCATCCAGCAACACCATTGGATATAAGTCACCCCCTATCAAAATGTCCACCTGCGAAGAGTTTGAAAGACTGGGATCAGCCAGTTGTAAGCCGGCCAATTGGTGACACTGTCGAGTGGATACCCATAGTCGGGGTAGTTCGCTGGTTAATGTAGACAATACTAAGGCTGACACCGGGAGGCGCACAGTGCTGTCGAGACACTCCAATTTGGTCGCATGCTTTCGTCATGTTAGCGGCCACCGCCGCAGGCTTCGTTGGAGCTGAGGCCATGTTATTGACTCCCTGGTACCAGATATGAATAATGGCGGTACCTAAAAGCACGCGCTTGGGTAGCCGAACTCGGGCTTGATACGGACCGGATCGTCCCTGGACTGTAGCGGGTATCACTTGTGCAGCGTGCGCGAAGGATGGTGTAGCAGGTTGAGCAGTTGTGGTGGCCGTGTTGCATTCGTTGGATGGTCGTCTGCCTCGAGACGGCTTTGTGGTGGGGCGCTTATGCTCCGGTTCCGTGGCGACTCATGGTGCAGCAGAGTGTGGTGCCGCTCTTGGACCGTAAAACAACGATATTTACTCGTGCAATTTGTCACAAGATGGTCCCCCTTCCAACAATTGACGCACAGGTGGTATCGCTGGTATCGGTGGTATCTGATACATCAGCGTTGATGAATGTAGAGTAGTGGGGAACACGATGGCCTGGTAGTGTACAGATTTTACATACTTCCGGTTTGACCCTTGCAGGATGGACCTGCACATGGCTATTGCGTAGTGGTGTCGGGCGGTTCCCCGCAGGATCCCGCGTATGATCCGCTTGGCAGACATCGGAAACAGCTTCTAAAGTTTGGAACCGTTTGGAACCGTTTGGAGACGAACTCCTCCATCGCTACCCAAGTTGGCATATCCTCATGATCTTCGAGGGACTGCTCCCAAAGAGAGAGGGTCCTCTCCGGTAACCAAATGGAACTCAAGTATATGAAGATGGGATCCCAACTGCCAACATCTGCCGACAATTCCCGCAGCGCCATAATGCAGTTGCTAACTTCCCGCTGCAGCCGTTTGAGTTCCGACAGACTTTCTTTATCGTTGCTATGTGGAGAGACTGTTAACAATTGCAATGGGCCACTGATTCGAGTATGACCCTGTTTATAAATAGCAAAGCTTGCTGCGAATCGCTGCCGAATAGACTCCTTAATGGCTACGTGCTTCTCGTCTAGGTTCGCTTCGGTGAACGCTGAAGCCTTCGCTTCCTTCAACGCCGCCCATTGGTCTTCCAATTCGGTTAAATCAAGGCGAAGATATTCAAGGTCTTGGGAGGCGGACGACTTTCGCTCGAACTCAGTGAGAAATGCGGTCAGGCTGTCGGCCGTCTATGAGAGGAGTAAGCATGGTCACAGACCGTTTGGCCTAAGATCGCAGCTCAATGATGGCAGACAACGAGCAGAGAACGGGGGAACGCTACAGATTCAAGTCGATACACCCCGTTACCCAGCTATACGTGTGCACCTGGCCCGCCAGACGTGACTGATGTAATACCCGCCTTATTACTAATGAGAATTCCACGCACGCAAAAAATGTTTTCAGTCGGAACGTATTACTCGGCGTTATGGTCTCTCCCATATATACTCCCTCCGCTAGCTGCTGCTTGTGCAAAACAACAGTCCTAAGTTGCGTATTTACATGTATAGTAACTACTCTAGTTGACCTTGCGTTTACTACCTCCATACAATTCTAACCCTTTTCACGGTTCCATCCTGCCACGACTTTAATGAAAGAGTAAGGATTCTATTCTTATCATCATCATATAACGATAACTGTTTCTCTAGCGCATCCAGTATGGTGCGTCCCCAAAGATTATCGTGGCCGATTATCCCGTCTGCCGGGATACCTTCCTTATCCTATTCCACTGCGTGCACTGTAAAACTCATGCCGTTAACTTCACTGTGCCCTATTCTGAGCGACCTCAATGTCCTGAAGCAACCTCCAAATGCTCCGTTAAGCGTCCTTACGTCCGTCTGATTAATACCCAACCCTTTTCGTAAAACACTGGATGTGGCGAGGCTGGTGTCCGCCCCTGAATCTACCAAAAGCAATAGCTTTCCCCTAGCTGCTTACTTGCAGGGTATTTAAATGAATGCGTCTCCCGTTCTGCTTACAACGAAGCGACGTCCTTTTGTTCCCAACATGGACGCGTATTTACTTCCTAACTCTTCCAGTTTTTTCCTCCATGCACCGCAGTTATCATTTACGATCCTATACTCCCTAAAAATTACCATTAATATCTTAACTATACACACTCGTACCGCGATTGGCCTATACTTTCTAACCTTAGGAAAAGTTAACCTACGAGAATCATCACAGTTACCCAAATCAAAACGCAATCAAAAGTTTTTTTTCCGGAGAGACTCTTGCTCCTCCGTACCTGGAACCATTGTTCTTACAATACTCGGTTCATGGTATTGGAGAGCCTTTTGCTCGTCCTTCTCCTGGAATGTAGTTCTTACATTACTAGTCACACGTACTTCTGGCCTAATTCCTTATTCCTTTCTTTTGGCTTTCCAGTCTACTGGCCTCGACTGGGCCGCTGGAAGTTCCCCTGGTCCATTTGTTGGGATTGTTTTTACCTGCATTCCGCTGCCCGATGTCCCATTCGTCCACATGAGAAGCATCTCAAACCCTGTATGGTGTTGCTCCTCCTCGCTTCACTTCTAGAAATCAAATTGGGTCGCTGCTGACCACTGCCAGTGTTAAAAGAATTTCTTCATTGGCTAATTCCTTCCGTTAAATTAACCCGGGGCCTACTGAAGTTTCCCCTGATGTCCCTCCTGGGTGGATCCGAGCGACTCGTGGCTGGCTGCCTCCTACTCTGATCCCATTCTGTGCCCCCTAGGCACTGTAAACTTGTTTCATGACCATATGCTTGGCATTTGAGACAGTAAAACGTGTTTTTGCGTGTAATGCACTGATCCCTTGTATGACCTGGCTTACGGCAGAGCGAGCATGTGGGTGCCCTATGTACAAACCCCCTGTACGGATTTCTAGGATTCACGGTTCTGCTGTCGGAGACACCGGGAGTATACGCTCCTGTCTATATGTTTGGTACGGAATTGCTGTCCTCTCTATTCACGACAGCGGCAGTGAACATTTTGTGTCTGTTTTCTAACATACGCACCGCTCCCAAACCGGCCGTACTCCACTCCACCAGAAATTGTGCTCTAATCGCCTCTTCTACTAATTCCTCCAGAGTTCCTGTTCTGCTATTCAGCATATAAATTTTTAGAGCGGGGTCACGGAGACCTAAAACGAAAGCTGTTAACACTTACTTGTATACCATTGTATTTACCACTCACTATTTCTGTTGCCAGTCCCTGTAGTGGTCCTAGACGCCTGGCAAAGGCTCGTATGCTCTCACCTGCTACCTGCTTCCCCATTCTCATTTCTCGAGTTATATCTTCCACAGTTGGCTCCTTTAAATAAGATCTCCTTATTAAGCCGTAAGGAGGACTTTTTCATCCGCACTGGCGAATTGCTGTGGCAGCACAAGGTTGTATGCATCTCCAAATAACCTTTGCTTAACACAGTCAAAGAAATCCTGCAATTCACCAGGGCTTATGCTTCACTTTGCAAGTTCTCAACCTTGAATGAACCTGTTGACTTCAGACGCAGCACCAGTAAACACAAGTACTAGCCTGCCCACTGCCTTTGAGATCTCATCTATACCCATTTTACTTATTTTTGTTTTACTTATGGCTGGTACAATTTGAGCGTTATCTACCTTGTGGGTGGTATCCAGATTCACTTCCTCCGGATCTGAGAGGTACATGACAAGTGACGGACTCAAACTAATTAGTCTTTGACAATCTGCTCGCGCAGGCGAATTACTGTCCACAGAATGGGGGCTTTGCCGCTCTCTTACTAGTTCAGGCTCTTCTGGCGGACATACCAGGGTTTTATTGTCTACCGGACTTCCCGACAAAAAAGGCTCGAAACCGATCTCAGATGCGCCAAACAAAAAATCTGCCTGCCTCTCTACACTAAATACTACTCTCGGCTTTACCACGCGACTTATCCCTTCCGGTGTTAAATGTTCTGGCCAGTGAACTTCCGGAGGCATTGTTAACTCTGTCTGTGTATATCCAGCCGATGTTGATTTTGATCTCTCTCTATTCGTTGGGGTACTATAGGTCGACCTTCCTCTTTTAAATTCGGCACATTCCTTCTCTTACAGTGATGTGGCTTCCTCTGTTTCAGCCAATCTTTGAGAAACTTCCTTCATCTTATTCTCAAGGTACTCCTTTTGTGCTCTCAAATCTTCAGTTTCTTTATGAAATTTGAAGAATTTCTCCTCTGTTCTTTTTTGGATTGCTGCTTGATCCTCTAATAGTTACACAGCTCCTCCGGCATTTGTCTGCTTCCAAAATTCCTGAGCTTCTTCATACTCGTTAAACTCTCTCCTGTTTGTTCTTCTGTTTGTATCTACCATAAGGAGGAGTGCCTATCTGCCTGTCTGTCTTATCGTGATTAAACTTGGTACATACGATTATTTTTACCAACGAAAGGACAAGTTCAAAAATGGGCATGATCGGATGAAATCAACTCTTAACTTACATACATATATTTCTGAAAATTTTAACCCTTTTCTCTTATGGTGCAGGGTATCCACACTTTGGTACTACCAAAGTTAATTATTTTTTTCAAATAAACATGTAATTGCATTAAATATTTCTGGAAAATATTTTTTCATATTCAATCTTCATTTACATCAAAACTTTAAAAGCTATATAAAAACAAAGAGCCACTATATTGAATAATGAATATGCGTGAAAAACATTCTCTTTTTTACTATATTATATCACACCACTATACCGTAGAGCAATATAGGCCTAACAATGACTATATAACACCAGTGCCTAAGCGAGGGAGAGACACCCCCTGCTTCCAAGCATCATTTTATGAGCGTACGTAGCACTGGCAGCCTTCTTTACCCTCTCATCATATATTGAGCTTCCATAAAAGTTTGGAGTACACAATTATTTCTAGGTACTTTTTATCTGTATTTATGATAAATACTTCGCTGTTCAGCATTGTTGGCCTCCATGGCGGGACTTTATACTTATTCTTGAAGAGTGCCTCATATGTCTTCTCCTCGTTAAAGGCTAGGATAGCCTATGTCGCCCATTGGCAGACATGCCCAATAACGCTCAAGATCGCTGAACGTTATGGGGCATTTGCCCATTATTACATTCGCACAATTATCGGCAAATGCCGCGAGAGTCATATCGACTATACCGACACTTCCTATAAATCAGACAGAATACTTATCGACTGGGAATCGCAATTACCAAGAACCGGACCACCCAAATGACTGACCCACAGACCCAATTCACTTGCAATTCATAAATTGCAACACAACACATCATGTCAGTCACATTTATCCAAACCAACGTTCTACATACACGAACTCATTGTCCGTACCGCAAATCCATATTTTTTTTAAGTTACAGCTCACAAATTACTTTTGAGTCATATCACCTGACTCAAAAGTAATTTGTGAGCACTTTCATTCATATGAACATGTATTCCAATTTACGCTGTCCGATACTCATACTCCCGAACGCCACAGTCCGCAATCTCACATTCCATTTCGGCCTTTACCCACGTGACACTTTTTACCTAAAAACTAATTTAAGTGTTTTTGCATATTTTCTTTTGTACTTTTGCCGATACAATTTATTGCGACCACATATTTAGGGTAGTTGTAAGAATATTTTGTAATACGAAATATAGAATTAAGAACTTACATTTTAAATAATGAACGATGTAACAAACAGTGAAGATTTGCATTCAAAATAGAGAAGACGTATCCGAAAAATCTTTAAATTTTTCTAACACTGGTACTCCTGAAAGATACCTGGAAATAGATTTTACTTGCTCTTCGGAACATTGCCGTCGAAGTGCTTCAATATTTTACAGCAGCCACAGGAGGGGTTGCAGACATCTCAGTGGAGGCCCCCTGCGCGGTTATCTTGCCTTTTCAGTGCCATTCCATCCTGATTTAATTCTTATACAGCTTTAAAAACAATTTATCAATAAATTCTGTTGACCGGTTGTTTAACGCTCCAGCAATTTACAGAAGTACACCCAGAGCATGTTCCTTGTATTTTTTCTCCATGTAGTATTACCGAGTGTATGCATGCCAGGCCTTCGATAAGAATTTTGGACTCTGGGAGTCCTTTAGATTCAGATTTCTTATTTCAGGCAGTACCAGCACCGCGGCCCACAAGGACCGCATGTGTTAGCCCCTATGTTTCATTCTAGCCTTAGGCTTTTTATGAATTGGAGCACATTGGAAAGTTGAAGTTTGCAAATTGTGGGAAGGTCTGTACTTTTGATCGTTGTTCTGATGTTTCAGAGTTTTGTCCACAGATTCTTCTGTCAGAAATGTCCGACAAGCCTATATTTTTAAGGTGATACCCTAGGCAGCAATTTCCTCTCTTGTACCCCACTAAAGACCTAAGACTTTTGCCGTTCAAGGTTAGTATCCTTTTGGAGATACTTTTGTTTGGGGTAAGAAGTTTGGGTTGTCTTTGGTCAGAAGAATGCTGCTTTTCAGTAGCTATCTGAGTCTCTTCCCATTTCCTAAGTAAATCTGCAGAGCGTCACGTAACCATACCATAAAAAGGTTCAGGTCCAATGAGTGGAAGGAGCAGTCCACCCTTTCAGCCCCAGCGTGACCTTTATGTCCAGGCACCCACGAAAGTGTGACATGGTTGTCTCGCGCTGGTTCATTCAGGATTTTTTGACATTCTTCAGCCAATCTGGACGAGTAGTAATACGATCTCAGTGCCTTAAGGGCAGCCTGAATATCTGAGATAATGTATATTTGTATTGATATGATATTGTATAATGCTTGCCGTTTTGTCTGATTGACATTCTGGGACACATGCTTCGATGCCGATGACTTCCGCTTGAAATTTTGTGTAAGGCTTTTTAGAACAATGGTCCCAATATACCAGCTCTTGTATCGCCGTCTTTCAATTTGAACTCATCTGTAAACCATACCTGGACACCTTGTGGAATATTAGTAATATATACCTGAAACCTACCTCTTGCAGGGATGTGAACCTTTTAAAGTGTAGTGAATGATATTTTTCTCAACATACTGTCCTTAGAAGAAATTGAAGAATGCCACCAAAACACAGAACATAAAGAAAAAGTCTCTGAGCCCCCGCCAATATTTGTTACCAATCTCGCTCCTTTAATTAAACTATTGTCTGAAGCTGCTCAAAATTCATAATAATTAAAGCTCATAAACAATGAGCAAATTGAAATCCAAGCATTTTCTCCAGAAGCCACAAACAATATTTAACATGCTTGAGCTAAAAAATACCGAATTCTGCACTTATAAGCCAAAACAAGAAAGAGGCTTCAAAGTTGTACTCAAGAATATGCAAAACCTCGTTCACTCTGCCACGAATATTTGGAACATATAGGAAATAAACACAAAAAACCTCATCCAATGTTTATCATTGAAATTAAAACAAACCCTAACAATAGAGAAATTTATAAAGTCAAAAAAATTCATAAAAATTTGTATTTGATACCCACAATTAAGCACAAAAGACAATTTACCCATTAATCCTACCCAACAACAGGAAGTTCCGGTAAAACTCAGTAAATCAAAACCAAATCAAAATATACTTTCATACGGTCAGACACTTAAGCACTCTACACAAGCAATTAATAAGAACAAAACGGTCATACCCATTAAGACTGCTCCTGCAGACACCCAAGTTCCGAACGAAATGGGAGAATGATAATGCTAATCCGGCAAGTCATGCAACAAATCACGATAATGATGAACTTATTACTGACCCTCACGACTAAGAATTGCTCATCCTCAATCCCATAAAAATCATACTATGGAACGCTAAGAGGCTTTCAAAAACTTCACTAGAAATTAAAAAATTCCTTAAAACAAACGAAATAGATATACTCCTAATATCTGAAACCAATTTCACCGCCAAAGCAATTTTCTGATTCCAAACTTTAAGTTTTATCACCCTCTGCACCCAAATAGTAAGACTCAGGCATTTTAATACGCAATGATATAAAATACTGTGAGAGCTCATCTTATCGCACAGAAGCTATACACAGCCACAAATATAATTGTTGATGACTGGAAAAGGCCAATTACAATTTCCGCAGTCTACAGCCCACATAAAACACGCAATAAATTGTTTAATGCTTCGGGACTATTATAGGAGGGAGCAGGTGGTCTCCTCATAGCCATCCACAATATATATGACTATATCATGAGCGTAACTTTGTGTTCTAAGTCCAAGACAATGTAGCTTCTCTAGGAGTTCACTAATAACCAATGTCCAGAGGAGGGGAGAAAGGATTCCTCCTTGCGGACAGCCCCTGGTAGTATATATGGCTTGTTTTACTCCTTGTAGCCCAACATTGATTGTTCTGGTTTTTAGCATGTTTATAATCCAGTTGCATATTAGGAGAGGAATCTCATTTTGGATTAATGCATTTTTGTTAGCGTCATATGACGTATTATCAAAATCACCTGAGATATTCAAGAACGCACATAGATCTATTTGTTTTACTTGTATAGCCTTTTCAATATTTTGTGTTAGGCTATGTATAGCAGTTTTTGTAGAGTTGCCCATTTGGTAAGCAAATTAACTATCACATAGAGGCTCGTCCTTCAAATCGTTTAGTCTCGTGTGTGTATCAACTTCGTCACGGCTTTAATCATGAAGGAGCCGAGCCTGATGGGTCTATACGCTTTAGGCAGTTGAACTGACGTTTTACCTGCCTTGGCTATGTATACCTCTTTTACCTCCCTCCATTTTAATGGAATGGGGGCAGGCGGAAGGCTTGACCTCATTATCCTGACAAGACTGGTGGAAATTATGTCCGATCCTCTCTGAAGAAGGCACGGCATGATACCATCTGGGTCAAAAGATTTGCATGGGCCAAATGTTCAGGCGGGCCATTGTACCCTGTCATTATTTATAAATTTGGCCGCTGGACTCCTTCCCCGATTGTTGGCCATCAAATACTGCTCTTATATCAAGTTTGAAGTCCTGTCCACGAGCTCGCTACCCGGAAATTGTTTTCAGACCCAGGGAACATATTTCCTCAGGTGAGCTTACGTAGTTTCCGTCTGATTTCTAGAGGGTACTCAGACCATTGGAATGTTCTTTTCGAAGGGCTTTCTGAAGGCGAAACATTTTGGGCAGATCTGACATATTCCAGTAATGCTCCCTCCATGTAGCTCGTTTCGATATTCTAAGCTCTCGATTATATTCAGCAAAGGTATTTTTATAAGTGTCCCAGTCACCTTTCCCCTTTGCTTTGTTAAAATGTTTCCTTACTTTGAATCTCAAATTGTTGAGTACATTGTTCCATCAGGGAACGTCACTTTGATAATTTCTAAGTGTTTCCGAGCACTTCTGCTCGAAAGCATTTTTGAGGTTGTTCAGAAGATTTCCTGTTTCAATTTCAAGCTCGAGTACCGTTTTTATTGGTTCAGTCGAGCAATTCACATTATCATTTATATGAATGCGAAACGAATCCCAGTTAAATTACTTGGGATTATGAAATCTCTGGCGTATCTACATTGGGGCATCTAAGTCAAAACTTACGAAGGCTTCAAGAATTTTCTCAAACATCTTCAGGAGGAAGAACGTCAGACTAATTGATCTAGAGTCCTTGGAACGAACGTGCCTGCTTTATCTGCTTTTGGCATTAACACAAACCTCGCCACCCTCCAGGACACCGGCACGTACCTCAGACATTCTATAAAGATTCACTGTAGCTATGATGCAACCAGGTGCATAGCTTTCCGCAGCATGGCTGGGAACAACTCATCTGTTTCTGGCGAATTGAACGGATCAAAGAAATTAATTTCCCGTTCCACATTTGATTTTGTAATTATGTTGTGCAACTCATTGCTCCCTCTTGTTCCTGAAGCCAGGCGAGTAATTCATGCAATAAGGAAAATTCGTTTTAACATACGCTTCAAGCCATTCTTGACTGCTGGTGAACCAGTCGTTGTTTTCCTCCCAAAGAAGACATAGCAAAGGAGGATGCGTTGACAACAGATTCTTGTGCGTTGCCCCGTCCGTCGTCTTCTTTATATTATCACAGCAATTTTTTCATGAATTCCTTTTAGCTAAGCAATTTTTTTTTTATGTGCATTGAGCATATTCTTGCGGCCAGCTTACGGCTTTATGTACCATATCCCTTGTGCCACCAAGTTGGCCTGCATTTGTGCTTCGTAAGCAACGGAAGAGACGAATCTTATAAGCTTAGGTATATGGACATTATTTTCAAAATTTTTGTGCGATGTGATTTCTTTGGGTCTAGGCAGCTTCCTTTCAGGCACTTTTTGATACAGATCCACGTTTTTGTTCCTAGGATTCTTTAAAAGTTTGCATATTTGTTTTGGTTATAAAGTGACCTTGAAGCATATACATATATATTTATGATCTGAGAATAAGGGAATATTGAGTGCTCTCCATTCTTTTGAAAGGGTGTTCCTAAATGTATGGAGGATAGTGCCCACGTTCCTCGAGATGGGATCGATATATGTATGCTCCTTGCCCGTTTGGTTAATCCAAAATTTTGGAGTGAAATAACATAATTGATCAACGTCGTAAATGGAAGCACTGCTCTACAGTGATAACTGTTCGCATCCGATCTTGGTATCCTTCTGCTGGTATATACTCCAGCATTTGAAGTTAAAGTATATACGCTTGCTTACAAGAATGGCTTTCTTCAATTTACTTCTCGCTCTTGGGAATTATGTGTAATAGTTGCCCCCTTTAGTCCAGATACCAAGTTTTCCGATGCTTACCACGATTTCTGGACCACGCTGCGTTATACCCGCCTCCTCTAGATTTAGGCAAAGCTCTTCAAAGGCGATCTTGTAGTAGTGGAATTTCATTTGAAAACATCATCCACTTCCGTTCCCCCAAAGGGTTGGACGACGCCAGCTCTCCCCATCGTTGACGCAAGTTGAGAGATGTCTGTAGGATTTCGCCGATTCCAAGTTCCTCTTTTACCTCTCACGTCGTGAGTGTGTTTGTATTCTCGCCGTCCGAATAGGGTTCATTCAGAATCAATTGCACAATACCCATGCTCCATTCCATCTTCCCGAATCTTGCACACAAGACATCCTCGGGAAACTTGTCGATTGGTTATTATGTTCACTGGTTTCGCCAGTGGTAGTAGCTACTTCTCCCACCAACTTTTCTCCTAGCCTTTAACTTTTCATCCCTTTCTTGGATCTTCATATAGTGATTTGTATTTGGGAACCCCACCCCTATGGCTCCATATGCCTCCACCAGCATACCAAGCTATTTACCTCATACCATAGCTTAATCTTAACTTAAATTCAAATTTTGTGCAACCAATCCTGATTGCCTGTGGTGCACACCTGGTACTACGAGGATTTTAGTCAACCAATAATCTTACTATTGCTGATATCAGTATATATCGTAATAAACGGCCATAATGCCAAAAAAAAAATAAACAAATGAAATAAGAAATAAAAGCAATGATAATAATGAAGAAATAGGAATTGATTAAAATTCCTGTAAAAGTACCAAAACATTGGAAAGTTATCAAAATTGTTCAAAATAAAAGGAGAAGTATAATATATCAAAATTACATTTATTTTATTGTTACGAAAGTGTCTTTCTGACAATAATAAAACTCACACTGCTGTTTTGTGTAGAAATCATACAATCGCTTGGTTAAATTAGCATAATTAACTTTATTTAATTATTTACTTTACTTAATATGTTATATATTATTTTTACTTTACTTAATTTTTAATACAATTTTGCACTCTATTTATTTATTCATTATTCTCTATTACTGTAACTGATACTATTCAAATTTACGATGTACACACTGCTATGATCACTTTTCAATTGAGTTTCAACTTTAATTGTGTAGTGTGTTGAACTAGAACATTATAATATATTATTTACAGTTTGAAAGATGTTTCGGGAAGATACAAGAGTATGATTTTGCGCGTAAATTGAGTGGTGGCTTATATACCTCTCGTGTGTTGAACTAGAAAATTCACACCTCAAGAGAAATTTAGAGAAGAATCTAACGTATACTTTTACACGTAGATTGTGTGGGGAATAAGCACGATTGCATACTTTTAGGGTATCATTTATGTTTCCCTGCCCTGCAGAACAAGGAAACTGCCACCTTTATTAGGAGGTAGCCTCTCCAGATGAACGACTTTCATTTTGATCCTGACATTTCTCGCTATCTGGATGCGGTATACTACATCGCTGATCCGCTTAATCACCTTAAAAAGAACTTCCCAGTGTGTTCGCAGTTTTAGCAATAATCCCTTTCTCCTTTGAGGATTATGAAGCATAACTAGCTGCCGTTCCTAAAATCTCAGTTGACCTTCGGGATTTTTAAACTGTATTAATCATCGCATAGCAGCGTGATCAGTTCTCAACAAAAACTTTTGTCTATACAAATGCTCATTAAAGTGATTCATGCACTGCAGAACCACCAAACGTTCTCTCCGTGCTACAAAATAATTTCACTCAGGCTTTGATAACATCTAGCTAAAATAGGCTATTACCCTTTCATGACCGTCAAAAACTTGCGACAGGACACCACCAATCCTGAGACCACTTGCATCTATGTCCAAAAAAAATGTTTCACAAGGAATTGGATACGCTTGGATCGGAACTGTACACAATAGCCTTTTCAGTATGTTGAATGCCTTCTCCTGCTCATTTTTCCACTCAAGAAGACATTTCCTCCACGTTAATTCACGCAAACTGCCAGCCACGTCTGTGAAGCTTGCATCAACGCTTATGTTTTATGTGCAAATATCCAAGAAGCTACGGACCTCATGAAAACCAGTTGGTCTTAGCCATTCCCTTATTGATGCTAACTTATCTAGATCCGTGTGTACTCCTTCAGGTGTAATTTTATGTCCAAGGTAGTTGACTTCTCTCTTGAATAACGAACATTTCATTGCGCTCAGCTTGAACTCTGAATCGCATCAATACTAAATCCAAATTCTTCTCGTGGTCCTCGAAGTCGTTTCCCATAATGATGATGTCATCTAATTGCACCAGATACGTTTTCCAGTGGTGCATAAGTTACATTAGGTGGACAAATATCGCTGGAGCATTACACGCATGGTATCACCAAAAATGTCCATACTCCATCACCGGCACTGAAGGCTGCCTTGTCCTTGTGTTCTTCGTCTACTGTCACTTACCAATATCCGCTTTGTAAATACAATGTTGAGAAGCAGTTGTGGAAGTCAGGTCATGCTCCTCGAGACTGACTGCAATTAGTTAATCGATATCTGATTCACTATTTTCGAATCTGACTTCTTTGGTGTTCTTAGAGGCGAGCGTGATATACAACGTTGGCATCTCGCCTGACAATTACGAGCCATGTGTCCGACCTCACCGCAGATGAAGCATTTGCCTGTGAGACTTTGTCCGCTTTCGAATTGTACCTTTTCTAGCTGACACACAAAAGATGCTGTCTCTCATGTCAAAGCGCAAGCTACGGCCCTCACATATGTTGCTTTCGGATTTGTTATCGCTGAACGCTTTATATCCTCATCGCGAATGTCATATACGAAGGTCTCCATGAAACACCTCTGGGTAGGCAACATGGGCCAATCGTTCCACCACCGCCGGAAACTGTTATAGAGAGTCACCACTCTTATGCACACGTGTTCGTAGCCCGACTTAGTATATCTGCTTACTATGTTCGCTACCATACTTCCGCTGAACGGCATTCACTACCATACTTCCGCTGAACGGCATTCAGGAAGCTTTCATAAAAGTCTCCCTCACTTTTTGTGATAGTTTAAAGTACATCAGCAGCAGCAACTCTCAAACACACTGTTAATTCTGTCACTTTTTCGGGAGTACTCCAACCATTTGTGCTAGTCTCAAACTGCATTCTGACGACGCTAAATGTCCTGGTGACACTATAGGTCGTAGGATTCAGTTTTATTGAACGTAAAAGCGTACTCTAGATTCTTCTCGAAACTTCTTTCGAAGTGCAGGGAATAACCTAGAATGCTCTAGTTCAACACACGAGGGGTATATAAGACACCACAGAATTAAATTCGGCACACAATTAAAGATAACAACAATTATCGTAGCAGTGTGGAAATCTTTTTTTTGAATAGTAACAGTAACAGTATTTAAAACTAATTAAGTGATTAAATGAATAAATAAATAAAGTGCAAAATTGTATTAAAAGTAAACTTTAAGCCTAAGATTAAGAGTGTTAATTGCAATAATTAAATAAAGTTCATTATATTATAAATAAACAATATGTAATAAGAAACAAAGTCATATAATTAAGTTGGCTACTAGGAAGAAGCTCCAAATTATCACTACATAATAAACAAAAAAAAAATAAGACAATAATCATACCAATATGGAAATACGAGATAGATATTCTGGGGACTGTGAGGAAAACCAACATAAAGATGATCTAAAGAATACAATCAAAAATTCGCCGTACAATTTGGACTGCTACTTGGTACGTGACGAGTGAAGACATTCACAATGACTTGAACATTGACACGGTAGAGGAAACCATAGAAAATACACTAAGCGTCTAAAGACACATGAAAATCCTCATATTGGGCAGCTGTCGGAAATGGAAAATATCCCATAGAATTTCCACATAGGTTTCAATATTATCTTTTTAAATTGTCTGAGACGGCTCGAAAAACTTAAACAGCTAACAGTATATACGTGCTAAATGTTGAACAGTTTATCAATATAAGAAAATTCTAATTTAGTGTCTAAGATTAAGAAGTAGGGTATACTTTCGTAAAATAAATTTTCTATTTATCACTTTATATTACCTTGACCCACATGTGTAAATTTTCTATTTTGTTTCTGTTTCGTAACAAAATGCTAACTATATGTCTAGATATCTACAAGCATTTACAATTATACCACTATTATTTTATACATTTTTGTTTGCAGCATACAACCCAATATATACATTCTCTGCAAACGCTGTTGCCGCCCGTAGTATGTGCTCAAATGTGTCTAGAGCTCAGTTGGTTCCATATATTAATTGTTTATATAAAAAACTACTCTTACACTACGTAGGATGTTGAAGCGGTGTTTCCGGGATTGTTGTGGTACGTTGGGTCATTTATACCAGCTGTGACAAAATGTTGGCGTGTGTTTGCTTGTCGGCCTGCACTGGACCCTGAATATTCACACTTCCCACTTATTGGAAATTTACTGGGCTCTTGCAGCTGCTTGAGTCCGTACCATTCTGATCTCTTGAGTTACATCGTCCAGAGTCCTCACCCTCAATTAGGTTCCCTTTAGGAATCCGTAATACCTCATCGTTGTATATCCATTGACAATTCCATAGAATATTACTTAATAAAACCAAACTCAGTAAGACCTTTTCCTTGTACTCATCCACCTTATCTCTTAAAACAAATTCCTCAGACAAATACATATCCCATTTAAACAAATTTCTTAGATTTACTATTCTTTTGCTGTCAGGTTCCATTATCCTACAGCTTGAAGCACTTATTAAAAAAAAACGCGGACATAAAGGTAAACTTGTTTCACACAATGTAATACACAGTCAGCACTTTACTTTCAAAAAATATTTTATTTTAGTGAACTAATACTCTATTATCCATAATACATTTGAACAATTTACGAGTAATTGCTACGGTCTTATTTTTTTCCGACTTCCAAATCTCATGATTCGACCACGAAGTTCAGCAGAATTATCCATCATACAAATAAGAAAATACAGTAGAACAAATTCAACATTCTCAGCGAGGGAAGGGGATGTTTTAGTGAGTGAAATTCTCACATACCAAATCTGTGACGACAGTTTTGATGATGCGACAGGCATTTTTACCATCTCTAACACAAAATTAAAAATAAAAAATAAATAAAAAAAGTGTGTGCTACAAAAATGTGTGATAAAAAATGTGTACCAAAAATGTCCCTACCGACAAATAAACACAAGCCCCGCAACAAAACCCTTGCAGACCATATGATATATATCGACCGTCCGTCATTCTCACAAACGATGGTTTCCAATAGAGTTGCATGCAACAGCGCTATCGCACCTGTATGTTGCACTTCTTTGCCCAGCGTTACAGCTGAAAATCGGATCACTGACACGCCTCCCATATAAAGTAAAAATTTTTATTGCTATAAATTCGTAATTTTTAATACTATAAAGCTCGTCAACTTTTCGTTTCTTTGTGCGTTCAGAATCTAAATCGAACTCTTTTTTTCTGCCTTTACTTGTGCTTGGCACCTAAATAATAAAGCCTTCCAATTAATATTTTACTTCTTTGCAAGAGTGTTGATTAGTATTCTACACATGTTCTTAAACAGCTCCATTTAAAATTGCAAAAAAATAGTTCAATAATTAAGCAATAACTAGTCAAATAGATTGCAGAGACAAAACAAAGTTTCTCTCAGTGGCGTGAAGTATTTCTTTTCATGTACTCTAAAATAATAGTAACCAGAAAAGTTGATTTATAGAAAAACCAAAAAGGTAAAAAACAAACGCAAATATTTATGAGCTTGACTCGCTCACCGGCACAAGTTCGAAATCGATGTATCACCCCGCGTGACCTTTGCAAATAGGTAATAAACCAACAAACACACCGAATACAAAGGAGGTAATATCACACGATTCTAGGCAATATCTCACGATTCACTTGCGCAATTAAGCACACCGACTCAGCAAAAGGTAAGCACTGATCACACTGGCGCTCCTATCTTACAAACACTCAGAACAACAAACATAACAAACGCGCAAATGCGAAACAGCTCTCCGTCAAAATCAAATTTAAAAATGCATCCCACTCGACTAAACTCGACCGAGCATTTAATGAATTCCATCTCTCGCCTCTCTTGGAACTTACAATTTTCCTCTCCAAGCGTGGCTGAATCACCAGCAACAGAAAGCTTTAATAACAAAAATGATGCTGGAAACTTGTGTAAGCAAAATCAACACAACAACGCTGCAGCCGCTCTGCCGCAACATTTGAATGTTCCTGAAACAAGAAAGGTGACAAATAATCTTAAGGCTAGTAATATTAAGACTCAAACAGGGCTAGATAGGTATGTACAAATAATAAAGCGTAGGCGCAGTCCACAAAAATCGGTTCCAAATAACGCTTCAAAAATAATAAAACCAAATGAGGTAATAAACACTTATAATAGATATGCTTTACTGAAAGAAAAGGATGAACCTGAAATTACTGGGTCTAAGCAGAAACCACACCCAATATATCTAACAGAGCATAATAATAATAATAATATATTTATTAAAGTTATTACAAATCTCATAGGTTTAAAAAATGTCCATGTCACATCGTTGGAAAAAGGCAACATTCAAGAAACTAAAACTAAAGTTTATAATGAAGCCAACTATCGCAAAGTTGTAAATTCCTTTGATGACAATTAAAAGTCTTACCACACATACCAGCTCAAAAGCAGCAAAGGGCTAGTAGTAGTTATTAAAGGTATTGAACGAGATGTTAGCACATGCGAAATAAAAGATGCGCTCTCGGAGGAGGGGTTTAATGTAAAATCCCTTTACAATATAAAAAGTGGAAACAAAATTGGTCAACCATTTCGTATTAAACTTAAACCTGATGCAAAAAAATTATAAAAAGACAAACACATCCCATTTATGACTTGCGCTACCTGTTACATAGAAGAATCACTGTTGAGGAGCCGCACAAGCGAGTAGGTCTAGTCCAATGTGCAAACTGCCAAAAGTATGCCCATACAAAAACATTCTGTACATTGCGATCAGTATGAGTTATATGTAGAGATTTTCACAAAACATCTAACTGCTCTGCCAAGAAATCAGACCCAAAAGCAAAAAAATGTAGCAATTGCGGAGAAAACCATACTGCTAATTACAGAGGGTGCCAAGTGTACTCTAATTTAAAACAAAAAATTAATTCGGCTGCGATCAGAAATGTTAACAACTTAGCCCCAACTACCACTGAGACAAATTTTTCGCTTCGGTACAAAAACACCTATGCAGCGGCAAATTCAAATGTTCAGCATAGTAATGACAGCAGTAACGCTTAACGATTTTCGTACGCAAATGTGGTTAAAAATAACCCAATGTCATGTGGCACTAATAGTCAAAAAATAAAAATAATTCCATAGAGCACACATTAAACAACTTTACGCAGGCAATAACCCAATTCATGAATACAATGCAGCTAATGATGCAGGAACTCATGAAAAATCAAACAATGCTCCTACAGGCTATATTAGCAAATAAATGAAAGCCATAAAATTATGTTACTGGAAAACGAACGGAGGATGCAAACATAAATACAAACTAAAATCCTTCATTATAAACAACCAAATAGACATCATGTTAATTGCTGAGACACATCTTACGCATTCTAGAACAAAAGTTTACGACACTAAACATCCAAGTGGGAAAGCACGAAGCGGTACAGCAATAATGATAAAAACTATAATTAAGCACTATGCATTACAAGAATACACGGAATAATATGAGCACGCAACATCTATCGTTATTGAAAGCCCACAAAAAATAACTATTACAGCAGTATACTGTCCCCCAAGGTTCAACATAAGAAAAGAACAATTCGCACACCTTTTCAATACCCTTGGAAACCGATTCATTGCGGCAGGTGACTACAATGCCAAACATCCACATTGGAGCTCCAGACTCATAACGCCAAGGGGCAGAAACTTACTATTTACCATATTCAACGCAAACCTTGACGTTATATCATCCGGTCAACCAACTTATTATTATTATTAATTCCATGACATTTGACACAATAAAACTATACTTATGCTAACAAAGTTAACTAAAAGACATAATTATAAAAGAGTCAAATATCGCTCCTAGTCGGAGCATAGGGCGGTCACAAAAGCTCTCCAACGGTTTCTATCAGCAGCCAGGTGTCTTATTCCGTTCCAGGTGGCTCTGTGGTGACTTTCTGCGTGGATACTGCGTACCCATGTTTGTCGTGGGCGTCCTGCTTTCCGACTACCATGTCGGTTCCATTGAAAGGCCATCTTTGCAATGTTGGTGTCTTCTCTACGCAGAATGTGCCCTATCCAACCAACTTATTGGCCTACAGATATTAATAAAACTCCAGATTGATTTTGGAATAACTAAAAACATAAAAATAGCTCAAATAAAATGCGTAGGTTCATTTGATTTATCTTCAGATCACTCTCCTACAATTGTACTCCGACAGCAGCATTGTGTATAAGAGCATATATGGTAGAACCACCAGAACACTTCACAAATAAAAATATTAATTGGCTAAGGTACAAAAAATATAAACTCACACACTGAGCTAAGAACTCCTCTCAAAAGTGAGAAAGAAATCGACAAGCAATTGAAAATCACGGGATCGGAATAACTGTAGCTGCTATAATTTCAACCCACGATACCAACATTAAAAGGATAAATCAATAATACCTTTAATGATAGAATAACTTATCAAAGAAAAGAGAAATATAAGGAGGGATTCGTAAATCTGCAGCTTAAAAAAACAGCTTAACGATTGTCAAAACGGCTAAAAAGTATTCTAGCTAACAATTGAGAAATAAAAGTGCTTACATATCTTCAGAACCTTATAGCAACAATACAAGGCAGTAATAAAATTAAGCCGCCCTATTATTGGAGAAGTGCCAATAAGATTAGCAAACGGTACGTGGGCTCGAAGGGACTCGGAGAAAGCTAATTCGTTTGCGCAACATTTAAAAAATGTGTTTACACCTATTACACCCATAATAAACAATAAATAGAAGTATAGAATGCAGACCACCAGCTACAGTATCACACAAATCTATTCGCTTTACATTAAAACTGTTCAATAAAAAAATTACTACACTAAATACAAAAAAATCTCCTGGACCAGACAAAATCACACCAAAAAAGATAGCGGAGTTACCCCCGATGGCAATCAAGCATCTAATGCATATCATGAATGGAATAATGCGATTAAATTTCTTTCCACGCGCTTGTAAGGTATTTGAAATAAAATATGATATTGAAACCTGGCAAAGATCCTCCTATAAACCAATAAGCTTGTTATCAATTTTCTCGAAAATCTTAGAAAAATTTCTCTTTCATCAGATACAATCAGAAGTCAATATTAAAAGAATACTGCCCATGCATCGGTTTTGATTCAATGCTTAGTCTCTTATCTTCTTATATCCGCAACATAAATCCACATTATTATTCTTATATAAAAACATTGTGACATCTGCCTCATAAATTTTTTAAAACTAGTCCATGCATCAATTTGGATGCAGAAGTAAATACGGCACCATAGAGCAGGTCCATAGTATTGATTCTAAATAAGAAAAGCCCTTGAGGAAAAAAAATGCACTGCCGTATTTCTAGACATCGCCCAAGCATTTGACAAGGTATGGCATTAAGGGCTATTGTACAGAATACAGTTACTACTTCCACAAAAAACCCAGGCTATACTCAAAAGCTACTTTACTGATAGAAAGTTCGTAGTAAAACAAAAAACATTCACTTCTCGGAGTTACGAAATAACATCCGGCGTGCCTCAAGGTCCCTTGGTCCCTTTCTCTATCTTATTTTCACTTCAGATCTACCAAAAACTGAACAATTTCTGACATCGACGTTTGCATATAATGCAGCCATACTAAGTACACATACTGATCCAAGGATAGCAACTTGCAATCTTCAAATCCACCTGAATGAAATAGAGCGTTGGCTCCGGACATGCAGTTTCAGTTCATTTGCAACAAATAATTGTACTGCAATTTGATTATTTGTGGCATCAGCTGCACACCAGGCATCGAAAATGTGACCAATTTGCCACTACAAAAATTATAATAAAATGTCATTCTGCAAAATTTCTACAAAAAATTCTTCTTGAATTTCATTATGCACACTTGTATTTGCTAAACTCTTTAAAAAAAACTCCAACACCTGCCAACAATTTCTTATTTCTTTGCGGAAACTTAACATTTTTTACTTATTTTCTCATTTTGACATATTTTCTTTTGTGTTAATCTTTGATATTTAATTTTTTTTTTTTTTTTAATCAATTCATATTTATTGTAACAACTCATGGTGGAGACTAACAATAAGTAAATATATCTTAAAACTAGACAACAATGTTTCACTGCTCCTTACCACTGTAAGGAGAGGATATTAGTGAACACTTATTATTTTAGAAAAACAATATAAATAAAAGTAATTATAGAAATTAGTAAAGATGGCTTATTTAATAATAGTTTACGCTGGCGATAAGTCTGCTCTCTTTAAGCGGGTCGTGGGCTTGTTTGTAGTAAATTCCAAGCTAGTATATTGGGGTGGTTCGATAATTTTAGTTGGTACTTCTTTTTGACATCTGAATGCCTCTGACCTATTAGGGGCACACCTAGATCTCGGTGAATGTTTAGGTTTTTCATGAACCACGGTGCACCAGTAATCGTGCGTAGTATTTTAGACTGGGTCCTTTGCAACAGTTCGGTGTTTGATGTTTTTGCTTCTCCCCACAGCTGAATTCCATATGTCCAGATGGGTACTATTATGGCTTTGTATAAGAGTACTTTGTAGTCAAGGCTTAGTTTTGAGTTTGAATTTAAAAGCCAGTTAAGACTTGCAGCTTTTAGTTTGATGTGCGCTTTTTTCTTTTCTATGTGTGTTCTCCAGGTAAGGCGTCTGTCGAGGTGAATGCCTAAATATTTCACTTCCGTCTCCTGTGGGATAGTTTTGTTGTTGACTATGATTGGAGGACACGTGTGTTTGTTGAGTGTAAATATTATGTGTGTGTTTTTTTGTTCATTTGCTGCGACGCGCCAGTTCAAAAGCCAATTTTCAACCACGTGTAAATGTTCGTTGAGATCACGCGATGCTATTTGACGGTGCTTGTGGTAAGATAAAATCGCAGTGTCATCGGCAAAAGTTGAGGTGGACAGATATTTGTTTGTTGGTAAATCTGAGGTGTATAGTGTGTACAGTATGGGTCCAAGCACACTTCCTTGAGGTACTCCAGCCAATATATCCATTTCTGGTGAAAGGTAATCCTCACATTTGACTTGAAATCGCCTACCCTTTAAGTATGATTACACGATACTATGGATATTTGAAGGCAGAAGTTTTCTTATTTTGTAGACGAGGCCCTCGTGCCACACTTTGTCAAAGGCTTGTGCGACATCGAGGAACACTGCAAAGCAGTATTGTTTCTCCTCGAACTCCTTTCAGATTTGGGATACTTGTCGGTGTACTTGTTCAATAGTGCCATGATTTTTTCGAAAGCCAAACTGGTGGTTAGGTATTACTTTATTCTGTACCAGATATGGGGTTAATTTTGATAGCAATAATTTCTCGAATAGTTTCGAGACGACGGATAACAGGCTTACTGGTCTGTATGAGGAGACTTGCGTTGGAGTTTTGCCAGGTTTGGGTATCATGATTACGTGGGACAGTTTCCAAACTTGAGGAAAGTAACTTTGTCTAAGAATTGTGTTAAATAATGTTGTTAAATGTTTTACTGCAAGCGGAGGTAGCTCCATCAACATCTTTGTGGTTATCAGATCGTGGCCTGCCACTTTCTTTTTATCTAAATGAGTTGAGATAAGATGGCACACTTCTTTCGGCCTCTGCCGTAGGTCCATCTGGGGAATTAGGTTGTTTAGTGTTGGTATTTTAAAGTTGTTACTAGGAGGATTTGGTTGGAGTGTGATTTTAAGATGTTGAGCAAAAGCTTGCCCCTTCTCCTCATTGCTTCTTGCCCATCTTCCGTCTATAAGTCGTATAGGCGAGTCCGATTCTGTAGGTTTATTCATGTTTTTGATTGCCTTCCATAAAGTGTAGTTTGTGGATTCAAGGGGATTCAGGTGCGAGATGTAGGCCTGTATATCTCTTTCAGTCTCGTCGCGCAATGCGTTTCGCAGTTTGTTTTTAGCTGTCGTGAATTTTTGATTAAGCGCTGGTAACCTGTGCTTTTGCTACAATCGTCTGATCCGTCTCTTTGCCGTTATCAGTCCTTCAATTTCGAATGATGTTGAGCATATTGATTTGCGTGGGATTTGGCCGTTTGGGGGTGTAGCGTGGATTGCTGCTGATACCAGTGTGCAGTTGAAAGATTGTACTGCGGAATCTAATTCATCCGGGCTCTTAAGACTACATTTTTCAGGAAGGTGACTGCAAATATATTTACACAATTTTAACCAATTTGTTTTACCTATTACTAATCGAAAAAGTTGGTTTATGTCTTCTGGGTATTTCCTTAGGTGCATTATAACTGGGGAATGATCTGAACTCAGCTCAAAGCATGATTCCGTGGACAGAAGTTTTTGGTGGAGTCCTTTCGTTATTGCAAAATCTAGTAAGTCCGGGATCTTCCGTTGATCCGTAGGCCAGTAAGTGGGTTTACCAGAAGACACGTAGTCAGTTTTGTTACGCCGATTCGTCAAGACTGTTTACCCTTGGGATTTATAAGTCGTGAACCCCAATGCGTAGGTTTAGCGTTGTAATCACCGGCTGCTATAAATTTTTCTCCCAACGACTTGAACAAAATTTCAAACTGAGCTATTGTGACAGTGTGTCTAGGTGGGCAATAAACAGATGATACCGTTATGTTGGCGTCCCAACATTGCAGGCAGATGGAGGTCGCTTGGAGATATTCCTTGTCGTAGTTTGTAGTTTTCTAGTGAGTGGTGTTTTATGCAGTCTTTTATGAGTATGCCTGTCCCACGTCGAGCTTTGCCATCCGGATGCAACGTTTTGTATAACTTATTTTCTTTTATTTTAAAATTGTTATTCAGGGTACGGTGGGTTTCAGAAATAAGTAGTATGTCTATTTTGCTGTTAATAAGAAAATTTTGCACTTCAAGTTGGTTCTGGCTAATACCGTTCGCGTTCCAATGACAAATTTTTAACGTATTCATTTGTTTGCAAGTATGGATTTCAGAAGTTGATTTTGATTATTTATTAGTTCTTACATCATTGATTGCATTGAGGACATGAACTGTGTCATACATTGCGTTAAGGTTAAGAACACTGCCTCAAGATTTTGCGATTGTTTGTTGGTATTTGAATTTTCAGCTAAATTTGATTTCAGTGCATCAGAGTAACTCATCAGAGTAACTCATTGGTGGAGCATGTTTGTCCTTGAACGTAGTCGGGATTTGGTGTAGAGGCGCTACGTAAGTAACTTCGTGTCGACCTCTATCCTTCTGTTGGCGCATTTTATTTTTCAGCTCACATACACTGGGCAACCTCTATAGTTTGCTGTATGACTTCCGCCGCAATTATTGCATTTTTTAGTAAGAACATTTTAATTTTTTTTATCGACCGTACAGGCAGAGGATGGGTGGACGTTAACACAGCCAACGCAAATGGGGCGTAGGGTGCAATATGATTTGGTATGACGACACTCCTGGCAGTTTGTACATTGTACACGGCTGTTGCGTTTGTGGGGTTCTTCAACTGAAATTCGGCGGTGAACGAGTATAAGGTATAGCATATTATAGATTGGATGGACTTCGTTTTTTTGCAGCTTTCTTGATTCTGGTTCAAGCTCCACTGGGAACATTGGTTGTGGGATATTATTCTTATTTTTTATGTTAAATTTTTATTTTTATGTTATGTTATGTTTTGGGTTGAAACCGGCTTCGATCAGTGCTTCTTTCATTTCAGATTGGTCAACATCTGATTCTATTCCTTTTAATACGACAATCAAACCTTTACTGCTTTTCAGTTGATACGTATAATAGTTTTTTTTACTACTGTCAAGGTAGTTGGTTGCCAAGCGATAATTTTTGTTAGTATAGATCTGAATTTTTGTTTCGTGTAAGTCACCCTTGAAGCTTGCAATTATATGGAAGTTATCTTGCCCTATCAAGCTAGATAGTCTAGAGACCAGCATATTAGAGCTGCGTTTGCGCAGATAAATTGGGGGAGGTTTGACTTCTTTAAGTATTTCTGTACCTTCATTTTTTTGGTCTGGATCGGCTACATTATCGGTAAGCAAGGCAAAGCGATTTTGGCTCGGTAATGTGTTGGTGCATTCTTCACATTTATTTGGTTTATAAATTTTTTTGGGTTTTTTGTCATATTTTTAAAGCTTTCGCTTAATATTTATATAGCGGTCCATGCCAGTCTCTATTGCCGAACTATTCTGTTTTGCAGTTTGTTTAATGTTGTTGTTTAATGCTTTGTTGGCGGCTGTAGCTGTTAATGTGTTTGATGTGGAGAGAGCAGATAGTGAATTAGCGCGTAGGCGCTGAATATCATCAGTTTTTGAAACTATGCTGATTGCTTTACTGTTTAGTGTATGCTGAGCTCTCATCACCAAACGTTCGGCCGACTGATCAGGCATCAAATTGTCTGTTTCGTTATAGAGCATCAGACCTTTGCTCACATTGTACGATGCGTTATCTGCCTCAGCGAGCTTACGTCTCGTTGGGGAGAGCGTAATGTGCTCATAAGCACGCCCTCTCAGCTAGTGTTTGTTTACAGTTTATGTTTATGTTTATGTTTATGTGTGTGATTTTTCGTTTCAATACTTACTCGAAGCACCTTTTATTTACTTTATATTTAAATTTTTGTTTAATTTAATTTTATTTATATTTTGAGTCTCTTTCTCAGATTTAATTAAATATTGATTGCCAGATTTGGCTTATCACCTTATCGCACTTGAATTGAACTAAAATTTTTTTTAAATACTTTTAAAATTACGGAGCCGCTCACTTTAAATAACGATACTTTTGAACCGTCAAACGAAAAAGAAGAAAATAAAAAAGCTTTCAGAAAAGTCATAAATTGTCACAATAGATAAAAATATATATATCTACATTAGCAGTTTGAAATCTGGGAAAATATTTAATTTTTGTTGCATAGCTTACTGCTGAGTTTGAATTCGGCACTTTGGATGTAGTTCAGGGCATAGCGTTTATAAACAAAAATTTTTAAGCGATAATAGCACCGATGAATTTATGGTGTTCTCTGGTGTTGTCCTTCTGTGAATGACAGATTCCTCTACCGGCCATGAAATTTGGGCAAACTCTCTATCGTCGTCAACTTTATATTATCGTCGTATTAAGATTATATTTATGAAGGAATGCCCCGATATTTTACGGGAGCTTAGAGACACCATTCTGTAGCAAATAAATGGGAGAGAAAAAAATATTGAAATGTAAGTTCAATTTGTTGTGAATTTAAGAATGATTATCGGAGCTGTTCTTAATGTTTTAACTGAAAACAAATCTAGTGTTTCCTGCCTCCTATGTGGAGCAAATCCTACAGATATAAACTCACCACAATTAAGTAACGACCAATAAATGAAAACATCTAAAAATTCTGACAATCAGTACTTCATACATGGATAAAGTTTTTTGAATGTCTACTACAAATATCGTACAGAATACCACTAAAATGTTGGAGAGTATGCGGCGAGAATAACAAATGAATAATTCAAATATTTCGGCTTCTCCCCGTATGCACTCCAAATCCTCGGCCACCTCTATCAAGTCTTGTAGCGATTCGAAATCTAAGCGGCGCACTTATAGATGGGATTCTGGGAGGCTCTTCTGTAAGATTGATCACAGTTTCTGCTCCTCTGAATAGTTCATATGCTGAATGAGATTCTGCAGTTCGAGCGCATACCGCTTGAACGCTTCTCCATGTAATGGAGCGGTAGAAAGAAATTAAAAAGTGTCTCCTCATTGGGTGTGTAGTATAGACCACCTCCTCGGGGTGCTCTCTGGACAGCGCTAAATGGTCTATATCCCCCCCGGCATCCGGTGCAACCTCCGCCTAGAGAGCATCTGGTGTCCCACGGCACGACCCTATTCGTCCACTGACTACCCCCGAACAATCTTTTTATTTGATTGCTCCTGGGCTGGCGGGTGTGGCTTCTGGACCAAATACAACTGGGGTGATACTCGGTGCGAACGGCTCCAGTTTAAGGTACACACCCAACCCCTGTCCCGTTAAAACCTTCGCAGGCCTCAAAGTACGTTCGATGCACGTCGTCATTTGGTTGAGGGTGTAGGCTTGGTTGAGACTGACTCCCAATTAGCACTGGTCTGGCTCTGAGCACTTGCACCCATAAGGGCTTGTGCCAACCCTCGCATGGCCTCCCTGTGTTTGCATAGAAAACTATGGGACCAATGAGGTGATTACACATTCGTACTGAGATAGCGGCTTTGAGTGGGGACCCTTTTTGCAAGGACACTTCTTCAATACGTAAACCCAACACAAACTCCGCGGCCAACCCACAAGGGGAGCCAAAAACAATCAGAAAAAAACAGCCATTTGCTCACCACCCACTTCGTCGCAGACTTTCGTCCCCAGACCAAGGATGCCTACGGGTGATACGGCCAAAAGGCCATCCCCGTTCTCAGCCAAAACCGCCTCATCCCAGGGTCGTAAAAACCTTGCTTCGGGCAATCCCAGCACCAGGACAGCCAAGCCGGGTGCTAGGATCGTCCCTCCGTCCTCTCATCGGACTGGTACAAGGAGAGCTCCGGGAACTAAGCCGACCTCTTCCAGCACGGGCCACAGCACTGACCTCGCTTCAGGTGGTCACACGCACGTAAAAACGTTTACTAGGGCATACAGAACACGGAGGTCAGCCTTCAGGATTCTGTACAGATTAGAATCTGCCGACCCTGCTGCATTATACGACAGGGAAAAGGGAGCGCTGAAATGGGTTCACCAAAATATTGGTGCTCGTCACCAGCCAACAAAATTCTACAATCACCTCGGTCTATTACAGCACTGTTTAACTCTGCTGCCAAATCAACCTGCAACTCCCCGAAACCTAGAGGGAAACCCAAACCCCCTTGGTGGAATTTGGAAATTGATGAGCCACCAAAAGAATGCCGCTAGCTCTTTAACAGAGCCAAATCCACCAATGACTGGCTCCCTTTCAAGGATAAACAAAGACAGTATTTTGTTAGGAGATCCATATTCTGTGCCAGTATAGATAGCTCGTCCGAGATAAGCAGATTCCAGAGAATCCTCAATACCACTCCTCGGGCTCTTGAATGTATTCAAAGATCGGACGTTCAATGGACTGACTCTGAACCGACACTCTAAATGCCCTACTAGAAACACACTTTCCGGGGAATGAAATCTTTGTTGATTACAGGTCTCTTGACACCAATCATTCTTTAAGTCACTCAACCCAGTTTCAAATGACCCATACTCATATTCAGCGGGCCATCAACAGCTTTAAGTCTGTCAAATCACCCGGGCTTGATAGCATCATTCCCGCGGATATCCAGCATACTGCAAGTCCGGTTGCGCCCTGGCTAATGCATATTTATAATGCATGCCTCAGATGGTCGTACATTCCCAAAATCTGGAGAGAAGCTCGTGTAGTATTCATCCCTAAAGCGGGAAAGGCGACCCATACCTAAGGATTATAGACCAATTAGTCTGTCCTCCTTTCTTTTGAAAACGCTGGAGAGGGTCCTTGATGTACAAATCAGGAGCTCTATTACTTCGACTTGCCTATCCAAATCACAACATGCCTACAATAAAGGTAAGTCTGTGGAAACAGCGCTACAAGCGCTCATTCAGAAAATAGATAAATCTTTTGCCAATAAAGAATATACTCGTACTCTTGCAGTATTTCATGATATAGAAGGAGCATTCAACAATATACGTCCCTCCGCCACAATTAAATCCCTAGAAAACCTGAACTTTGATTCTAGTCTGGTTAGGTTCATAGGAAAGTTACTGAAAACACGCGTCATCAGCTCCTCAATAGGAAATGTGCATGCTAAAAGGACTGTCAAGAGAGGTACGCCATAAGGTGGTGTGCTCTCACCCCTCATCTGTAATCTGACGGTGAACACACTACTAATGGGATTAGATCAGACCGGCTGCAACATTATAGCTTATGCGGATGAAATTGCTATCTCTGTTTCCGGCAAGTATCTTTCAACACTATCAGAAAAGCTAAGCTATTCTCTTAGCATTTTGTCCCAATGGTGTCTTGAAGTTGGCCTAGACGTCAACCCTTCCAAAACTGAGGCTATGCTCTTCACCAGGAAGAACAAAATACCTAGTTTTGACTTACCCAAAATTAATGGGAATTCGCTTAGCCTAAGCAAAGCGTCAAGTATCTAGGTCTGGTACTGGACCTTAAGCTACACTGGAAAGCTAAATTGGCGTAGAGGGTACAGAAAGCCGCGTGTGCTCTCTACTGTTGCAAGAGATTCATGGGAACAAGATGGGGCGTCCAGCCTCGAATCATGTCCTGGCTCTATGCGGCGGTGGTTGAGCCATACTCTCTATGGCGCTGTCTTCTTCCGGCCCGCAACTGACTAGGCGGTGAACCTGAAACCTCTTGACAAGGTCAGAAAAACAGCAGTGATTCTGATAACAGGGGCTCTGTGTACCACCTCTAAGGAAGCTCTATTTGCAATCCTACATTGGTTGCCCACTAAGTTTCTGGTCAGGCAACCAGCAAAATGCTCGGCAACCATACTCAATGCTATATCTCGCTGGACTAGATAGAACCTGGGTCACGCCAATATTCTAATGCAGGACACGTCTGTACCGAAGGACGTTGACTATACATGCTCTACACCAAATCTAGATCACGGATTCAACACCCACATTCCTAGTAGAGAGGAATGTTCCAAGAAATTAGTGGTCACTGACATCTACACGGATGGCTCCAAACTGGAAAATAAGGTCGGTTGCGGCATTTTCTCCAGCAAACTTGGAATTAGGCTCTCCTATCGTCTCCCTGACTATTGAAGTGTCTTTCAAGCGGAGTTAATGGCAATAGTCAAAGCGTCCTGGCTTATTCACAACGAAGTATTCGATGTGATCATTCGCATATTCATGAACAGTCAGGCGGCAATCAAGTCCCTAGCTGATGTATTCACTACATATCTAAGCTCGTAATTGACTGTCGCTCCTCCCTAAACGTTTTCTCAGGTAATTCACAAGTTCACATATGCTGGGTGCCTGGACATAGCGTCATTTTGGGAAACTGCGAGGCCGATGAATTGGCCAAAATAGGTACGCTGCTCCCTGAGATCTCTCCCTCTTTTATTGTAGGTGTCCCACTAGCCCATAAAACATCATTACCTTGAGGCAGCTAAAAGGGCCTCGGTAAATGATCATACTTGTAGTGTTGTCAGACAAACCTTGGGCACTATTGACATAAGGTGACTAGTCAGCTACTTAATGGAAATGTGCTCACAGGACACTGTCTGATTGGTAAACATGCTGAAAGGCTAGCACTGCCCCACACGACTTCTGTCGCAGCTGCGGCTGTGAGGAAGAGGAAGAAACAGTACTTCATCTCATGTGTCAGTGCCCAGCTCAAGCCAGGCGAAGAATAAAATTCACCATTATTCAATACCTTAACCGAATTATCCCCCATTAACATTAAGGACATTGCCAGGTTCATTTCGGAATCACTGTAGATCCCAAAACTCTAGACGGGGGAGTCACGTCGTCTTAGTGTGGTATCACAATGAGCCATTATATGTGCTTAGGTGTGCTTTTGCTTAGAAGGCTGCCCCTCCTACCTACCTACCTATCATCGCCTCATTGACAGAAGTTAATTACTTGTTTGTGTTATGTGTATTCTTTATAAAACTACTCTTACTCTACGGTCTGTTTCTTTATTCACTGTTGTTGGTGTTCGTTGTTCGCACTGGTCTCCACGAGAGTGGGTGAAATCCATAAACTCATGGTTGTGTATAGTTTATGTAGGTCCCAGTGAGAGTCGGTGAAAACCATAAACTCCTGGCTCTGTCTAAAGTCTGTGTAAGTCCCAGGGAGAGTCAGCGAAAACAATAAACTCCTGGATCTGTCTACAGTACGCGTCGGTTAAAACGATGGCGTACTTAGAAAAAAAAGAGTCATGGTGTGCTGGTGAGTCTACGTTGCGAGTCGGAGAAGAAAGATAAGCCGATATTTTGAAGGGCTTATATAGGCCCGTGTGAGTGCATGGCCATCAGGCACGTGAACAATTGCGACCAGCGGCCAACTCCGCCTATTGCTATTTACGCACATAGCTGTTTTGCTGTTCCTTTCATTGTTGTATCACTTTGCCCTTGGTTCACCTTCAGCGTTTGCTGCTATTTGTTGTTATGAGTTGACGCTTAATAATATTCAAATTGGAGAAGTGCGATTAAATATAATTTCTTACATTATTCTCTGTGCTATGTCCTTGGGGGTTGCATGCACGACGATCGTTGCATCGTCGTCTCTTTTATGCTGTGCAGTCATCTCTACATGTTGTTAGTGCTATAATTACAGAGCTAGGTTAGGTTAGGTTAAACTGGATTGCTGTCAAAGCCACACATAGGCCTGCAGGGTCCCTTGCTGTACCAGATGGATATCCATTTAAGAGTTGTAGTATAAATCATTAAACAGAGAGACCCTCTTAGCAAATTTTAAGAGCGAAACTGTCCCTAATTGTACGGCCTTTTTTATTCCTTCAAACCAGGTGGCTCCCACATACGTTAGGTGCGATTTCGATAATGCGGGGCATAGGCATAGTAGATGCTCCAAAGCTTCTCTTGTATCCTGCTCCCCACATTTGCTGCATTCATTGTTGTTTGTGATTCCCATCCTTTTAGGGTGTACCGTAGTTAGACAATTACCTGTCTGTATTGCTACTACCGTTCTGCAACGGTACATCCTCGGAAAGTGCCAGTATTGATTTGGTCTGAGTGCCGTACAGCTTGCTCATGAGCTTTGCTATTTTACATGTGGTAGTAATCTACCTTTCTCCACCTTTCTGATCATCATGTGATCTCCAATACGCCTATTCATCATTTTTAGAGGCATCAGTACGTTACTTACTTGCTCGTTTTGCAGTAAGATTCCGCTTTTAGCAATGCACTCTCGTCCTTCTATATTATCATGCCCTGGCACCCAGTAGATATGTTGCTTCCGATTGGTAGCCAGTCTATCCAATGCTTCCTTGCATTGCAGAACATTTCTAGAAGATGCACAGCATGAAGTTATAGCTTTGATCGCAGCCTGGCTCTCTATGTAGAAGTGTATTGTCGAGTTCGTAGTTTCTGCCCTGCACGCAAGCTTTAGGGCTTTCCATGCTACGGATATGAGCTGCAGAGCTGTTTAGTGGCCAGCGACCTTTCCGCAGATGTTGCCGCAAGTATTTCCGCAAACAAGTTGATTGGGGATATATTGAGACTAGTGTTAAGGGTTGGTGTAGTCCTTAAGTCCCCCGTCAATTCTTTGGTCTCTTTCCATAGGTCTGCAGCAAGTTTTCTTTCTAACACCAGACCACCACACCAAAATACCTTAGAGTAAAATAGGTCTTGACATGGCTGTGTAGCCTTAATGCATTAGAGAAGGAGAGAGACCCCAAGTGCATCCAACCATCTTTAGAGTGAGTTCCCTGCTGTCGAAATCACGGATCTAGCGGCATACTCGTATACCTACGGCAAGTTTGAAAACTTTTAATTCGATAAATATTTTGGATTTTATCGACACACTACACTGAGTAAATTGATGCTTTTAATTTTGTTTTGCTTTTCACAAACATGTGGTATTTGCGGAGCCACACCAAAATTGATGAATGACCTTAATGCTATTAGAAATCTTGCACCTAATGAAAAAATGTATGAGTGTGGCTTGTGAACCCTTCATGCTTGGATAAGATTTTTTGAGTGCATTTTACATAATGCGTACAGATTACCAATTATTCGAACAAAATTGCTAGTTAGTATTACCAGTATTTACTAGGTGCAATTATAAAACGTTTCTGTATATGGTATAAGATTCGTTAATAAAAATTAAAAAAATTTTTAAAAATAATAATTAAAAAGTGGCAAATTCATAGCTATGATAAATTTATTGTGCAGCAAACTAAACTGAATATACAAGAAAAGCTAAGAAAGGACATGTGTTTATTAGTTGATATTCCAAAGCCTGGGTTGAGAAAGACTAATAATGGAAATACTGCTAGAATATTTTTTCAACAACCAAAATTATCTGCTCTATTACTGGAGTCAGTGAGAAAACAATTGCTAGATTTAGTATCCTTTTATAAACCATGGCTTCTGGGTATAATGATAATAAAGATGTGTTATTAATTGATTAAATATTTTGAAATTTATATGTAAGTGCGGAAAAGTATTCATGTGAACGGGGCTTAATACATTCGCTAACTGTATGCAGAAGTAAAAATGTATTGTATTTGCGTCTCGTTTGCACCTTAATGTAATTTAGTTTGTACTTTGACCTGTGGGACAGACGTTTTTGCCACCAAGTAAAGTAAATCCGTTTTACTTATATGGGTTAGCTTCATTAGGTAGTCAATCGAGCAAGTCGTCTGAGGGCAAAAAAGGAGTAAGTTAGTTAATTTGTGTTTATGTTTTTATATTTTTTATATTTTTGAATTTTCGCGGGCTACGGATGTTCGATTTTTTATCTTTTTGTGGCGTTATGTTGGTACTCACGTCCCTCACTTATGTTGAAAATCTCGGCCATTTTGAATGTTCAGTCAGTTTTTGACAGTTATTTGTGCATGGATGTGTTTTAGCTTGTCTTCGATTTTTGCCATCTCCTCAATCGTGGCGTAGCGTCGTCCTTTCGTGGGCCTTTTCAGTTTCGGGAACAAGAAAAAGTCACTGGGGGCCAGGTCTGGGAAATACGGTGGCTGCGGCATTATTACAGTGTAGTTATTGGCCAAACATTCGCGCACAAGTAATGATGTGTGAGCAGGGGCATATTATCATGATGGAAAACCAATTTTTGTTCTTCCACAAATCCGGGCGTTTCTGGCGGATAGACAAGCATTTTTCGGGATAGACAAAAATCGAAGACAAGCTAAAACACGTCCACGGACAATAGCTGTCAAAAACTGACTGAACATTCAAAATGGCCGAGATTGTCAACATAAGTAAGGGACATGAGTACCAACATAACGCCACAAAAAGATCGATAATCGAACATCCGTAGCCCGCGAAAATACAAAATTCGCGATACTTTTTGAACACACCTCGTAAATATATACTCGTATGTATGAATTTCATGAATATAGAAAAATAAACAAAGGATTTAACAGTCATCGTGCATGTCTCTGGTATTTATTTGCGGGTGAATGTAAGAGTTTAAATTTCTGGACCTCTACGACACATGTATTTAAAATATGCTGCTGCTAAACGGCGGAAATCTTTGTAAATCCATATACATGGTTCTATATGCCATCTTCCGTGCACAAAATATTAATTCACCGTGCTGAGATCATAAATAACGGCTCTCTCCCAATTGGCATGATAACAAAAGAAGCACAGGAATCCCGAAATATGGATTTAAGAATGTACTTCATTTATTTTCAGAGTCAAATATGTAATAAGACGCTGTTGGTTCTGATTTTTCTGCCTCTGATTAGAAACATATATATTTTCCTTAAGCTATTTGCAGTAACTATATTAACTTCTCATGTTTAAAATACTAAAGTAAATAAATACAGTTTGTAAAGTTTATTTATTTAAGAATTTCGTAATGGAAAATTAGCATTAAGCTTTATTATTTTACAGTTGCGAATTTGATTCCAGATTTGGGTATTTTAACCATGGTGCGGCGGGATCTTGTACCTTCTGCTGAAAAGTAGCAAGTCCGTTTTTTCTGCATTGACGCTTACGCCTGCTTGTGTATATGATTTTTAGGTTCTCGGTCATTAGATCACTGAGAATCGACAAGTATTTCCCCTTTATAACTACCACTATGTCATCAGCAACTTTCCAGTATTTTATTGACAACGAGTGACCCTCTGCATATCTCCTTTAGCGATTCGGCTCCGTTCCACTCTGCCCTTATTCTTCTACCGCTCAATAGGCTTCGAATCCATAAATAAGCCGAATCATTTATCTTTGGAGTGCTGATACCATAAAAGATCGCTGTTTGGGAGCTGAAAGTGTCGTTTATTTGGCTCCTACTCTACTTCCATTCTTCCCTTTTCTGAAAACGATCTCTTCGATAGCTTTTCAGCGACTACTTATGTTCATATGATATCTTAGAATTTTTCTCAGCATTTTTGGGTTGAAAGTTACCTTACAGGTAATAGACCTATTATCACAGAAGGAGGGTATATCGAGTATTCTTCAATCTCTAATTAAGGTCTGGCCACTTGTGTGGAGAGTCGTGCCCAAGACGTTCCTAGAGGTCGGCCCCATGAAAGTTGGCTCTTTACCCAGATTAGCAATACATATACTACTTTGAATAATAAAGTTAAAAAGTGACTCACTTCTGTCATTGATGTCGGCACTGTCCAACACCGAGTGGTGTGCGTTTGCGTCCAAACCTATGATGGTAGCCAATTTCTCCCTGCTCGCTTTTTCTTGTAGCCTTTGGAGCCGTTCCAATAGTGAACTTTATCGTGCGGCATGTAACAGAACGCCAGGAGTAGAGGTTGATCCTCGCCCCTCTCCAACGCCACAACCGTCAATTTGCCCGTAGAGAGGTTAGATAGAATAAAATAATTCATTTTCTTCCTTACCATTCATACCTTATTGATTGTGCTCATGTTGTATGTATGAAAATTTAGTGACTTCAGTCCAGTTAACATGCTACCCTATGCTATCCATGGTTGCTTAACTAGAGCCACGCCCTACCCGCCCCTTCTAGATTGAGGCCGAAGAGATTCTACTGTGATGGAGATTTATTTGCAGAACCCTCAGCTGTCGCTTCCGGCTCTTTCTCGGGTTTGCTGCAGTCGCCATTTGTCCCATCTCTGTCTTTTCGTTCAAGTTGAGGGAGGCTTCTAGGATCTCTGCTATATCGAATCGTTACTGGGCGTTACTGCGGTCGACCATTTCCAGGATCAGATGCCGTTTGGCTCCTTCACTGGCCGCACCCGCAGCTTTGGGCACGCCCGGCTCTGCTTTTCCCTCTTACTGGAGGGGCCTTCGCTTTCTATGGAGCGTTGGCTCTTATTCGTAACATTTTCTAGATCCGATTTGCGGATCGGAGTGTGTACATCCTGAGATACCTACAAAGTGGACCCTGCCCGTCTCCTCTTTCGTGAAGTCGCACTTGTCTGTGAGACGACCGCAGATTTTTACCGCTGCCTCATTTTCAGCCATCGCCTTCATTCCCTCCCTTCTTTTAGGTTTTCCCCGACGCCTTTCTTTGTGAAACTGGTTCCTGCGGGGAGCTCCGGAGAGAGTAGTAACGCGTCTCCATCCGCGGCTTTGACGCAGGCGACTTTTTCGTTCTTCGAGTCTCCAAGGGCACCCGCCAGATGGCCCGAGTCTATGCGCACTACTGCCCCAGCAGAGGTGCAGCTACCACCTTCTTCACTGTGCTCGGCGTTGGTTTCAGCTACCTCTCCCACTGACGTTTGGGCTGATATCTCAACCCCAGTATTATCCGTTTTTTAGAGCTCCATATTTGATTTTATCTTCAGAGAATATATCCCTAGCGTTTTATGCCTACTACCAAACACCTCATACCGACGAGCTGCTACATTTGAAGGAGTGTTGTGATGACAATGAACTGTTACCGCAGGATTATACATAATAAGGCAACAGTTTAAAACAGGACTGGTGTGACCAAGTTTAACTGAGATTTAGAAGAGCTAGAAGTGCAAGTGGAGAGTCATAGTTTGTCTGAGGGCAAAACAGAAGCCAAGTTAATGTATTTATAGACCGAAGTAACATTTTTCTCCGAAAAACTCTATGAACAATGGGGGGTAGCAACGAGCAAAAGTGAAGCCCAGGTACTCTGGAGATTAGCGAAGGACAGTGGGGACTTGTTGCCTTTAGAAACAGCAGATCAAGCATGAGCGACTCTTCAGAGCCGAACGAAAGTGAAAGTTTTCCAAGGAACTTTAGGAGGTGAAGGCAGACACGGAATAGAGAATAGAACTCGGTAGCTTTCCAGGCAACTACAAGGACCGAGGAAGCTGCATCATATTTGGAAAGGGAAAATATAGAGCCTAAGAGAATCAGGGTAAATGTTAAGCCAGGGAGAGCAAGAGCAAGATCAGCGTCAACTTCTCAAATACATACACAAACAGTGCTAACATAGCTCCGCTGGCCTGAGTACCTGTCACCCAAAGGAACCAATCGAGTTACTAAACTAAAAACTGTGGTGAGTGACGATCACCATCCAGAATTTTTGTCTAGATCTACTGAAGACGGGTCGTGCTTTTATCCCTGGATGATTCGGAATTTGAGCAGAAGTCTACTGCTCCATTAGTGGAGTCAGAGTTTACTAAGGAAAATTCAGTAGAAGAGGGCCGGCAGTGTTTTCATTAATTTACTTAAATCCATTCTTTGTAGCGAGTCTTATACAACCAGAGGAAGTAAAGGTGGAAATAGGCCAGGAATTAACGACACCCAATTTATAACACAGAATGACATAATCACAGTTTGGAAGATGGGAAACTGGAAGCTGCTCATGCGGTGGAAAAGTTAGTGCCTATGTTCTCAGGTGCCGAGATGTATGATGTAAGAACTGAGATCAAGGGCTTGTCGGCTAGCGCACGAACGTATTCCGGAAGCAGACCACCCTGTCGGATTTGTATGCAGTTCTATATAGAACATCTCTGAAACAAAAATCTCATGACACGCTCATAAGAGAGATCCAGGAGACAACACAGAAACCTGGTGAAGACGTGATGGCATGGGGTGGAAGGCTCATATCTTTGGGTGACGCTGCTTTGGCGGACACTAAAAGGCAGTTTCCAGGAAACGTTGAAGCATACAAGGCTCAAGTAGAACGGGCTACGAGTTCTGTATTCAAATCAGGCCTAATAAATAGGGACTTAGCGAATTACACACTTAATCTAACCCAGACAAGTATGAGTTGGTTGAAGCGGTCTCTTCCGCCGAATCAGCAATCCAACAGCTTGTGGAAACAGGTAGAAGCTGCTGGTCAAACACGCCTGCAGAGGTACACACGAGAAGTATGTAGATTTGTGAGTTAATTTCGCAACAAAATGCCCAAGGATACCCGGTGGTGAGATTCCAACAAAGAAAACACGTTTGCCTATTCTGCCATAAGCCAGGTCATAAAAGGGATGAGGGATTTACAGGCAAAAACACAACCTACATATGGCAATGTGGCAAGTAGACAGTGTCATGGGGACACAGAATGGAATAAGAGTAGGAGACAGGTTCCACCCACGAGAGAAGGCGGCGGTAACTTCAGTAGTCCCCCAGGTAATTCAACTGAAGACATTAACCAAGGAAGGAACCCTTCAACAGTGGGGGTTGATAGCAGCGTCCAAATTGGATTTCCAGAAGTGCACCAAGGATGAGCAATACTATACTGGGGTTGAAATCCTTCCCATGTGGGCGCATGGGACATCAAGCAAAGGGACCAGGGAAACTTCCAGTTACACAGTCGATGCCAATAAACTGGATAGCCAAGAAGAACATGTAAAGAGTAGCCCGAAAATAGCGGAGAGAGTGAATCGCGTGTCAAACAATGTAGATGCGATGAGCCAAGAGAAAGAGAAGCATGAGGCACCCCAAATTATTTTTCTTGATTTCGTTTCGATTTGATTTACAGTGATGGGTCTAGTACTAGGATTAGGTTTTGATAAAGTTAGCAAGTATCGGCTGGTAGCCGTAAAAATGATATGGGAGTAGAAGGATAAGATAACTATGTACAGCCACATGTGTCAGCCGAGTATCAGTAGAGGCTTAGAGCTATTCACAGAGAAAACGGAAAGCTCTCTGAGTGACACATGAAATTTTTATTGAGACAACCTTTATCACAGCTTTATAAAAAAAATATTTATTTTTTTAAATTTATTACTTTATTTTAATCACAAATAAACAAAAATAAATTTAAAAATATGAAATTATTTTTTTAGTGCCATAAAAGCAAAAGATATCGGTAGTTCAAAGGAATAACCAAAGACGACAAAGAGGAGACCAATGTTACGCAGACGAATCAGAGGAGGAAAAGCCAAATAACGAAACAGATAAACAGCCAGCCAACAGAGTAATGGCTTGAAAAAGAAAAGGATATACAGGGCATATTGAAAGGTTTCCATGATTCGCCTCTAGGTGGACACCATAGGTCTTAGAAAAAATATGAAAAAATTAAATGAGTATACGCGTGGAAAAGTATGCTCAAAGTAAAAAAGTGAAAAGTAAATATGTAAAGAATTTTCCAAAGTGTTAGGCCAACAAGAGTTTAAGGCTGAGAAAAATGCCAGTGATGTTGACATACACACCAAAACAACCATTTGATAAAGCTAACATGGATATGGTGGGTATTTTACTTGAGACAGCTTCAGGAAACAAGTACATCTTGACGTTCCAAGATAATTTCTCAAAATTTATGGCATGTGCAGCCATGCCTGATGCCGAGGCGAGTAGGATTGTCAAAGCATTTTTTTGACGAAATTATAGTGCGTTACAACATACCGAAGGTGTTGGTGACCGACAACTGTTCAAATTTCGTATCGAAAATATTCTCTGAGACGTGTAAAATGCTAGGGATTAAGAAATTACACATTACTCAAATATCATCCGCAAGCTATAATGTTAGAACGGAGTCATCGACCTCTGGAAGAATACTTGTGTAGTTTCGCTTAAGTGGATGGATCTAACTGGGATCAGTAGTTGACTACGGAAATGCACATACATAACAATATTGTACATGTATCATAAAAGCCAACTCGGTTTAGAACACTATACGGCTTTGATTTCAACAAGCTGGGAAAGCGCAAATGTGCATCAGTATACAATGCTAATGGCCCAAATAAAGAGCGGAAATATCAGCTACAGCTAGCGCAAGAGTTTGTTAGAGTAAACCAAGATCATGTGGTTAACGAAACCTACAACAAGGTGCTAAGCCCAGTAATCGTTCATGTGGGTGACCGAATACTAATGAAGAGCCACCGAGTACTAATGTCACGATGCTGGCTGGTATCAGCAGGGAAGAAGTTCCCAGCAGACTCAGAGCTCGGGTCTGGATCCCAGCTAAACCAGCCGGCAAAAATATAGGAGATCTTCAGAGCTTGTAATAGGGACCTGCCAACTGGAGGGTGGGGAAACTAGAGGAGCCAGTGGAGGGTAGGAGACAGGTGTGACTGATCCTCAACGATGCATCATTTGCTCCACTGGCAGAGAGGGAAGGGTTCATTGACGCAACCACTCCGATCTACCACAGCGCGGACAAGCTTTGGAACCGGAGGAAATAGAGGGTGACAAAGCTAACGCCTGTGGCGGTGGTGAAGAAATGTAGCCCAACAGACAAAGGTCGACCGACTCAGAGCAGCTGACCGGGGTCGGGCAACTCTTTGAGGAAAACGACCTCCTTGACGATTCCGAAGGAGAGGAGGAGACTGATGTGACGATGGTGGAGGTCAGAGGGACGGATTCCTATGAAGCTGATCCAAATCAACCTTCATCATTCTAAACTTACCTCTGTCAATTTGGATTCTGGTGGATTCGATGTGGCCCTCATCCAAGAGCAGGAGATATGCGGCAACAAAATTTGCGGTCTAAATATGAGAGGTTCCATGATGATAGCCGCTCAGGGCACAGGTAAGCCTCGTGCTTGTATACTAGCAAGAGATACTATTAATATCCTTTTATTCCCTGAGGCAATCAATGGCGATGCAGTGGCGGCAAGCATTGAGCTGTAGCATAGCAGCTTCTGGGTAGCCTCTGTCTACATGGCCCATGACAAGAACGACCCACCTGAGGAGGTTGGGCATTAGTTACGGAGGCAGCTGCAGCTAACAGAAACTTGGTTGTCTCCAGTGATGTAAGTGCCCACAACACATTTTGGGGAAGCACCGACACAAATGCAAGAGGTGAGTCAATTTTAGACTTTATAATAGAAAATGAGTTTAGTGTCTTAAATTTAGGTTCAAATGCCAAATTCATAACAAAAAACAGAAAGGAAGTTTTGGATATTACCCTGACCTTCGATCATTTCGCCAACAATGTAAAAGGATGGGGAGTTTAGAAAGCAAATTCCTACTCTGACCATCAATATATAGAATTCGAACTGAACTTCTTAGTACCTCCAGTTAAGACCAATATACGGAAGACGGACTGGGGAAAGTATAGGAAGAATCTCAGGGCCAATAGTTCACTGACAGCCTGATGCCCATTTGTGAAACTGAGAGGCAAGGATAAACCACCTTGGTGTTCGACGGAGCTAGGCTTTCTTCGGAACTATCCTCGGATTGGGAAGCATATAAACCTGAAATAAAGACATATAAAAAGGCAATTAGAACTGCGCAATGAGAGTCCTAGCAAAATTGTTGTAGGGATGTTGAAGAAACATCTGAAGCAACCAGAGTAAGGAGAATCCTACCAATGACACCAAACAACTACTTGAAAAGTCCGGGGATATGTGGAGTGCATCGAGCGACGTATCTCTGGCCTTTCTCTTAGATACGCATTTCCCAGGCAGTAGCATGGTGGAGTGTGATGTGGAGTATGGGCAGGCACACTGAAATAGGAAAGCTGAGTGGGCCATTAACAATTTACCCAGCAGAATTACAACAATCACGGAATATAATTATCCACTTTGTTGCAGCTGCAATTAAAATTTGTCTTAACCTGGGCTATATTCCCCTTAGATAGAGAAAAATGCAGGTGTCATTCATACCCAAAGCAGGTAGGTCCTCATAAAAGACTTCAGACCAATCAGTCTCACGTCTTTCTTCCTAAAAACATTGGAGAGGTTGATGTGGTAGAATCTAATCGGCACTGCATACATATACGAAGGGCCTATCTACAGAGACGGCGTTACACTTACTCATTGGTATAGTGGAAAAGCCATCCAGCATACAGATTTTGCACGGGCGACCTTCATTGATATAGAAGGCGCTTTTAATAATATAACTATATATAAGACTCTATTACGGGAGAGTGAGAAGCTCTGGGCGTTGATCATTATGTGGTTGCACTGATTGAGACTATACTCGTCAGCAGTAAGAGCCAGCATAGGTACCCACACTTGAAGCAGACAGGTCTGCAGAGGTAGTCCTCAGGGTGGATTTCTCTCCACCTGCTCTGGAAATTGAGTCAATTACTGCTTACCCTAGAGAGCGGGGTTGCTACGTCGTCTTCTAGGCTGGATATTTTGCGCTCTAACATGACAGCGCTTATTATTATTAATTCCATGACATTTGACACGATAAAACTATACTTATGCTAACAATGTTAACTAAAAGACAATCATAAAAGAGTCAAATATCGCTCCTAGTCGGAGCATAGGGCATGACAGCGCTTACTTGTTGGAAAAACCCCGATAAAATACAATTAATCATCTTCTCTTAGAAAAATAGATCTCCTACGGTCTCCACGCTAATATACAAAGGTGTGGAAATTCCGATGAAGAAGAAGAACAAATATCTGGGACTAATACCAGAGAGGAAGCTTTCCTGGAAGCCCAATATTAGGAAGGCCAATACTGCTTTGCACACTTGTAAAAAATAGGTCGAACGTAGGTGAGGGCTATCCCCACGAATTATACACTGGCTGTACATTTTTGTGGTCAGACTTATATAATTATACGAAAATACTTGTACGGTGGCCAAACAATCGGAAACAAAGGTTATATGTAAAGCTTCTTAGCAAGGACCAAAGATCAGCCTTTCTGTGCATTTCTGGTGCTTTAAGAACCACCCCAAATAAAGCATTAGAAGTGATACTTAACCTACCTTCATTGGATCTGGTAGGGAAACAAGTGGCCACCACATCAGCGCTAAGGCCGAAATGTACGGCGTTTTGGAATGGTCGGCAGACTAACCACTCGACTATCGTGCACACCTGGAGTAGTTTTATCCAACTTATTGACTTCTCTATATCTAATATCAACTTCGATAGGCACTTCAAAACGCATTTTCTATCTAGAAGGGAGTGGCAAACACCCATGCCATGTAGAAGGGGGGATCTGAACTTTTACACCGATTGATCCAAGCTTGACGATAGAGTCAGCTTTGGAGTTTTCTCAAAAGAATTGGGACTGGATTTCGTTCCGTCTCTCCCTACAACTCCAGACTGGTCAGACAGTGCAGGGAGGAACTTAGGGCGCTAGGTCACCATGCTGACATCACAATCATCTGGGTCCCCGGACACAGGAATATAGATGGAAATGAGAAGGCTGATGAATTGAACCCATGAGGAACTAGTACCTGTTTCCATGGGTGCGATTAAGAGGGGCATCTACATGCACTGTCTTACCTTAGCGGGCAATAGATGGAGGACACTTACAACATGTAATACATCCCGGGCGACCTGGCCAGTCTTTAACACAGCGAGATCTAGGGATCTCATAAACAGGGACCGCATGGATACCTGTCGCCTCATGGCGGCCTTTACGGGTCACTGGCTCGTGGGTACTCATGCAGAGAAATTGCAGATACCGTACAATACCCATTGTAGAAGTTGTGGAAATTCAGAAGAGAAGGAAACCTTAATCCATTTTCTTTGCGAATATCCAGCTCTGGCGGCCGCAAGAAATAGAACACTAGGAAACTATTTCCTAGCGAGTTTATCCGATCTCTCTGGTGTAAAACCGAAAGATCTTCTAAGATACCTAAACTCCACAAAGTGAACAATCCATCGTTTTCTCCGACGTTAGGAGAGGTTGTGGTGTCAAAACGTCGCTAAGGCGATAATTGTGATCCATGTGAGGACCGACTTGGATCAGGCACTGAAACCAACCAACCACAAACCCTAAATGATATCAGCACCATTTTCAGGGTTTGCCTAATATGGGATCCGGGACATAGGGATACTGAGGGGAACTGTAGGGCTTTTGAACTAGCTAGACGGGGTACGAAGTTTCCTCTGTGTATGGACAGATGCGAAGTTGAAATACCAATTGCCAACAGCAAACTAATGTTGAAGGATAGGGTCGTGCGTGAGGCCAATAAGTCTTGGGGAAACAAAGGCACTTGCTTAACGACTAGGCGAATGTAGATTGATAGAAGGAAATCTAGAGACTGGCTTGCTTGTTTAGAGCCAGAGTAACGAATCTGGCAGACTCTCACAAGGTACATGCCCGGGTGATCCTTATAGAGAATTCTGCCAAGAAAATTCACTGCCTCCTCATGGCAGCCCCAGGCAATGTTATACCAGCAACCGCTGGTTGCTAGCCAAATTGAGTGAAGACTCTTTCAGCGGTGCTCTCCGTGGGCACCGATGGATAACGATGGATAATCGAGGTGCATGCGCTGAGCATCGTTTCACTGCCGAAGACTTCTGGGATCATCGTTGGACCATAAAAATCCAACAGTGAATAAATAACCAACACCTTGGTGAGCTGCCTGGGGCAGCTGTGCGACAAGCGCTTGGTTCTATTAAGGTCTAGACCAGAAGGCCCTAAGTTTCTGTTGCCGGATATCTTGGGGAATGACGGCTATGAACTGATGATTGTGGCATGCCGTCACTTTAGAAAATAAAAGTGATGTCTTACCGAAGTGGCTGGCAGCTTAATGTCGCAATTGCCTCCGTCCCGCTAAAACCTTGGCAGGGTTCGGAGAACCCTCGAAGTCTAACACCATTAAGTTGACGGTACAGGCTCGGATGTAACTTTCCCCACTAGCGCTGATCTCCTCTCTGTATACAAGCTCCCATAAGGATTAATGTCAACCCGTGCATGGTCTCCCAGCTCCAGCATAGGCAAGCATGGGATCATGAAGGCGACTGTACTACGGGCAGCGATAACAGCTCTGAGCGGGGACCCAAAGTACATGAAGACAAACAAGAAAAACAACAAATAAATAACAACAACAATAACGAAAGAACAAAAAATAAAACGAAAGAACAGGACTTTTCAACAGGACCTCCATAGCTGCGACTGACCCAGCCTAGTATTAGGCAACGTGAGACAGTGCGCAGAAACTCCCTGGGTAACGCGGAAAAGATCGTAATGCGGGTCAGACATGCTAGATAATATATCAATCTACCGCCGCAGAAAGTAAAGGCCAAGGGAAAATGGCTGTGCTAGACATCAAAGGGAAAACGAGGCAAGAGGCAGAACGAGGCAAAGGCGGCCATAGTGGAGGCCGCCGCAGCTAAGAATAATACTAAGTCAGAAGTGGGTAAATCCGATGCAGTGGTGAAAAAGCCAGAGTGGGCCGTGGTTCGTACTCACCCCCGGGCAAAACCAAAGACACTCGCTAAATCGAAGCCGACCAGACCTGATGCGATTTTCATCAAATTTACTGTGGACAACCTATGCGCAGATCTGGCAGAGGATAAAGACGGAGCCGAGGTTTGGGGAATTGGTCAAGAGGGTCCAGAAAATAAGGAAGACCGCGAAAGGTAAGCTGCTACTCGAATTAAACACGACAGCGGACCCGAAGATGGGCATTCTCCGGGAAGTGGGAGCAAACAACCTGGGGACTAGTATGCGTCAGCTTACTTAGGAGACGCTGCTGGAAGTATAGGACTTGGATGAGATTACCACGGTAGAGGAGGTGCATTAAGCGCTGTGCCAACAGCTGAGCACCTTCGGCGATTAGGTCCCTTCGGAAAGCGTACTGTGGAACGCAAACCACAACCATCAGTTTGGCCACTCTGGTAGCCGTGGCACTACTGGCCAGAAAACTGAGAGTCGGATTGACCACTTGTCGGGCGCTTAAAAATGTAGTATCCACACGTTGCTGAAAATGCATGGATTTTGGGCAACAGCAAGGAGGACGTCATCGGAGCTACAGATGCAGCGCTGAAGGCCACAACGCCAGCGCGTGTAGCAAAATCCCAACCTGTACACTCTGCGAAATCCACCGTAGACGCAATCAACGAACAAAAAAGCAATCCAGGGGAATCGATGGAAGGTTGAAAACGGGAGCTATTGCCTTGTTGTGACCCTAGATGTCAAAAACGGCTTCAACTGAGCTAGCTGGGAACGCATAGCCAGCGCGTTAGTAGAGTTAGGGGTACCCATCTACCTGAGGCGAATGATTGCCAGCCACTTCAGCGACAGGATCCTGCTACCAGTCCGAAAAAGGTGTGGAGTCGCACAAGATTACCGGAGGATTTCCTCATTGATCTGAAAATGCGGATGCTTAGGTTTACGTCCGCAAAATTGAGGCAGCATACAGAAGAAGTGCATTGCGAGTAATCTGCGCACACCACACCGTGTCCACAGATTCGACATTGGTGGGCAAGCCAAGTGGGACTTCAAAAGGCCGCTAGACAAGAAGGCTGATCCCCAATATTCACCAATGGGTACGCAAGTCACATGGTCAGGTGAATTACAACGTCACACAATTGCTGACAGACCATGGAGGTTTTCGGGCATACAGTTGTCGCAGATTCCGCGTGGAGAAATCCCCCTACTGTGCAAACTATAGAGGTGTGGATATAGAAGATGCCAAACATGTCTTCTTCTATTGCCCACGGTATGAAAATGCTAGAGACGCACTACAATGAATGTGTGCAGAATCCGTCATGCCTGATAACATATTGCAGCATAGGCTCGAGAGCCCGGAAAAATAGGCTGCGCTGTGTAACACTACCGCCGCCATTATGAAAGACCTCCACCACCATACAATACTACAGACTCAAGTAAATATATATTTGGAGAATAAGAAAAATAATAATTATGATTTAAATAAAGATTTGTTCTTCTAAAAAATCTTTGTTTGTTAGCTATTTCATCCAAAGAGATAAAATTATTGTTATTTGAAATTATATCTATGTTTTTAATGTTATTGTACATTTAACAATAAAAAAACATGAATTTTTTTTTTTTGCAATTGTTATTTTCATTGATATTTACGCATAATGCTTATTTCTAACAAAATTTCTCGGTGTACTCGGTATAGTGCACACTAGTTTTTGTTAACTCTAGTTTTGCTTCATCTGTTTATTTCAAGCACCAAACGAACATTGTACTTAATTTTTGTAGCTCTTATTCGCTCTTGCAACGCAAAGATTTCCACAATTTTCGATTCTCTTTGGTACGCAAAGAGTGAGTGACGCATAGCATAATAAAACTCGTGAATATTATCGAACACTAGAAAAGTGTTCTCGTGCAGATGTTTAATAAACAACATTATAAGAAAAATTAAATACTTGCGTAGATCAATAAAGTTAGTCTCGTACTATGAACTGCATAGAAAAGTTTGTCTATTACTTCACATATCGGCGTAGCTACGAGAGCTCATACAACTATACATAGTAATAAAAAATTTTATTACAGTCCACTAACATGATCGCCAATTACTGCCACATTTATTGCACCTTCGAGATTCAGCGCGGAATAAGAAAAATTTTATTTGTTTTTTTCTGTTTCAAAATATAAATAAATTCACGTTGGGTATCGGGGAATTATTGTTTCATTAGTAAAATAGCAAAGTGCATTGCTAGAGTAAAATTTGCAATTATAAAGCAAATACAAAAATATAACTAAATAAGTAGTTTGTGTTAATATGATTGTATTTTTTCGTATACAATTTCTGCAAGTATATATAAAACAAAAATTCCGCTAGTTTTCTCAAAAGTGTTATATCCTTGCATAGTTAAAATGTTAATATTTGCTGCCAACGAAAGAAAACGCATTAAAATATATCACTTAATTTTGCGGACAGAAATCAACACAGTGAGTGTCAATTTGTCACTAGCAAGCAACAACAAGGCTTCTCCCAGAACAGTGCAACAAAAGTACAAATGACTGCATACACATTTTCATAGATCGCTCTCGCATAAATTCAATAATATTTTCAAAAACATTGCTTAAATTAACTATTAAACCCTTTAACTAAACTACAAAAATGGAAATAAATAATTTGATTCGTTGCGCGGACAGATAAAAGTTTCGTTCACCAAATGCAAACACTTTATCTTACCGGCAATCAATACCACGTCATACGGGACTCTGAAACTGCTGTGTGAGAGGCTTGATGCATAGTGGGAAGAGTTTATAACCATCGATATGAAAATTTCATCAGTTCCTGACCAAGCCTCGGAATATTCCGCTCAAGAAGATGTGTACCTCGATCTTAAAAAAAGTTTCCTTGTGATGATGAATCAATATGAAATTTCTCAAAGGAATTCAATTTCACAACTTAAAATCGGCTCCGGGGTAGAGGATTTGAATGCCACATTCAGGCGGTTTACAGAAACTCAGCACAGAGTTCGCCAAATGCCACGTGCGCTGACACTCGATTGCCTAAATTGGATATTCCTGATTTCCATGGAGAATATTGCAAATGGCCAACATTCAAATATCTGTTTTTGAATTCGGTGCACAACGTGAGCACAATTTCTAATTCACGAAAATTCCAAAATCTGCGAATGTACCTCCAAGACCATTGAACAATCGACAATCGAATCGAATTTATAGAATTTTTATACAAGATATGGTAAAAAATTTCATTATTTATTCAAGAGGTGCATACAACACGGGTTGCTCCATATCAAAGTGAAACGTTAATTAAGATTTTGCATGGTATGGAACGATAAAATATAAAATATTTAGAAGTTGTGCAAGTAATTAGGAAAATTTTTTTACTTATGTAATTTAAACTATTTTGCTTTCTCTTTGGTATTACAATGCAGTTGCCTTTATATTTTGATTATAGTGAACTTGAAAAGGTCTAACTGGTTGTTTTTATACATTGTGGTAGTGATAAAATTATTTAGGAGTTTTATGTTGGAATATACATATATTGCAGCATACATTTAATATCTATTGTTTAAGAATTTACAGGAGGAGGTAATCGAGAATGCTCCTGATAAATCAGATTCAAGTAATAGCAACATGGTCCTTGGTCAGAATTGTGCCCTAGTCGCCAAGAATGAAGGGGACGAAGAAGTGGAACAGCAGTTAAAACGTGGAAACGTTTAGCCCACCTGAGGAATCTATTTAAATATCAGGAGACGGCCTTGATCCCGATTCCCTGGGAAGGGGAGAATACACTCTAGCAGGAGTTATACCAGCTGGAGGAGCAGCTGGCAGAAAGTTACGAGTAAAGAGGATAATTTTATAATTGAATATATAAATTATTGCAAATATATGTCAAAAACAAATTTGTGCTGTATTAAGTACAATTAAGAGAAACATTTTGGATTCCATTGGATAATAGATCTAAAAACATTTTATAATTATGTCTGAATAAGTCGCGCATACATTTCATTTTAATGGATACAAATTACAAGGAAAGAATCATGCAATCATGCATTGGATTTTGAATGTAGAGCAATTTATATTTAGTAAATAGAAGTTTGCTGTTAAATTTTTACGTGTTGGAAAAGAAAAATTAGCTTTAAAATTGAAGATGAAGAAAACTCTATCTTATTGTTTTCAAATGAAATGATAATTTAATGAAGCTCATTATAAATAAGAAAGTAATTGTATCAATTGAGCGTAGGAATTGGCAGATTTGTCTGGTAAAAGGTTAATGGTTTATTTATGATTAAGTAATTATTGTATTGCTGTATGGGATTGTCTGAGAAAGCAAGGAGTTTTTGAAAGCCAAGAGGTAGGGAGCAGGGAGATTCAGAGGTTGATAGCGAACTTCAAAAAGGACAGTCGTACGCGGATATCGGAGCTTAAAACTTTTGCAGATAAGTTCAAGGTCATTGATATAAAGTTGCAAAAAGAGAAAGAGTCAGGCAAAAATAATCAATGTTTCTCAGAAGACTACACAACGTATATAGCTAATCTAGCAGCAGTGTGGCTGAGACAATTCAACTCAGACGTTGAGAAAGAGAGGCTCCGGGGAAAGTTCAAGTAGCACAATAAGGGGAAGCACAGGATAAGCTTAGGGCTCCAGAAACTGAGGTTAGATTGTTTACACAACGGCTCTTTGAACGGTTTGAGTTCAACACTAGTAAGAGCGAGTCTTAGGAGCTTTGGAACCAAGCTAGTACTAGGGGGGATCTATCACCTCTGGAAATAGTTGATCAGGAACAGACCGCCATTCAGAGCAGATCAGAGCAACGAGTATCGGAAATTTTTAGACTCTAAGAGGATATCCAAGCAGACAGAGAATTTCTGAGGAATACAGCAAAGGAGCTTTCTAGAATACTCTAGGAGAAGGAAGAGACAGTTTCATTTCTGGAAAAGGAGAATTTAGAGTTGACAAGAACAAAAAAAGATGTGAAACCCATCAAGCAAGAGCAACCTCGGAAATATACACACAGATAGTGTTGGCATTGCCTCCGGAAGTTCGCTGGCCAGAATATTTGTCCCCCAAGGGCATAAATCAAGTGAGAGAGCCAAGAATTGTAGTCAGTGAAGAGAGGCAGGCAGAATTTTTGCTGGAAGCATCTTAGGTCGGTGTCGAGCCTTTTTCGCTGTCCGGTGTACAATAAAAGCCTGGTATCTCCACTAAAAGAACCAGAAGCAATAAAAGAGTAGCAAGGCATCTTTACTGTAGCCAGTAATTCGCCTGCACGAGCTGACGGTCGAATACTAATTAGTTTGAGTTAGTGTGATGCGGAGGACTACTAGCGCATAGCTCAGTAAGCAACCTGTCAGATTTATATGCACTTTTCAATAAAAAATATTTAAAACTGTAGTCGTACGACCGTCTCATACGGGAAATTCAGAACTCCACTCAGAAACCTGGGAAGGACTTCAGAGTCTGAGAGACGAAGGCTCCAGTCACTGGGGAACGCTGCAGGAGCGGAAGTTAGCAGACATTGGCCATTTCCCGGTCGACAGATTCTAACAACGAAAACCCATTTGGTCATTTTGCCACAAACCAGGACATACAAGGGATGAGTGTATCACATGCAAAAACACGTACTACTGTATGGAATGCCAAATATATGGTCATGTGGAAAATAGAAAGTGCCAAGGAGGCGCAGGGTGGGATCGGAGTAGGAAGCAACCAGCAACGCGACACTCGGATCCGTCCAAGAGAGGAGGTGAGGGTAACTTCATTACTCCCCGAGTTAATTTAACAGAAGGAATTAGTCAAGCAAGAAATCCCATCAACACTGGGAGTAATCAGCAGCGTCAAAATTGGAGTTCCGGAAATGAATCGAGGAGGAGGAACAATATACAGGGGTTGAAATGCTTTTCATCTGGACTAATGGGACATCGAGCAGCAGAATGCAGACAGGAACAGTCCCAAAAATGAACCAGCTGCCCAGTCCAGGCAGACTGGAAAGCCAAGCGTAACGAAGAAAAAAACTAGTGAAATGTAAGGGCACCAGGCAATGTAAAAACTACATTCCATGAGGAAAAAAGCAAGAGGCTCCACAATACAGCGTTCCAAATGATATAAGGACTATGATCCAAGATATGGATGAGCAAGGGTCTCTCCAGAAAAAAATTTTGATTGCGTTTAAATTTGGGCAAATATTGTGGTTCTAGTACTAAGGTTAAGTTTTAATGTGATTAAAGGATATAGAGCGACCGCCGCGGATGTGGTAAGCGAAATTCGGAGTATAGGAGTATGAAACATTGCTGTGGTACATGGAGGAAAGGACTCGTAAAGTAAGGGAGTGAATACACGTCTAAGTCGAGAACAGAAAGATGTTGTTATGTTGTAAGCAAGATGGGTGATGCATTCATCGAGATACCCAGCAGGAAGGTAGCTAGTGGGTAGCTAGTGCTTTTGGTAGATTCCGGGGCGGACACCTTCCTCTTAAAATCCCGTGCTTTACGGAAAAAGCCTGAGCTTAATCCGACAGACATAAGAACGCTTAACAGAGCGTTTGGAGGTTGCATCCCGACATTGGGGTCATTCAGAATATGGCACAGTGAAGGTTGGGAGATGACTTTTAGAATGCACATAGTGGAATTGAATAAGGAAGGTATCCCGGCGGATGGGATAAATGGGCGCGATAATCTTTGTGGCCGCACCATACTTCATGCACTGGACAAAGAGTTATCGTTTTTCGATAACAATAAGCGTAGAGTTATTGCACTCCCATTGAAGTCATGGCAAGAAGATAGTATAAATAGGGTTAAGAATAGTAGTCTGGAAATGGTAGGCGCAAGGTCACCGAAAGTAATTACATTCCCTATAAGCACGAAATTTCGAACTGCTGTTTTGCACAAGCAGCAGTTGGCGGAGGGGATACTTATGCGAGATATATCACATATCAACAAAGGTAAAGCCTACGCCTGTGTACTGAATGGCAGCGAGAAGGACTACCCAGTAGATAGGCTTTTAGGCCTAAGTCTACTAGTTATGAAAATTTTAAGGAACCGAATTATGGATCGGTTAACCAGATTATGCACCTGGATTAAGAAAAAGGATGGAAAGAGATCACTGCAGTTAGACCCAAGCGTAAACTCAGAAGAGAAGACATCAGTAGAAGCCATATGTATGTCACTCCATGAAATATTCTTGTTAGAAGGAGATCAACTGTCATATACACCGGATGTAGAGCATGAGATACCAATTAGGGCGAACCAGCCGCCAATTATCAAAAAAAATACATATTGCTGCAAGCTTATGAAGATGAGGTAAACAGGCAAGTTGAAGGAATGTTAAAGGAAAACATAATTTCACCGAGTACCTCGCCTTGGAACTCACAAATACTTTTGTTACCAAAGAAAGATTGTGCTCAGGGACAGAAGAAGTGGCGAATGGTCCTTGATTTTAGGAAATTAAACGACGCCACTATCAAGAAGTTGTTTCAGGTCACAAGAAAATAAAAGAAATCCTGGATCAGTTAGGACACAGTAGACGCTAGTCTACGTTTGATTTAGCAAGTGGCTACCACCAAATTCTGGTGTATACCCAAGATAACCAAAAAACCGCTTTTAGCACCGGTTTAGGGCATTATGAGTTTAACAGAATGCCGTTTGGATTAACAGGAGCACCGACTATTTTCCAAAACGGTAATGAACCATATGCTAACAGGCTTACAAGGGTTAGATTGTTTTGTGTATGTGGATGATATTAAAATTTATGGGTAGAACTTCCAGTAACATTCACATTCCGTGCTGGATTTGCCTGACATCCCATCGGACGTGTCCCCAGGTGGCGGATAGGGGGACCCTTGGTAGGCAAATGACATTACTTCTGAACCTCTTAGGAGGGGCGGGAGTTATGGCTGTTTGTCTATCACAATGATGGTATAGAGAATCTGTACCATCCGCGGACCAAACTGGCTAGGGAGGAGTCCCGAACAAAAACCACTCTCTGGCGATGGACAACAATAGATTAATTACTCCAGGTGGAACTCACGCATGTGGAAATCCACCCGCTTCGGCGGCAGGGGCACGGATTCTGGAGGTCCCAACCATCGCTAAAGTCTCTCGCCTTTATCAGCGAGAGCGCATCCTGGAGGAGACGGGGATTGTTACCGCAATCTCTTCTTCTTCAGAGACGGAGGAACGTACCCTGGATCCAGAGGGCCTGCGTCGGGAAGTCACCACAGTGGCGGAACGACCGACCAGTGGTTCTAGGGCAACGCGAACTCAAGCGAGGAGACAGATAAAGAAGCGGCTTGATAGGCTCGTGCAGGAGAAATCCTCACGTGGCTCTGCCGGCCCTTCTGTGTCGACTCCCTCCAAAAGGCCCAGGTCGGCGGAATTGACACCCACGGAAGCCACCGAGCCTGCGGAGGGATTGACCGCTCCGAAAGCTCGCTCGCGAGGTAAGCGGCGGAAGATTGTTGCTGAAAACAGCATTCCCACCTGCCCTGCAGCTGTTACTGCTGGTGGCGCCACGACCCCAAAGGGTACGAGCGAAACCTCGGTGGCGGCTAATGTGGCGGGGAAGAATGTTGCCAATAAGCTGCAACTTGCCCAGCCCCTCGTATCCAGCAAAACCATCTGCCCGGCGAAATCTCTGCCAGTGGCGGGTGGTGAGCTGGACTTTCGCCCAAGCACTTCCAAAGGTGCAGCCAAGCCATCGTACAGCGAGAAGGCTAACGGCCCGCAACCAATGGCGGTGATTGGGAAGCTGGGGCCTGACCATCAGCTAACTGATGCAGAAATAAAACACTGCAAAGATCATCTGATGCGTCGCGTCATTGCCTCCGGTCCTGAAGCTAATGCGAGGGGCTATGAGACAAAGCACGGCACTCTACAGGTGTCGTGCGCGTCTCAGGCCAACTTTGATTGGCTCAGGGGTGCAGTCAATGACGTGCCCCCCATGGGGACCACTCGCTTCGCGGTCTATATCGAAGCAGGCGTGTCCCTCAGGAAGGCCATCTGCTGGATTCCGGATCCCGATCTGACGACCACAGATGTCCTTTCTTGTCTGCGTGCTCAGTACCCTGGCATCAACACGAGGCTTTGGAGAGTTCTTTCGCACACCAGGGGTAGCAACCGGGATGGTAAAGAAGGTGCTAGTCGTGTGGTGCGAGTGGATGAGGCCACTGTTGATGTCATGGTTTCTCGGTACCGGAGCCGTCTGAGTCTCTTCTTTGGGACTGTAACCTTTCATGTCTTTCCCAGATGAGTGGCTCGGACGATTCTCGTAGCTATCGTCCTTTGACGGTAACGCAGATCAACTTGCAGCATTCTAAAGCCGCTACTGTACTCCTAAGTAGACGATTCACCCAACTGCACACATCACCCCACATAACAACAGTACAAGAGCCCTGGGTCTTTAGGGGTCGCCTCTGTGCCCTTGGCTTGTTGAAAGGGGCCACGATATTATATGACAGAAACTCGATTAGACCTAGAGCCGGTCTTATAATATCATCCCATCTCGCAGCGACCTGCCTTGACGCATTCTGTTGTCAGGATCTGGTTGCGGCAGAGTTTAGTTTTAAGAGTATGCACGGATGGTCGAGGTTTGTGAATGCATCTGCTTACTTTCCTTACGATGCTTTGGAGGCGCCACCACCTGGGAAGGTCGCTACTCTCGTGGGGTTCTGTGAGCGGCGCAGTCTTGGTCTGGTTCTTTGCTGCGATGCTAATGCCCAGCATACGATCTGGGGCAGCAGCAAGTGCAATGAGCGGGGCTCTCGACTTTTCGAGTATATTGCCTCCTCCAGCCTGAACAGCCACAATGTAGGCAGGCAGCCTACTTTTGTGACTACGAGATGGCAGGAGGTAATTGACGTCACCCTGTCAAATCAAAGACTGGGGTGGTTGATCAACAACTGGAGGGTCCTCGCCGAAGACTCGTGCTCGGACCACAGATACATTGAGTTTCAGTGTGGCGAGCGGGCGCAGATGCCATTGCCCACCAGAAACCCACGAAAAACAGACTGGCCGAAGTTCAGGGAGGCACTGCGTAGCAATCACGTGACGCCACTGAGACTTCGCAAGGAGCAGAACATTGAGGCGGCTGTTGAACATCTCAACACCGCTCTAACAAACAGCTTCGAGCTAGCCTGTCCAACTAGAACTCCTCTTAGCCGGACTCCTGTTCCATGGTGGAACCGAGAGCTTCAGGTGCTGAGGCGTGAGTCTAGAAAACTCCTCAACCGGGCCCTCAAGACGAATCTTGACGAGGACTGGGAACGATATTGACGTGTTCAGAGGGACTACAAGAAGCTAATTCGGGACTCGAAAAGGACTTCTTTTAGAGACTTCTGCAGTGATATCGAATCCCTGAGTGACACGGCAAAACTGGTGAAAGTCCTGAAAAAGGACCCAATCTGAAAAAGGCTCCTATACGGAGAGGCAAAGTGAGACACTCAGCTTGCTGTTGGAGTCACACTTTCCAGGAAATCAGGTAAGCATAGCCCGTCAACAACCACCTTTGGTCGGAAATGTTGTCAGGGCAGCTGCGCCCTCTCGACATGATTGGTATGTCGCCAGAACTGTGGCGAATGAGGCTGCTATTGGATTTGCTATCAAATCCTTTGACAGCTTCAAGTTGCCCGGAGTGGATGGCATATATCCGATTGTGTTGAAGGAAGGCATTGAGTTAGTGATGGCAGCACTGAAAAAGATCTTCACTGCATGTCTCGTACTGGCCTATGTACCAAGCTCTTGGAGGATGGTGAGGGTTGCTTTCATTCCTAAGGTTGGAAGAGTCGACTACACCAATCCCAAGAGCTTCAGACCTATTAGTATGACCTCGTTCATGCTAAAAAGTTTAGAACGGCTGGTGCATGCATGGTCAGCATGCCTATCAAAGCGGAAAATCCTGCGAGACGGCTCTGCAAAACCTTGTTGGAAGGATAGAGCGAGCCATCGACAGGAAAGAATACGCAATAGGCATCTTTGTGGACATAGAAGGTGCGTTTGACAATGCTACTTTCGACAGAATGTGCGGCTCTGCTAGGCGGCATGGCGTAGACCGGGTCCTAGTAAATTGGATACGTTCAATGCTGGCCCAGAGAATCATAACGGTGCGGGCGGAGAAAGATTTGCTGGTGTCGTCTGGGGTTAATAGAGGCTGTCCCCAAGGTGGTGTACTGTCTCCATTGCTCTGGTGCATGCTAATCGATCCCCTGCTTAACGCCATTAATGACTCGGGTGTATACGCTCAGACATATGCGCATGATGTTGGCTGTCTTTTGACAGGTCCATCCCTTATGATTGTCTGCAGAAGGGTGCAGAGAACTCTGTATATGATTGACACTTGGTGCAGTGAGAATGGGCTATCGGCTAATCCTGTCAAGACTGGTATTGCCCTCTTTACCAGAAGGAGAAAGCTTGATGGACTTATTTTGCCTACACTAAAAGGAGTCACTATCCAGCTATCCAAGGAAATCAAATATCTTGGAGTCATCCTTGATAACAAACTTCTTTGGAAAACACATGTCGAACTAAAGACATCCAAAGCACTGTCAGTTTTCTGGCAGTGTAAGGGTGTTTTTGGTAAGACATGGGGTCTTTCCCCTAGTAAGGTCCTATGGATCAATACACCTATGGTAAGACCTATTATCACCTATGCATCGATGGTTTGGATGAGCAGACTCTCTCTTGTAGGGGTCAAAAAAGCTCTATCAAAACTACAACGTGCTGTGGCCATATGTTGTACCGGAGCATTTCCGACTACTCCAGGCCCGGCACTTGATGCTTTGGTGAATCTCCCGCCACTAGATGTCTTCATCCGCGGAGAGGCCGTTAAGGCCATCTGCAGAGTGAAATATAGTGGCCACTGGTATGGGGTGTGCTCGATGTTGGACGACGGCGCAGGCACTGACATCGATTCTGCAATCCTGTCTATGCCCCCGGACTCCATGTCGTCAACCGTCATACTAGAAAAGCGGTACAATGTGTTGCTGGCAGAGGCTCGTTCATGGTTAGATCCCGGCAAACACTGCTGCCGTATTTTCACTGATGGCTCCAGGACTGAAGAAAGTTCAGGTTCTGGTGTCTTCGTGGAATCTTGTGGGACCCGTCGGTTCTTTGCCCTTGGTCTGCATGCGTCTGCCTTTCAGGCGGAGGTGTATGCGATACTTGAGGCGATGGAATTTGTTGTGGAAAACAGGTGGAAAGGCAAATCTATTTGTGTCTGCAGTGACAGCCAAGCTACGCTCATGGCCTTGGATAGTCCGACCACCACTTCCACGATAGTCAGGTCCTGCAAATCCAGGCTAAATTGTGTTGGAAAACATAATGGTCTGACGCTGACTTGGGTCCCGGGACACGCTGGCATTGCGGGTAACGAGACCTCTGACTCCTTGGCCAGGATGGGCTCCGAGGCTGTTTTTATTGGCCTTGAGCCTGTTCTGCCACTCCCTTCCGCTGCCATCAAAGCCACTGCAAACAAGTGGGTTGTTTCGACCCACAAGCGAGCATGGCGGGCTGAGAGAGGCTGCGGATGGACGAAAATTATGCTACCTGCTATCTCTTACCGATGGTCACGGTTCCTTCTATCTTTAGGTAGAAGGGCTGTTGGTTGGCGTGATGACAGGGCACTTTCTATGGGCTAGGCACATGGAAAGATTGGCATATCAGACAGTGCGCTGTGTAGAGGAAGACGAGACGGCGAATCAGGTGTGGGATTTTTGGCACTGATGTGCTGAGGAGTAACCAACTTGGCTCCTTGGCACCACAGGATCTACTTCTACTTCTTCGGAGGTCGGGTAGATTTAAAACAGAGTAAAAGGGAACCTTAAGTGCAGTACAATGGATATATACTCTGTCTGAGTGCTGCGCTTACTAGATTGTTCCGCTAAAAAAAAAAAAAAAAAACATTCACAATGCTTGTGCAAGGTGCTCCAGAAATTATGAGAACACAATCTGAAATTGAACACGGAGAAATGTCAATTTTTGCGATGAGATGTGGTTTATTGAGGCCATCGTTGCTCAGAAGCAGGAGCACTGCCTGAACCGCACAAGGTGGAATGCGTAATAAATTTAGCAATTCCGAGAAATATAAAGGAAGTGCAAGCATTCCTTGGACTAGTGAATTATTATAGAAAATTCGTAGAAGGACTCGCAGGAATTGCATTGTCAATTAAAAAATTTCAACATATGGTAGAGAAAATAAAATGAGTGTAAGTATATGCAGTCTTATCAGTAAGTATTTTTGCACATAATAAAGTAATAAATAGATTAAATATAATTAAACCAATAACAGGAAAATTAAGAGAGAATAAAATTAAAAATATAGAGGAGATAAAATTAGTAGAAAGGAACACAAATTTTTTAGTAACATTTTATAAGCTTCATGTAGAATAAAATTTAGATTCATAAAAAGAATAATAAAAGACTTACTTTTAAAGTGTTTGTATCAGGGAATAATTCTGTACAAGTGTAACAACTCTTTTTTGTCGGGGTATCATCAGCGGTGTCCAGGAGTCGTACACAGCAGTTTTTCACATTCTTAACCTTATTGTCCTTATATATTTATGTTACAATGAAACTTCCTGGTTAATAATAGTTCTCAGATGTATTAAATTTCACTTGACTGTCCTTGTCTAAGACTTTATATATTTATATTTTCGAATATTTGATATTAATTTTTAAGCCTTTTAAAAGCTAATTAACTTTTGTTTTCGTTTCTCGAATATTTGAGATTTAATGTTTTCAGTTTCAAAATGCTTCTATCAACTGCGAATATTTGTTTTTTTCTTGAACGTTTGTTACCCCACACGAATACTTGGATTTTGAAGCCTTGTTAATCCACACCCGAATACTTGGATTTTAAAGGCTTGTTATTCCACACCGTCAGACTGACCACATCGTATGCATGCTGTTCGTATATATATAGGTACAATATTGCTGGTGCTACCTGTCGGTTACTGGCTTCGCGTGGGGACGTGCGCTCAACCCGTGGTAGTATCTCGTGGCGTGTTGGTGGTGGTCGTTGTGCTGCTGCTCGTGAAGTTTCGCAAGCACCACGTATACACTCGAGGTCTTCCGCCATTTCCACCAGTTCCTCCAGCGTATCGAAATCCTTTTGCCGGACATACCACTGGTATTCCTCCAGGCTGTTGCGAAAGATTGGTTCTAATTTCTCGGCATTTATCCCGCGTGACGAATCAGGTTTTGAAGTTCTACCACGTACTGCTTGAACTGTTCACTTGGGGTTTGCCGTCGTTGGCGAATTTTATCTTCCAGCTTTTCGCAGTTCCTGGGGGGCAGGAAACTTCACGAATTCCTTCTTGAATGAAGCCCACTCACCAGAGGAGTGCACGATCCTTTAGGAGTTCCGACATAGTACGTGGAAGCATGTCTGTGCTGAGCCCGTATACCTCAGAGAGCTCCTCGGCACGTTCGACGAAGGCCAGGGGATCTCGCTCTCCGGCGTAGGGCGTCACGCAAAGGTTCGTCAGTAACCAGTGATAGCGATTCTCGGGTGGAAATCATAGATTCGCCGGAAACGTTTGTGGTTTCAAACTATGTGAATTTCGGGGCACTGTGGAATTCAGAAACTCAATGAGTTTCTTTCGCAATTCTTCCACAGAGCCTGAAAGGTCCAAACCGAATTCGGTACTGTAGGCGAACGGTTGCTCCCTTCGAAGGATGTGTACCCAACTCGTCATATTTGGACGTGTTCATCGTACATTGAACGACGAAGGTATTTCCTTATGACTTGTCGTTTTATTTTTTCAGGTCCCTGCTCGGGCGCCACTTATATATTGTCCTTATATATTTATTTAACAATAAAACTTCCTGGTTGATAATAGCTCTCGGATTTATTTAATTTCATTTGATTGTCCTTGTGTAATACTTTATTTATTTATTTATTTATTTATTTTATTTATTTATTGCAACATACTTTACAAATAAATTTATAAAATATTGGATGGTGTAGGACAACCAGGCCATTTATTTGTTTATATTTACGAATATTTGATATTAATTTTGAAACCTTTCAAATGTTAATTAGCTTTTGTTTTCGCTTCTCGAATATTTCAGATTTAATGTTTTCAGTTTGAATGCTTCTATCAACTGCGAATACTTGTTTTTTCCTGAACGTTTGTTACTCCACTCGAATACTTGGATTTGGAAGCCTTATAATTCCACACCCGAATACTTGGATTTTGAACGCATGTTATTCCACACCCGAATGGTTTGAATTTGAACGATTGTTATTCCACACTCTCTGAAAGATTCTCAATCAGTATAGAACGAACAAATAGAACGAAACAAATGAAGTCAAAATCGGACTCACCTACTTTGAGTTTTATTTTTTTGAAACAAAAGATTTTGTGAGGGTGAAATTGTCAATGGACAAATTTCATATTCACACAAGTCAGCATTATACGTGTATGAATGAACGCCAAGCTGCAAAAGCAATAAAATAACGTGCCGACACTCGTATATACGTATACATATATACAAACTGCAGATTTAAGCATGTATGTGTTTTAATTTTTTTTGTTCTTTAAGAAAAATTGTGGAAATTTGCAATATTAATGCTGTGAATAAAAAAAAAAGAATATGTTCACTTTAACTGAGGAAAATTACATTAGCAATTAATTATTAGCAATTAAAAGTGTCTGGAAGGTATATATGTAGTCATATTCGAGCAAATTACAGGGTGTGGGAGAATACACTCGTTTATGGGTGTATACATACCAGGCTATAAGTAAATTTAAATAATATATTTGAAAGTAATTAGATGCAATGAAAAATTTAGTCAAGCAATGAAAAATGTTTTCACATAAACCGGTTTATCTTTTATATAGTTATAGTTGATATTTCATCTATATGTTTATTGTGGTTGTATCCTTAGAACTGACAGGTGAACAATTTTGATCTTACTTTTATACTTAATTCTAACAAAGGAAATGCTTATTTTATAAACTATTTGCTGAGGTTGCGTAATCTAGGTGCATAGTTTTGAGCATGCCTGATAATGTAGATGCTGTCGCGACAGCTACTCGCCCAACAGCTTGGGCATGCTTTACAGTATTGTTTATAGTGCATAGCAGTGGTAGCGGGGGAGTATATGTTAGTGGTCTCGAATGGATTGCCAACGTATAAAATACAATATAGCTGCTCTATTGACACGACAAATTTTATAGGAAAGAATGTAGATACAATTAGAGTGACCAGTTTGTATGTTTACTAAATGAGGGTGACTAGTTCTTATAATTATATGACTGTATGATTCCTCCATCCTTAAGTATTTGCGGTCTTTGCAAAATTTTACATTATGTATTTTATTTTTGTTTTGCTATTATTTCTTTAAATTATTGAAAGGAATCTTTGGCCTCATATTGGTTTGTTTTCCGTAATTCTATATTTGTTACAATTTAATTTTTTTGATTTGCCAATTTTTAAACATAAGATAACTAGAATTATACAAAAAATGATCATGATTATAATTATGGATCTCTGAATTTGACATGTTCAATCAGCTTCCGGTTTTCAGTGGTTTTAGTTTTTAGTATTTCGAAAGTAGAGTTCTTGAATAATTTTGTGGTATTCATATTAAATAGTCGAGCGTCGTCTAGATCGGTTCGTTTCGTCGCACCTACGAGAAAATAAATTCAGTAAAGTTTAAAAAAAGTGTAGAACGCCTAAAAAACAACAAAAATCAATTTAAAACCTTCGAAATATTGAGTGATCCAAATAATTGCCTTGTCACGAATTGAAAATTATAAAAAAAAAATAAAAAGCAAAAACTTAAAATAGAAAAGAAAATATAGTGCAGAACGGTACTCAAAAGAACTTAAAAAATAAAATAAAATAAACAACAGCAGTTGTCTCACTGCACTGCTGACAGTGACAGCCAATCTATTACAGTGACACAGCTTTTACTAAGTGTGGTTAGTGTATGGGATAAGTCACCTAAACAATGGGATAAGTAACTTAAAAACACCACCACATGGTAGGGGGTGCAAAGAAAAAATACTAAATCTTGAATCGCAAAACACAGAATTGCTCGAAAAAATCCAAAACTTAGAAAAATTATGCTCATTGTTAAAAAACGAGTTATCTGTACTCAAAGGTGAGAATGTAAAACTTAAATCAACCGAAAATTATACCAACACAAAAATTATTGATAACGAAAAAAAGTATGTGACTGATGAGGATGAACTAGCCAGAGAGACGGACTGGATCCTCAAAAAGCAAAGACCAACCAAAAAACGGAAGGCAGGGACCTCTCCTGAAGTGATCACACAAAGTGGACCTACAGTTTCAAATGCTGAAGTGACTGTTACTACTAGTAAAATAGCTCGACCTCCTCTAATTGTTATCAACAGTGCAAAAGATTTTAAGAAATTACACAACCAGCTTATTGCAACTATAAAAAACAACGTCTTTGTGAAACTTATTAATAGTGGTGCATACAGAGTAATAACTTTTGACTCTTCTGACTATCGGGCTGTTACGAAGTTGTTAACTAATGAAGGTATCCCTTGGTTCAGCTATGAAGACAAGCAAACCAGGCCAATAAAAGTAATGGTAACAAATCTGCACCATTCGTGTGACGAGGAATCCATTATAAGTGATTTGAATAATCAAGGCCTCAAAGTAATTAGTGCTATTAACAAACTTAAATGGAAGACGAAGGATTGATATGTTCGTTCTGACATTCGACTCTTCTGAAGATGTGAAGAAAATTCACGAAATCAAAAACATTTAAAATACAATTGTAAAGATTGAACCAATAAAATCATCTAACTTAATTCCCCAGTGCAAAAGTTGCCAATCATTCGGCCACACAAAAAATTTCTGCGGGAAACCTCCACGATGCGTCAAATGTGAGGGCAAATATATATCTTCAGAGTGCCAAAAGCTGATAAACCCAAACGCTGCAATTGTGGTGAGTAATTGCGAAAGAATTACAAAAAATCAGATCGAAGAATACAACTTTTGTTGAAGCGAAGGATCGCGATAATAATCAATTTGCTGCGTCAAAAAATGTCCCCACCAAAATTGGACCATCTACGAGTACTAAAGCAGCAAGCTTTGCTCAAATAACGAAAGGCTCTGCCCCCAATTTTGCCCCACAAAGCACCGATGCGCTGTCAATAATCTTGGCAAAGCTAGACCGCCAGGAAAAATTGCGCTTGGGAGCCCTGCAGCACAACATGCAATTTTTAAATTATCACTGATTGTCTAAGACTGATTTTATGGAACGCAAATGGTTTAGCCAAACACAAAAATGAGCTGGAAGTCGTGCTTAACAATGAAGATATTGATATATGCTTAATTGCTGAAACTCATTTTTCTAAGCAATCGCATGTGTCCTTAAAAAATACGCGGTTTACCATACAATACATCCTTACAATTGTGCAAGGGGTGGTAGCGCAGTCATAATCAAAAGCTCCATTAAACATCACTTGGAGGACCAAATCAGCACAAATGAGTTTCAAACCACATCCGTTTCCGTTGAAACTTCCAAACAACCACTGGTTCTAACTGCTTTATATAGTCCACCTAGGCACCAGTTGAAATATGAAGACTATTTGTCTCTTTTTAATCGTTTCCATGGTCGTTTTATAATTGGAGGCGACTTCAGCGCAAAACATACGTTTTGGGGCTCAAGGCTCACCACGACAAAAGGAAGAGAATTATTCAAAGCCATGCAGCGTACATATTGTATTTCAATTTCAACTGGTGAACCAACATATTGGCCATCGGATACTAGCAAAGTAGCAGACTTAATTGACTTCTTTGTCTACAAAAACATTCCTGCACCGCATTTAACTATCACTGAAGGATTTGATTTGAGTTCTGACCATTCGCCGGTGCAATTGGTAATTTCCCAAACCCCAGCACTAAATCAAAGCAGATCAATGTTAGTAAATGCTTTTACTGTCTGGAATAACTTTCAAGTGCAGCTAGAACAATTAGCCAACTTTGATTCTATTGTTACCAGTGAGCAACTTGATGATGCTGTACTCCCCTTTACACAGCAAATACAGATGGTAGCGTGGAATAGTACGCCCACACTAAGACTTGTTCTGCACGGGAAAAAATATCCACCTTTTATTAAGAGCTTAATTGCAAAGAAACGGAAGCTACGGAAACGTTGGCAACAAGCCAGATCTCCAGCAATCAAATCGAATTTAAACATAGCCAATAAACATTTACCCACAACAATCAAGTCATTCAATAATGACACATTTTTTCGATTTCTGATGGATCTTACAGCTGACAAGACCACAGAGTACTCTTTGTGGAAGGCGGCTAAATCATTCAGCAAGCCAATACAACACTGTACTCCAGTTAAAATCAACGATACACTGTGGGCCAAAACAAGCGCGCAAAAAGCAAAGTTGTTAGCTGAACATCTTGAAAAGTCCTTTATTCCAAATGAAAGCAATGATGAAATAGTTATAAATGAAAGTTGGCTAGAGTTTGAAACCCACATTACTCAAGTAACTCCCGAAGAAGTTGATAAGCAAATTCATAAAATAAAACTAAAAAAAGCGCCAGGATTTGACTTAATAACGACGAAAGTTTTTCGTAAACTGCCCAATAATGGCGTCTCTTATCTGTCTGATTTCATTAATATGTGCTTCAGGTTGAGGCATGTTCCTATATATTGGAAATTCGTATAGGCCAATATCCTTACTGCCAGCATTGTCAAAACTATTTGAAAAATTGCTTTTAACGCGGTTAATGGCAATAATTGAGAATAAAAATTTGATTCCCGCTCACCAGTTTGGATTTAGGAAAAATCATTCGACAATTGATCAAATCCATAGAATTTTGAATATGGTCGAAACTGCGTTGGAAGTGAAAAAAGTGTGTTCCGCCATCTTCCTAGACGTTTCACAACTTTTCGATAAGGTGTGGCATGCAGGTCTATTACAAAAGCTGCGGGCATTGTTGCCAATCCAATATTGCGAGGTGCTTTCATCATACCTTGATGACAGGTACTTTAGTGTTAAGTACGACCATTCTTCTTTGCCCATTCTTCTTTGAAAAAATTATTGCTGGTGTACCGCAAGGGAGCATCCTGGGGCCTCTGCTGTACCTCCTGTATACATACGACCTACCAACAGCAAATCAGCAAGGAACCGTAACATTTGCGGACGATACTGGTGTTCTCGCTACAGGTAACACTATCGAAGACGCGACGGCGAAGCTACAAGAGGCTGTTAATTAATTGTATTGCTTCATGGGCTAAGAAATGGCGCATTAAGTTAAACAAAACTAAATCAGCGCATATAGTTTTTTCACTGAAAAATACACCTTACAAACCGTTTTTTATTGCTGAGTTAATAATCCCACCTGGGTATTGCACTCGACGCCAAATTGCGCTGGGAAGCTCGCATAAAGAAAAAACGAGAGGACCTTGACTTGAAATTCAACAAATTGTACCACCTTATTGGCAGACACTCTACCCTGTCTATTCACAACAAAATAATGGTGTATAAACACATAATGCAGCCGACCTGGACCTATGGCATCCCATTTTGGGGATGTGCCAGTTAAATTTGCATTGCCACTATCCAACGTTTTCAAAATAAAGTGCTGCGATATATTGTTAATGCACCATACTATGTTAGAAATAGCGATCTCCATCGTGAGCTTTGCATGCCAACTGTCACTAATGTGAGAAAAAATTTTGCAATTTGTCACAAACAGGGACTGAAATCGCATGTCAACGTTGCAGCATCCAGTTTACTTCTGATGACTTCACAGCATAAGCGGCTAAAACGGAAAACAGTGTCAGACCTAATGGAACTCGAATAGCCGATCTTTTATTTATATGATTTATGTTAGCATGTACATAAAATACTTAACGCTTTTCTTTTAACTTGTTTAATTTATTCGATAAAAATTGCTAGTTAGTAAAGGGTTTTCCAATAAGAGGTGTTATTTTGGTATTCAAAGAAAAATGCTATTTTTTGAGATAAATTATCGGATGTTTATTTTATAATAAAGAGGAAGGTATGCCGTTCAGAATGAAAAACAACATCAGCCAAGTACCCACCACGACCACGCTTACAGGACCATATCCTTTTCATGAAATTTTCCATAACCAAATCGCAAAGTGGCTACCCTATATCCCCGATAGCCTCACGAATTCTATGTTTGAGGTCTTGAATCGACGCTGGGCTGTTGGCGTAGACCTTATCTTTCACGTGGCCCCAAAGGAAGAAGTAGCAAGGTGTTAAATCACAAGATCTCGGTGGCCAATTGTAATCACCTCTTCGAGAGATAACACGGTCCGGAAATTTTTCCCGTAAAAGAACAATGGTTTCGTTGCTTGTGTGGCACGTAGCGCCGTCTTGTGGAAAGTAAACGTTGTCCAGATCAATACCATCTAACTCCGACCATAAAAAATCATTAATCATCTCTCGATAGCCCAATCCATTTATCGTAACTGTTGATCCAACCTCATTTTCGAAAAAGTAAGGTCCAATGACCCCGCCGGACCATGAAACGCACCAAACAGTCACACGTTGATGGAGAGGCTTCTCAACAATAACTCTTGGATTTTCCGAGCCCCAGATGTGACAATTTTGCTTGTTGATGTAGCCACCGAGGTGGAAATGGGCCTCATCAGTCAAGATGATTTTTCGATGGAGTTCCGGATCATTTTCATGCATTTCAAGGACCCAATCAGCAAAGACACGGCATTGTTGATGATCGGCTGGCTTGAGTTCTTGTGTTAACTGAATTTTATAAGCCTTAAGACCCAAGTCTTTATGCAAAATACGGTGTAATGACGTTTGTGGAATGCCCAATTCCAAAGAACGGCGACGAATGGACAAACCTGGGTTTTCTTTAACACTTTGGGATACAGCAGCAATATTCTCAGTTGTTCTTGAGCGACGTGCACGGGTTTTATTCTTCACATCACTAACTTGTCACAACAGCTCTAATTTTTCCACCAATTTCTGTATTGCGGTCCGACAAGGTGCTTCACGACGACCCAAAAATGCTTTAGTTTTGCGAACTGTGACTGCAAGATTTTCACCATTTTTGTGGTGAATTTTAATAATTTCATTGCGTTGTTGAAGTGTGTATCGTTCCAGTTTTAGTAATGGCGTAGCTTCTACTTGTCAAATGTCAAAGAATAAAAGCTTCAAAAGTGACAGCTACCGAAATACCGGGTGATTCAAAATAACACATCTTGGTGGAAAACCCTTTATTACCTGTATTTACTAGGTGCAATTATAAAACGTTTCTGTATATGGTATAAGATTAGTTAATAAAAAAATTTAAAAAAAAAAAGTTTTATTGTGGTAAATCAAAAGTGTTGAAGGGTATAAAGTTTTCATTGGTAAATTCAAATTATTGATTGTTATTTTACATAAGTGGAATATAATTATATTGTTTCCTTCAATTGAGAACATTTCGTCATTACAATTTTGTATAAAATCTGTTGTAGGCAAATTTTTTATGATTATCATATGTTTTCAACTAGTTCACCATCGGCAAAAATGTCTTGTGCTAATAAGTTTAATCGACTGAGTAAAATTTGTTAAGTTAGTGTATTACTACAAAATTCTGAAACAATCGTTTACATTGTTCTGCTGTTTGGATTAATTTGTTTGTAATATTTTTTATGTTGTACAAATATTTTCATTTTCCCTGCTAAGTAAAAAGGTATAACTTAATTAGTTGAATTTTGGTATTTTCTTTTCTTTTTATTTGGTTTTTATAATATTTTATTTGTTTGTTTTTGTCGTTAACTAAAATATGATCGTTATTTTTGGTATAGTTATTTATTTTTTTTATATTTAGGTTGCGATTTGCTCACTCTGTAATACTTAGCATAATTGTTTTGAAATTTTTGTTGTTGATGATTATATTTTGTTTTGTTGTTATAATTGTTTAATGTTGTTATTTTTTTATTATGTATTTGATGTGATATTTTTTCTATCTCTACTTTACTCAAAATGTTCTTCAAAAGTTCAGTTGGTCGGTTTTTATTAGTGGAATGTTTGGTATTGTTATAACATACAATAGCTCGAAAAACTTTTCTGCTGAGTTCCAATTTGGATTTATTTGGGTCGGCATTAAAGATTCTAACATGTTCCTCCAATGTAGAGTGAAGTCTCTGGACGTCTGCATTGAATGTTTTATTATATGGAGAAAAAATTTTTTTGCAATTAATATGACTAATTCGTTGTGTGTCACTATTATTTTTGGTTTACTAAATATTGAATTCCATATTTTATTGCCCCAACAATTTAATTCCTCGTTCTGTCTTTGAGCACATGTGCCGTAACGAATTTAGTAAGCTTGTCTATGTTAGTCAGATACATGATATTTCTCAGAGGGTACCAAATTTCAAAGTGTACTATCTCGTGATGTGTTCTGGGTGTGTCTGTGATATTTAAATGTTGTTGCACTGGTCGTCTGTCAAATTTCGCTGTATTACTAATATCCCAGTTATTAATATATTTCTGTACCTCTCTTTGTAAGTTTGTAGAATAAATCGTTTTCTTTAGTTCTTCACAAACTTTTTATTTATTCCACTATGATTATTATTTAAATGTTCTTTTTCTATGTGTTCTAAAATTAATTGATTGTTTGATATGTCTTGTAATAATATAGTTGACTTTAAGATTTTAACATGTTTGTTTCTGGAAAAGTATGCGATATAAAGTCTGTGGACCGTTTTCATGTCACCATCATGTTCATTATTATTATCTGTGTCATTATTTGAGTTCATTTCTACATCTTCTACTTCATCGTAGAGTTCGTTTTCGTTTGCCTGAATCTCTGTCGCTATGTCTATTCTGCTAAGACCATCCGCGATGGCATTTTCTTTTCCTTTAATGTATTCAATTGTGAAATCAAAATCATTTAATTTGATTTTCCAACGCTGCAGCTTGCTTTTCGGTTCTTTAAGGTTATTTAACCATACCAAATGTCTGTGGTCGGTACGAATGATAAATTTTCTGCAGAAAATATAATGTCGAAAGTTTTTCGTTGCCCAAACTATTGATAATAATTCCTTTTCTACTGTACTGCAGTTGTTTTCGTCATTATTCAGAGTTCTACTGGTATACGCGATAGTATTATGACCTTGTATCAAAACTGAGGCGTGACAGGTCTGGCATATATATACAAATATGATACGAATCACTTTCTAAGCAATTGTTATGCTGTCCGTCTTTCCGTCTGTGGGCACTTTTTTTCGTAATGTACTTTTGCGAAAGTATAGTCTGGACAAAGATACAGAACCAGATTGCTATATGGGCCGATTTGGACAAAGACCACGCCTACCTTTCATATAAGGAACTTTTTTCACCTTTTTTAAAATGACTATAAAATGACTTCGGCCTAATTGATGGCAGTTATGGAGATGTGGGTCCTACTAAACTCTTATTAACAAATATTCATAAATTAAGATCGGGTAGAGATTTATGGACGAAATTTTAAGTAAAGGAACATGTGGACACTATAAAACTATCTGCAACAAATGGGGTGGATCAGGGAAAAGACACGCCCACTTTTGATGTAAGGAACTTGGCAAAAATATACATGGGGTCGATAATAATGTGTGTGTGTAGAAAATGGAGATCATAGTATTACTTCCACGCCCACAATTAGCCAAAAATCATTGCTAGTTGCCTACTAAAGATTTATCAACGAAATTTCATAGGAATATTGAGGGTGCTAACATTAAACACCACACAAAAAATGGGCGTGTTATTTTTACAGCCACGCCCACTATTGACATATTATAACTTACGACCTATTCAATATTTTTGGACCAAATTTTATACTAGTTCGTATATGGACCCAACAAAACTACAAAATTCGGGACCGATCAGATGAAGGATGCGCCTCCCTCCGATATAATCAACTTTGGGGACCCCACTTAAAAGCAATTACCGTATCTATGCTTCTAGTGATGAATGCAAAATGGTAGATGTATACATTGGATCTGTACTAACGTGCATTCCAAATATGGAGAGATATTACTACTGCCACGCCCACAATCAACCAAAAATCGTTACTAGGTTCCTATTGAATATTTATCACCGAAATTTCACAGGAATGTAGACGGTGCTAACATTAAACCGCACACAAAAATTGGGGCTGTTATTTGCAGAGCCACACACACTATTGACATATTATTACAACTTACGACCTATACAATACTTTTGGACGACATTTTATATTAGTGGTTATATTGACACTACAAAGCCATACACAAGAAATGGGGTCGATATAATCAATTCATGGTACCCTACCGAAAATTACCGTAGATATGCCCCTAATGATGATTTAGGAAGAAAAGATCCCCATTGTTGAACTAACACGCACAAGGAAAGCTAAATGGTATTTCGAAGTCGGTCTAACCCGAGTTCAGTCTTCTGTACTCGATTGGTTTCGTTTTAGTTCCGTCAGGAGTGACAATATATCCTAAGAACTCTGTGTCTTTGGCCATGAATGTACACTTATTTAATTGGACCTTGAGATTTGTTTCTCTTAATTTGGTAAGAATTTTATTTATGGAATCTACATATTCTCCTAAGCTACTAGAGAAGATCAGGATGTCGTCGAGGTATACCAGACAAATTTTTCCAATTTATTTGTGGAGCACATTATTTATCATCTCTGGAATGTCGCCGGTGGATTCTTTAGACCGAAATGCATTCACAGAAATTCAATGTGGCCATTTGTGGTGGAAAATTGTGTTTTGTGGATGTTTTGTGGTGCGTTTCAATCTGATGAAATCCCCTAGCCAAGTCTAAAGTTGTGAAGTATTGACACTTCCCAGTTTGTCAAATATATCTTCTATATTTGTTAATTGTCATGTCATTTAATTTTCAAAAAACCGATAACTATACGCCATTTTTGTTTCCCTGTGTAACTATCTTTTTGGGTACCACCCAAATTGGAGTATTATGGGGACTAGTAGAATGTAGAATAATGCCTTATTGAAGCATGTCAATAATTTGACTATTGACTTCGTCCTTGTGAATTTGTGAGTATCTTTATTATTTGGAATATATTAGTACATCGTGTGTGGTTTTTATTTGATTTTTAATATCATTTGCAAAGGATAAGTCCAAGTCTTCGTTATAGAAAACGTCTTTATATTTTTGTTTTAGTTGATCGACCTTTTACTTCCCCATTCCGCCAGTTGATTTTTATTTTCTTTCCCGTTTTGTTCATTATTTTCAAATTTCGTATCTATGGAATTTTCTCCTTCCATTTCACAATTTTCAAATGCCATTTGCTGTAAATCTCCTCTTCTTTAGTTAAAAAGAAGGGTATCTCCGCAGTAGTCTTTTGTTATAGCCTATAATACAGTTCAACTTACTGAGAATGTTCTTTCCTATCAGCCCGTCGAAATTATTATGTAAATTGACTCCCAACAGTTCAATGCTTCTTTCGATTCTTTAAAAATTGGTACTTCATACAATCAATGAACATCATAAACTTCTCCAAAACTCTTATTTTCGCATTTGTCTTTTTTTTAACAGATGGTTTATAACTCCTTCATTGATGATGCTGAACTCTGCTCCAGTGTCTATCAATAAATAGTACGGTCTATTGTTCCTAACATGTTTTATGGAAGGTAATTTCTTGAGGCTTGTTCGTGAAAATCGGAACCACTTTTACTTATGTCCATAAGCTGTACAACTTGCCCATAGTTGTTAGTACGTCTCCTGTTTTGAGAGGATGTTCTATTATTGCTACCGAATGAATTATTAATACCATTATTGTTATTGTGTTGTTGTCGTGTATTCTGTGATGGTGTAAGCGTGTAGTTATTGTTCAAGTTATTCCTATAAAAGTTAATATTTGTTTGTTTTCTGTTATTGTTTCTTGGGATGTTAGAAATTTTATAGTTGTAATTATTATTCTGATTTCTCCTATTATTAAATTTATTATATCTTTGTTGGTTGTTGATTTGTGAATTGTAATTGTTTTGAATTGGTCTTTGATTTCTGTAATTTCTGTTATTATTAAAGTTATTATATCTTTGGTGAATTTTAATTGTTTTGATTTCTGTAATTTGTGTTATTACTGAAATTTGTTCTTGTTTGTGTTCGTGAATGATTTGTGTTTTTTGAAGGTAGACCAAATTTTGTGAGGTGTTGATGTCTTGTATCAAGGTTTAACTCGAAACGGTGTTGGAACGTACTTTGGAATCTTCTTTACTTCTTCTTCTTTTTGTGCGGCTTTAGACTCAATAACCTCATATTTTTAAAAAATTGGCCTATTTCCCTACGGCTCATCATGTAGTTCGATTATTGAAAGCGTAGCACGCTCTGATCGCTACTATTTTTTGGCTTAGGCCGTTACAGGCCGCTCTTGGTATGTGTTTTAAGCGCAACAAGCTTTAAATAAGCCACATAGGCTGTTTTTTTTGTTTGTTGTTTTAGCACAACACACTTTGTATGACCCTCAAAGGTTATTCTATTTTGTTGTTTATAGCTCAACTCGCTTTGTATGAGCTCGTCCTAGTCAATAGGATTTCTTCTTCAGGATTTCTTCAGGATGAATGAGGATATTTCCTTATTTGTTCCAGGATTTTTACTTTGTGTTTTCCGGGTTTTAAGGATCAAATTTCCGACTGCGCCAGCTATAGTTGATCTTTCATATATATGATTTGATCTTACTTTTATACTTAATTCTAACAAAGGAAATGCTTATTTTATAAACTATTTGCTTAGATTGCAAAATCTAGGTGCATAGTTTTGAGCATGCCTGACAATGTAGATGCTGTCGCGACAGCTACTCGCCCAACAGCTTGGGCATGCTTAACAATATTGTTGACGTTGCATAGCAGTGGCAGCGGACGAGTCTATATTAGTGATCTCAAATGGATTGCCAGCGTATAAAATACAATATAGCTGCTCTGCTGACACGACAAATTTTGTAAAAAAAAAATGTGGATACAATTAGAGTGAGCAAATATATGTTTACTAAATGAGGGTGACCAGTTCTTATAGTTATATGACTATACGAGTATGACTCGCTTATGCCAGAAAAAAATTTAATTTATAAAATAACCAGTTGTCGGCACGTAAATTATAATAGTAAATAAAGTTTTTATATGAATCCATTATTGTAAAATGATTTCAAATTTTAATGCCGCTAATGATTTTAGAAAAACAAATTGTAGAATAGATAATAATATTGTAAAAAATATTTATTTTTATTAATTAATGGATAGAGAGTTATAAAAAGAATTTAATGTATATCCAAAATATGAGGAAAAAATAAATAAATAATTGTTTCTAAACAATTTTGGTTTGCTAACTAATTCATAAAAAAAGTGCGTATTAAAAAATTTCAAATATGCATAATTTATAAGTATAGATAATACATAAAATTTATATTTGCAGTAAGGAAAATTTTAAAAATTATTTAATGGTGAATTAGAAAATTATAATTTATGTGAAAAATTATTTTTAAGTATTAAGGCTTTATTGCGCATTATGGAATGCAACATGAACGTGAAAGGAGCTTACTCCAGCGTCGAAGACAGAATGTGAAGTTAGCCAACGTCCATAAGAACGGTGAACGGTAGATGAAATTCAATAGTAGCGAACGATAAAGGTGACTGAAGAACACGATGAGGTAAAGGTAGAAGAAGGGGAAGAACAGCAAATCTGGTCTCGGAATAAGTTTCTGTTAAATGTTAAAGAGTGGAAGAGGTGTTAACTGCGCATGCACGAGGTGATTCCGAACTGACAAAATGAAGATGGTACCAGCAGTATACTTACAAAAACCAAAAAACAAAGCTCACGGCTGTCGTAAATAATATAAACTATTACGATGCTGCTGGATTATGGTGACGGTAAAGATAATACTTGATATTAAGTACATAGCTGATAAAACGGTATGAAGACATTTACATTTGTGTTTTCAGTATTGAAAATCTGCCGTTATTACATTCATCAGTTTATATTTTCTGAGGAGGAAGCGATATTGGTAGCCAAAGTCCGAAGTTGCTCCTTAATCACAATAGCAGACAGCTTCAACACCAATCACAGTCTCAACTTCCATCATTAATATAACGTTGCAAACAGAATAATGGAATTGCCGGATACTTCATTCTAATTACGAAAAGATCCAGAATTACGTAGCCAAGCTTCATCGGCTAACTTTGTAACGTGTTAACACTTATTAAGCGAAAATTTATTTGGACTTCATCAGAAGTGCAACTACTCACGTAAGCTTGAATCATCATTATACGTGCCGTTCCAGAAAAAAGGGAGGGTTATGCAGATTTCGTCGAGGGACTTCACTTCAACAACGACGGGCGTCAATAGAACCCGCAGGCAACCGAGGACGTAGTATAGAGTAGCGTAGCATAAGTTAAATTTGTAATTTACTTGTTATCTTGTTTGTATATACGCCAATAAAAAAAAAGACATTTCAGGACCAAAAGGGATAAAAAAAAATGGAGACAAAAAGATACACATATAGAAACAAAAAAAAAACATGAATACAAAAAGGAAAAAAAATAAAAGCAATATAAAAAATAAATGTATACAAAAATTTAAAAAAATTAAAAAAAAGAGAAAAAGAAAATATAGAACCCACAATATGGGAAATTTAAAAAAATTTATGAGGATTTATTAAATACACAAACTGTTCATGGTGCAAGAAAAATGTTGTAACCTATTCATTAGAAGGTAGTTGTACTACTTTCTTCTAGAAAGAGGGGCGGGGTATTGTAAGTCAAAATCATGCTACCTGCGTGTAGTTGACTCACAGAACCAACTCCTAATAGAAACAACACCTTTGGGGCAATTAGCTTTTAAAAAATAGTATTAAGTAAACACTTATTTTTAGGGCGTAACGATTATAAATAAATAGTGATTTATGAATAATGATTATGTGAACTTTTAGAATCTTACAGATCCGCAATCGCGTTGACCGTCGGCATTTTTATATTCAGTAGGTCAGTTAAATAATCAATTGACATCAATCAACAATTGCGTAACTGAAACGCCAGAAAGGTGCTTACCTAGACTGTAATAATGATTGTAAAATAGTATTTAAGGCCTATGATTTTAAGCAATAAATCTCTCTTGTGTTTTGAACATAAATTTTTTGGCAGTTTTGAGCAGGGTTCAGAATCATTCACTCGCTCGCGCTCTCGTCCGCGAACGTGTGCGTTTCAATTATTTCATAATGTTCTTCTTCACGAGTAAGAGCGTAAAAAATATTTCTTTTCTCTCTCCTTCGTGTGTGCGATGGTTGAAATTTTTTTGTTGCTCATCCTTCGCGTGTATGCGTGAATCCAATTTTGTTTTGTTAATATATGAACGGTAGCAAAAGAAAGAGCGCCCATAAATGAGCGCTCGCACATTTCTGACAGGTTGAAATTTTTTTTTTTACAGAAATTCCACAAAACAATTTATTATTTAAAGAAACAACAACAAAAATTAAATATGTTCATAACATTTTATTCGCAGTAAATGAATTCAGTAAATGTAATTCATTTAAAAAGTTAAAAAAAGTAAAAAGTAAAGTAATTCATTTAAAAAAGTAAAAAAATGCATTTACTAAAATTTTTTAAAAATTAAATAATTAAATTCATGAACGATGAACAACTAAAAAAAATTTCAACCAAATGGCTACACAGCCCTCTAGGCTGCCGATATAATTTTACCCCTCCAGTCGGCGCGGCAGCATGGTTTAGTCTTAAGAAAGAAAGACGTTGAGAACGGGACAATGATAGAAAAAATATGACAAGCATTGACTAATGAAAATAGCTACGCTACGGTCGTAAAAGATTTCAAAATCTAAAAAATACGGGAGGCTATTAGAAGTTCTAATATGGGCTAAAAAGTACTGAAAGTTATTGGTAGTTTTAACGTGGGGTACCCACGTTATGAATACAGAAGGCTTACAACAATTACGGACTATTCGAGCTATTGCGGTTTTTACAATGATGGACCAGTAAGCTGGGGAGTACTAGAAACTATGCAATCATATAGTTACTCGGCATGTACCCCCGATTTGGGAAGCTAAACCAACTTTGTTAAGCGGCTCGTGACGGTTCCAAGTGAATTCCACACTTTCGCACTCCTAACTTTACCGTCCGAGTTCGGGTTGACTTCGGTAATTCTCCCCAGACGCCATTCATTAGTTGTCATCTTGCAAAACCACTGTGGTGGTCATCTTGCAAAACCACTAAGTTGGCGTTCTCTGCGTTCTTTTGCCATATGGACCGGCACTGGCACTCCAGAAGGTGCTCGCTCTTCCATTGGGTGGAGAATTGTTGCTCAATGACTCGGAGTATTCGCCATAGGTTAAGAACTGAAAGAAATTGGTCGCCTCCCCCGATACAGTCTGCGAGAAAACCCCCTCACTTGAAAGTGCCCCACTTGAAAATGCACTGGCATCAAGGGCTTGAGATCGTTGGTATCGTCCTCAGCGTACTAATAGGGCGTGAGATCGGGCATGCCTCGAAGCGAGCTAGTAAAGTAGCAAGTTCCTCGTATGTATATCGGAGCTGATTGCCCACTCGCTTAAAATTATGTTTAAAGCTCTTCACTGCTGCCTCCCATAACCCATCAATATGTGATGCGTTTGGTGGAATAAAGTGCCACTCGAATTATGAAACCACTGCTGAGCAGTTGCCTGTTCTTTGGTCTCCTGGAGTACCCTCGCGAACTCACGCAGGATCAGCTTTTCCGCCCTTATAATGTTTCGGCCATTATCAGAATGAATGCTGGTCGGACACCTCCGTTGGCCAATGAAGCGAGACAGGGCCGATAAAAGGGTCGCTCAGGTCGGTAGTCACTTCTATATGTACTGCTTTGGTAGTGAAGCATACTAAGACGCACACGTAGCCTTTTGCTATCCTACTCCCCCGCCCTTGGAATGTGTTAATTTCGAAAGGCCCTGTAAAATCGATTCCTACGGTACTGAAAGACCGAGATAAGGTGGTTTGCTCTAAAGGTACGAGAGCGATTATTTAGGTGAGTCGGCGTTTCTTCTGAACCAAGTAGGTTTTACACCATGGAATGGTGCTTTAATCAGCCCCTTAGTCCGAAGCACCCATTTTGGGCAGCGAGATTTGGTGAATGAATTCAATCAGTAGCCCATTGAAGTACCCATGATAAGGCAGGATCTGGGGATGTCGTTCCAAGAATGGGATTTTGACGGAGTGAACCAGACGTCCATTCTCTCGAATCGAACCATCGGAGTGTAAAAAATACGACGGCCACTGTTAATGGATCATCGCAGTCGTTCTTGTCGATCCATATATGTTGTATCAGTATTTTTACGGTAGTTACTATCGGCGCCATCCTATAATTGAAAGCACCTTCCGTTCGGTGATTCGGGGATTTCGAAGGAGGGGGTGTAGGTGAAAATATAACTGATCCACCATAACGTTCCATCGTACCCCTAAGGTCTTTGTCATACTGGCTTCACTCAGTGTCAATAAATCCTCCCGTAGTAAGTGATCTGTTGGCATAGAAGACAGAATAGCTTCGGCGTTAGCAGTCAATTTTCGCATAGAAAAGCCCGCGGAATTGAGTGCATGGATCAATTCTTCCCGTGTTCGTATTGCAGAATCGACATCATGAGGGCCAACTAGTACGTCATCTAAATGGTGTTTTTTTTTAGACGTGTGATTTTCAATCTGGCAATACTTTTTTCGGAGTTGGTCTTTTTGACAGCTGTCACTTGATTTATGCTCAGTTTGGTTTGCCATTTCATAAGTTTATGGCCGAACGAACATCAAGCGCGTCGCATGTTCCTTGAATGGGTCCAAAATGAGATGGCCACCGATCCCGATTTTCACAAGAAAATTTTGTACAGCAATGAAGCTCACTTTTGGTTGGATGGGAAAGTTAATAAGCAAAATTGTTGCATTTGGAGTGACGATAATCCACAAGCCACTGCTGAGACGTTACATCCTCAAAAAGTCACTGTTTGGTGTGCTCTATGGGCAGAGGGAATCATTGGTCCATATTTCTTCAAAAATGAAGCCGGCCGTACTGTTACAGTCAATTAGAAACGCTATAGAGCAATGATTAATGACTTTTTAGTGCCTGAATGGGATGATGTTGATGTGGACGACCTTTGGTTCCAACAAGATGGCGCTACATGCCATACAGCCAACGAGACAATCAATTTATTGAAAGAAATTTTGGTGAGCGCATTATCTCGGGTCGTGGGCCTGTGGCGTGGCCTCCACGATCGTGCGATTTAACACCACTGGACTATTTTTTGTCGGGTTATATGAAGTCGCTTGTCTACGCAGATAAGCCCGAGACGATTGACGCCTTGGAAGAGAATATTCGTCGCGTTATTGCTGACATACGTCCCCAATTGCTGCAAAAAGTGGTCGAAAATTGGGCATCTCGGCTGGAATTTATTCGAGGCTGCCGCGGCGGCTACTTGCCCGAAATAATTTTTAAAACATAATGGCAAACTCTTATCATTATAATAAAGCTAAATTCTTGGCCATTGGTAGGTTATGTTCGGTATGAAGTGTACTTAGGTGACACCTTAATCTGCCGGTACATTTTTTGTATGTCCCCATTAAAAATGAATTTGAACATTCGCCACCGCCCAATTAAGTGAGTCAGATCAGCTTATAAAGTTAGTCCGGTATAAGGAACATCGTTTAGACTCAGAATGTCGGTGGTCGGCTGAGAGGTATTGAATATAACTTGACCAACCCGTGATGTGGTAGATAGTAATAATCAACAGCGGATGTATAAGGGGTTGGGATTTGGATTATATGGTCAAGATCCAAATACTCCCGAACTACTGAATCATACTGTATCTTGTTTTCAGGGTTGCGTAACAATTTAGCCTCGTTTCTTTCAAACTGGTTAATTTTCAGGTCAATACCCCGGCTTAAAAGGTAATTCTACAACATACTGACCAGAAGGGTCCCGATAGGTAGTGCGTGTGTAGAGATCAAAACACGATTTGTCCCCAGGGTATAGTTTCCCCTCTTTGGGGGTATCTTCAACTTTCCAGAAATTCTGGAGGAGTTCCTCAACCGAGCGGCCCGTGTCAGTTTTCACGCTAGCACAACAAGTATATACCGACTTCTCGGATATTGGTCCGGTGAGGATCCACCCGAATAGCCCATCAAGCAACTCCATTGGCTATAAATCTCCCTCTATCAAAACATCCAGCTGTGAAGCGTTAGAAAGGCTCGGGTCGGCCAACAGCAAGCCGGCCAATAGGTGGCTTTCAGGAATAGACATCTCGGGGTAGTTCCCATTTAACGTGAGCAGTACCACTACTGACACAGGGAGTCGCACATTTGAGTCAAGGGGTGAACCAACAATCACGTCACACGATTTCGTCACGTTCGCCGCAACCACAATGCTTACCCCGGAAACCTGAGCATTCACGGTGCACGTAGGGAGTCGCAAACGTCGCTGTTATCTGTCGGAAATAAATGACGCTGCCCATCCTGGGTCGATCAACGCTCGGCCCATGTAATTAACTCCCTGGCACCAGATATGGATAATGGTGATCTCAAGAACGCGAATGGGTAGTCGGCTTGACTAATATGGGCGTCACTTGAACAGCATGAACGAAAATGGCGTGGCAGGTTTAGCACACGTGGTGGCAGTATTAGGTCTGTTCGGTTGTCTTTTGCCTCGGGGCGGCGTCGTCCGTGGTGGGGCTCTGGCGCCCCGGTCCGACGGCTGGTCACTGTGAAGGATGGTGTGATGTCTTGCTTGGCACGAAAAACATGAATACCAACTCGTGCTATATGTGGCGCGATAGTCGAGTATCAAACAATTCACACATAGGTGATATCTATACACCTATCTCAATCGTTCCGGTATAGTAGCGTTGATGAACGTAGGGCAATTGTAAATGTGAAGGATCTGCTGCGAGCAAATACTGCACACCTGTGGGTGGCCCTCCCCTGATGGGCCTGAACTCGATTATTGCGGAATGGGTTCGGTCGTGCCCCAGTAGTAGCCCACATGGAGACAGCCTGACAGACATCGGAGACCGCTTCTATGGTTTAGAACAGTTTGGTGGGGAAATCATCCAGGGCTTTCCAACTCGTAGTGTCGGCATGATTATCGATCGATTGGTTCCACAGAGAGAGTCTGTTTATGCTAGCCGAATAGAGCACCAAAAAATAAAAACAGGATCCAACCATCGAGGTTCACATTTAATTCCAGCAGCACCGTGATGCACTTGCCGACGTCACTTTGCAACCAATTGAGTTCCGAGTCCCTCTCTTTGGACATAGGAAGCAGATTAAATAGACTTGAGGCGGCAAATTCATCAGGATGCGCTGGTTCTCGTAACGGGCAGCGAGATTCATCCAGCCTAGGTCAAAACCGTTGTCAGTCACCGGAGCCTGGTCCACGATTTATCAGGCTTCCACCCTGTTTTTAGCTTTGTGGTGGTAAAGCCGTTCTACGTTCGCCACTCGGAAATTCCATGTCATGGACACATGTCACGGAAGGTGGCCCACCTAGTATAGTTCCCGTCGAAAACTTTAGTATAACATTTAGGTACAGCTATTCTTCGTGACAAGGCCGAGATAGTCGCAGATTGATTTGAAGGTGGTGCTGGATTGTCTGTCAAGGACACTATTAATCCAGTAATTCGAGCATGACAACCCTTATAGGTAGCGAAGCTCGCTGAGTAACGTAGTTGGATCGACTCTTTGCTGGCAGTGGTTTCCTTCTTCTGGCTGGCTGCTTCCATCGCTGCAGTCTTTGTTTTTCTCAGCATAGCCCACTGTGTATTAAGCTCAACCAGATCGACGCGAATTCAGCGATAGTCGCGGCCAGTCGGTCGCCAACACCATTACGCTGTATGCTGCATCTATGAGCGGGGTGAGCATGATTACAGCACTCGCGGTTCTGCAATGAAGCTCAATGGCTAATAACGGGTGGAGAGTGAGGAAAGCAACCGATGGTTGATCCTAAGGACAGAGCCGGGGAATAGATTTTTTCAGAAAAACTAGACTTAGTCGTTGTAGAATGGGCTGGTGCTAAGACAAACGAACCCCGTGCACTACCGAGAACGCGAATCGTTTGTAAAATTGGCTGGTCTTAACACACCAGAACCCCCTGGACTACAAAGGACTGGTATCGCTATAGAATGGGCTGGTGATAAGAAACCCGAACCCATGCAATACAAAGAACGAGAATCGCTGCAAAATGGACTAGTGATAAGACACCCGAACCCCCGGCACTACAACAAATTTTGAAAACTCCCGAGCTACCTAAGTGAAGCCGAAATAACCCGCTGTCCGACAGTTTGATGATAAAATGTCTACACACCACCAACTTTTCGCGCAACTCTAACACTCTCACAGAAACACGTTTTGTTCACCTTTGTGAACCCAATGACTCCTTAACAAACGAACCTTTGAAATTAGCAGCAAGTCTACAGGTAAATGCAACATGTATGCTTAGCAAATATTATCAGCTCCATGCAGGGCCCATTAATTACCGATTCCGTGCCTGGCCACTTCACTGACGATGCTGATGAGATCACCGCCTTTGTGAATTCCTAAAGGAGTAAACGTAACACCACTAAACGATCAACGGTTCTAGCAGCAGCAAGTGCCGTTATTGAAATGGACACAACCAACGGCATCTACGGTTAGCATAAAAGACGTTGGCAAAATGCATCGCTGCCGGTAGCGAAAACACTTAGAAGACAAATTACCCGCTACGGAAATTTTCTGCATACCCCTCCAACCGGGTTGGAGAACGCAGCTGAAGGAAATCTTTTGCCATCCTGATGAAGTTACTCTTATTTTGTGTGTAGGTAGCTGAAGGAAATCTTTTCGTTGCTTTATATGAAGATTTTTTGATGATCACTCTGTTGAAGTTGAACAAGACGTCTTTTCCTGTCGGTGGCTGAAGCTGAACTGTGCCGATTCAACAGCCGCTTCGACATCAGAAAAATGAATTCTGAAGTTCTCATGATTCCAAACTACCAACGAATACTCTGGAGCGATGACGCTAAACAATCTATCGCACACTACAGGCTTCAAACCATCACCAACGACACGCCTTTCTTAGCCATACGTTGCCTTTGCTCTACCGGCGAAGAAGCTGATTTGCCTGAAATGGGTTTCCTCATCAAAAACAACTTTTACGTCTATAAACTCAATGCGGGTGCAGAAACTGCAGAAGAAGCAGTGCAATGAAAGCAGAAATTGCACTTGCGCTTGCGCGTAGAGGTTTTCCGCTTACAAAATGCGTTTCAAACGAATCAATTCTTGGTTGCATACTTTTAGGGTATATTCTATTCGTTGTAGATCGCCACACATATTTGCATGTGACATTGTGACTAATCAAAACATTTTCAATATCGATTAAATGAAGTTGCTTCCCTGTAATCTCTTTAAAAAAACTTGCCTAAAGCACTTTTTTGTTTTGTTGTGGCTTTTTTATTTGTTTCGTCTTCGATTTTGTTCTTGCATAAAAAGCAATACAAATGCGAAGCACAGTCATACGCACATCCATTCGTCCATACATACATATTTGCATACACAACACAAACGTTGAAGTGCGCAAGCAAGCATATTTGTGCATGTGTATGCATACCAATCTAAGCAAAATTGTTGTTTCAATTTGCGTATATGCAATACATTTTTTCTCCTCTCTCATTATTCCCTTCACAACCCATTTGATATATTTAGTTGCATTAGTTATTTCTGTTTACCTTAAGGTAAGCAAAATTCAAATATTTTACCATTCGGACCATCTACGCTCGGAGACCTTTCCAATAGACTGTTTTTGTCCACTCTATAAAGTGTACGCAAATATGTATATTTTTGCTCTCTTTTCTCAAGTTCCTCATCCATCCCTATACAAACAGCTCTAAATTCAGAGGAACAAAGATAAAAAACGCCCCAGAAAAGACCTTTATTTAATACTTCTATTTACTTTTATTTTAATGGAAAACAAAAACTTAACGCAATGGAGATATTATTGCATAAATACACCATACGTGTGTCTCACTTTTTTGAAATTTACAAACATTTCTCCAAATGCTATATAGTGCTAAGAATGTGTTAAATAAGTGTTTAAAAGGGTTTAACAAAAGTAGTATTTGAATCGTAGCAATAAAATCATACTAACTAATATGCAAACAGCGAATTTGAAAATTGCAAATCGGGTTAAAAACATGTAATAGATTTGAAATATCTGTCAAACGAGTATTTTTCTCCCGGTTGAATGTTCTGCACCTTTTTATTCACTGACCCCCCTCTCTCTGAAAATGTTGCTGAATCTCATCAGTTCTGTTGGGTTTATTTCTTTTTTCATTCTACTTTTACAGTTGTTATAGCATCTCCTTAGATCTTATGCAGATTTTCAGATTTCAATAAAGCTTTAGACATAGAAAGCTAGTAGAAGATTTATAGTTACATTGATTCAAATAAGTTTAACTTATTTTAAATTCTGGTACAACAATTGAAAGGAAATACTAATTTTCTACAGAAATTTTCTACTTTAGATGCAATGATGCTGAGATTAACTTCTTTGAGAAGTATAAATGGTTTCATACTTTTATGGTATACTCTATTCGTCTTTTTCAACCCCCCAATTATAGATGCATGGATGTATGCTCTGGCATCCTTTTCAAACTGCGGTTGAAGTGTAGTGAATATTCTGGCACACGAGAGGTTTATAGGCCGCCACACAATTGAAATCGAGACAGTTAAGCAGTGATCGTAGCAATGTGTACATCGAGATGGGAACAATAACAGTATAAAGTGATAAAATAAATAAATAAATTTAGTGCAAAATTATATTAAAGTAAACATTCTGCCTGAGACTAATGAACTAATTAAATAAAGCTAATTGTTCTAATTTAACCAAACGATTGTTCGATTATTACACAATCCAGCGTTACGAACCCGAGTATTGAGAATTTGAATAAATTGTCAGGAGGGCAATGATTTCGCAACCTGCACAATTTTTTGGTTGGCGTTTCAGTTTAATCAGTTATAATCATAGCTACACTACTGTGCTATGTGACAATGTTTTATTATAGATTCTACAACTTTTTATCGAACTTTCACATTTCGATTCAATTTTGAAAACAATTGGAGAAAGTATGGAAAAACATGACCACATTTTACAGTTTTTTTAATATAAAAAAGGGGAAAATTGTAGACTGCCAAATACAAGAATCTCCCTCGCATATAATCAACTTTGGGAAACTCACTCCTAATGATAATGCAGTATATATAATGTGTATATACTTGAGAGCATTAAAAATATGGCTACTACTGCCAGCAATTATCAAATTTTCATTACTCGGTACATATTTAAAATTAGGACCTATGCAAAATTTTTGGGCCAAATTTTTTACGAATAATCGACGATCAGATGAAGGCCCCGCCTCCCTCATTATAATCAACTCTGGATACCCTTCCGAAAGTTAACCTCAATATGCTCCTAATGCAGATATATTAATGAAAGGGTAAATGTGAGGGCGAAGAGTATTTCGAAGTCGGTCTAATCCGATTCTGCTGCACATGCTATTCCAAAGCAACCTAATTATAACATTGCTAGTCCTCATCATTTAGACCATACTATAAAAAAAAACGATTTGTTTGCGAAATACATTGTAAAAAATACAACATCCGAAATAGATTTTTAGTTATGTTGGAAAAAAATTAATTCTGATTATGAAGAACATATTTGTTTAAAATATTTATAAATCGAATAAAAAAAAACACTTGAGTAATTTTAATACTAGCATAATATAAGCGACAAGACATGCCATGTACATCGCATATTTATATTTGGGAGAAAAATCCATTTAGGACACTAACGTTTTTTGACATCCAAAAGGTAATCTTATATATTTGCGTTTGTTCTGCTTTCTTACTAAATGTACACTACTTTTATTCCCTTTACCTTTAAAAAGGTAAAAAGAGTATACTAATTTTGTGCATTTGAGAGAGGTTGCAATTTCAAGAAGGAGGCTGATATATATACACAGATATGTTCAGAATCACTTTCTAAGCAATTGTTATGCTGTCCGTCCATCTGTGGCCAATCTTAATGAAATTTTGCAAAAGTATGGTCAGGACAAAGATACAGAACCAGATTGCTATATGGGCCGATTTGGACAAAGAACGCGATTACTTCCCATATAAGGAACTTTTCTCACCTTTTTTAAAATGACTTTAACTTCGGTCCAATTTAGGGAATAAGAAGTATTGTTGCGTATTGAAAAGCCTGTAATGAAGTTTTAAGTATTTGTTTAAGAAAATTTGGTTGACTTAAGAAAAATTTTGTTATACACTGTAAATTAAGAGTACGAAAACTTCTGGTATGCAATGTATTCTTTGTGTTATTTTACATATGTGTTATTGTAACGGTAAATGAGATTTTTAGTAAAAAATTTTAAGAAGAAGAACACTTTGAAATGAGTAAGGAATAAAGTCGGTCGCACCCACCTAAATACAGTAAAAGTTTAAGAGTTTTTTTGTTCCTAATAATTTGTAGTGTTACAGCTCATTAATTTTTTATATTTCGGGAACGCAAAAACGATTGCGTCCTCACATTTTGATGTCGAAACCCGGGACGTTGGTCCCCATATTAATTTTACTTTTATGAGGCTTCGTTCGTGTTAAAATTGCGTGGACATCGGCGTAATTTTTGAGAGTAGAGGAAAATTGGAAGATAATGTACACGGGTAACAGTGATCTACAATCTAAATAAAATTGAATAATAAGTAAAAAAAGAAGAGAAAAAAATGGCCTCTGACGATGCAAAAGATGATGTTGCATTTGAAGCGGCAGCTACCATGAATAGTGGCCAAACGCTAGTGGAGCTAAAGTCGCTGTGACCGTCGACGAAAAGTAGTATAACCCTGTTAGGAAGTTGGTTGCAAAAAATGGTGCTGCTCTACCGGCAGCAGAATTGGAGTGCAGGCTTGGTATTTAGGAATCCTGCTTCAAGCAGATTCTTAGCGTGTAAGCAAGTATCGATAAAATTTGTCCAGAAGCAAACAAGTCAGCAAATGCTGTTTTGAATTTCCTAAATTCATCGCGTTAGTCAATAATATTCAATAATAATTGCGAACGATTTATGTTACTCAAAGAGAGCTTGGGTTCTAGACAACTATTAGCAATAGCGGACTTCGATGAAACGTGTAACGACTATATTGTGGCTGGGGTAAACTCAGCGGGTTCCAGGGGTCGTATACAGAAATTAATTTTATAAAGCGGGCGTGTACTTGTATGTGGTATACTTATTTGAATTCATTTACTTATGTTACAATCGTTTATAATCTACCAGGGCGGATTGATATTGAAGCTACCTAGCGCTAGATGGCAGCACAAAGACAAAAACTTTTTTTTTTTTAAATTGCGATCTGTCAAACGTCAGATGTTAAAATTTTACCCAAATTCATCGATTAGTTTATTTGTTGTAGTCGTTTGGAGTAAGACACTTTTGTGTTTCTTGAAAAATGGAAAAAAGCGAATTTCGTGCAGTGATTCAACACTATTATTTGAAAGGGAAAACGGCGAAAGAGACAAAAGAAAAGCTCGATAAACATTACGGTGAGTCTGCTCCGTCAGATTAAATGGTAAAATATTGGATTGCTGAATTTAAACGCGGCCGAACAAGCACTGCAACAATACCATCAACAGGAAGGCCAAAAGAGGTGGTTACTGAAGAAAATATCAAGAAAATCCTCGATATCGTTATGAATGATCGCCGAGTCAAGTTGCGTGAGATTGTTGAAATGGTAAACATATCATATGAACGTGTGTTCAACATTTTGCATGAACATTTTCATATGAAAAAGCTATCGGCAAGATGGGTGCCGCGTTTGCTCAGTGTCGAACAAAAACGAGTTCGACAGACCACTTCACAGCGGTGTTTGGACATGATAAAGCGTAATCCTGTTGATTTTTGGCTTCGATTAATAACTGTTGATGAAACTTGGGTCCACCACTGCACACCTGAAACCAAAAATCAATCGAAACAATGGGTGGAAGTTGGTGGAAGTGCTCCGAAGAAGGCGAAGGCGGTGAAATCGGCTGGCAAAGTTATGGCCACTGTATTTTGGGATGCACACGGAATATTACTCATCGATTATCTTGAAAAAGGATCCACAATCACAGGAAAGTATTATCGTGCATTATTGGATCAATTGATTGATGCAATTAAGGAAAAACGACCACATTTAAAGAAGAAAAAAATGCTCTTTCTTCAAGACAACGCACCGGTTGACACAGCATTAGATGCAATGCTAAAATTACGTGAAATACACTTCGAATTGGTTAATCATCCACCTTATAGTCCAGATTTAGCTCCTAGTAACTTTTTCCTGTTTCCAAACTTGAAAAAATGGCTCGCAGGAAAAAGATTCATCTCAAACGAAGAACTGATTACCGAAACTAAGTCTGCGTGCATGTCGGAGCTGCGATAAGCGATAAGAGCGTCGATAAGGGCAGCGACAAGAGCATAGCGTCGAGTTTTAGTTTTGTGTGGTGTGCATAACAGAGCTGCGATAAGAGCGTAAATTGCATTTGCAAATTAAATTTTGTATAGTGAACCGCAAAAAAAATGAGTGATTTTGAAGAAGAAAATATTTTGTTGTTGACGTCTACTGCTGCATTATTATCAAATGCATAATACTGAGGGGAAAAAACGTAATTTCTCGGCGCATCCTAGAAACCAAGAAAGACCAAATTTCGGAGAATTTCATCATCTTTATTGTAGCTTGAGACAGGATCCAAAAAAGTTTTTCGAATACATGAGAATGACAAGCGATACATTCGATTACATTCTGTCTCAAATTTCGGATCGACTGCAGCAAGGCTGGCGAAATTGCCACAACAGACCAATACTTCAAGAGGAACGATTGATGCTAACCATAAGGTACATACAAAAAAATTTATTGGAGACAATTTAAGAAAATAATATATCATAAATAAAACAAATTGATTGGTAAATAATATACATATGTATGTAAATAAAATCTGTTAAGCATTTTGATTATTGTGAATGGGAAGCGATGTCGATTGAGAATTTTTATTGATTCCTGCATTGTCATGACATATAGTACTAGCCATGTTGTTTTCATTGGTATATTCGATATACACAGTTTTTGGGTTAATCCATTCATATGTCAGCTGCAATACCTTTATCCTGTATTGTATTTTATCCGATGAAGACATATTTTTCACATGAGGCAATAAACTTTTTAAAAAACAAAGATCTTCATCATCCTCATCTTTTTTTCCTTTTCCATTTCAAGCAATGCATTTCCAATACCTTCTTCTGAACGCTTTGTCTTTACTGGTTTTCTAGAAGAATTTAAAGGTTGCTGTGAAAATGTTGAAACTTCAATTTCGCTTGTTTCTTTTAAAATACAATCTTGACTTTCATCATCAGGTAAAATTTCATCCATCAAAGAATTCATAGATTCATCTTCAACTGTGACTGGTAAGTTGCTGGTGGATTTCCTGGCAGTAAACTGATCTTTTAAAAATGACAGGTTATCAAAATACTGCCACGAGCCTCTGTAATCCGCCAATCGAGCGGAACCAGATTTTGGTTTGGAAATGTTTACCAGCGTAATTCTGTATTTGTCACCTTTCCATTTATTTCGAACTACGGGTACTACAATAAAAAATTCAACAATACTTAATGCAAATTTCAAATTAATATTTTTGTTAAAATGTGTTTTTAAATCTTTTTTATTTAAGATATTTATCAACTGGTCAATCATTTCGGAGTCTAGCGTTTTCGTTTCGAATGTTGGACAGATTGTAAAAGAAGTTGGACAAATTGTAAAAGAAGTTGTTAACGTTATATGGAAAGTGCTTCATCCCATCCACATGAAAGTTGCAGACGAAAGTGACTTTTTAAAAATTGCGGACGATTTCAAAAATTTGTGGGATTTCCCTAATTGCATTGGGAGTATAGATGGGAAACACATTAGTGTTCAAAGCCCTGCACATTCTGGAACAATGTACTACAATTACAAAAATTTTTTTTCTATTGTTTTACAAGCTGGTGGTTACGGTAAACAGAGTGATGGTGGAACACTTAGGGCTTCGAATTTATTTTTATATTTAACGGACGGAAGACTAAAAATTCCTGAAGCCTGTGCGTTACCAAATTCTGACATCATTGCACCTTTTGTGATTATAGGCGATGAAGCTTATCCACTTTTACTGAATTTATTAAAACCTTATAGCAGAAAAAGATTAGATGCGGACAAGGAATATTATAATGCTAGGATGTCAAGGGCGAGAAGAACGGTCGAATATGCTTTTGGTATAATTTATTCCAAATGGAGAATTTTGGGTACATCTATTCAAACCTCCCAATCTTTAGCTGCTGTTATAATTAAGTGCATTTGCTTACTGCATAATATAATTATTGATAGAGAAGGAATTGAACATCATTTAACTCAAAACTGGACTTTAATGCCTAGAAATATAGTAATAAACCAAACTGTCGCAGGGCGATAGAATCAAACTGCAGAGAATAATCGCAATGTATTCACACTATACTTTTGTCATAATCCAATTTAATGAGTTTTTAAAATAAATGGCACAATAACACAAACTTAACCGTTTTAATAAGCATATGCGAGAAACGAAAAGAAACACTTGCTCAAACGAAAGTAAACGGTACATTTTTGTTGTTCTGCTGCTCATAAGCATCAACAAATTACTATTGAAAAAAACAATGGAAAAAACAACACAAATGGACTGTAAGCTGAAATTCATATTTAAGTAACAATTTTACAATAAAACACATGAAAACATATTATTGCACTTTTTTTTTTTTTTTTTTTTGTCGGATCAATCTAGTAAGCGCAGCACTAAGGTTCCCTTTTACTCGGTTTTAAATCTATCCGACCTCCGAAGAAGTAGAAGTAGACCCTGTGGTGCCAAGGAGCCAAGTTGGTTACTCCTCAGCACATCAGTGCCAAAAATCCCACACCTGATTCGCCGTCTCGTCTTCCTCTACACAGCGCACTGTCTGATATGCCAATCCGTTCCATGTGCCTAGCCCATAGAAAGTGCCCTGTCATTACGCCAACCAACAGCCTGCAGTCCCTCCTACCTAAAGATAGAAGGAACCGTGACCATCGGTCAGAGATAGCAGGTAGCATAATTTTCGTCCATCCGCAGCCTCTCTCAGCCCGCCATGCTCGCTTGTGGGTCGAAACAACCCACTTGTTTGCAGTGGCTTTGATGGCAGCGGAAGGGAGTGGCACAACAGGCTTGGGGCCAATAAAAACAGCCTCGGAGCCCATCCTGGCCAAGGAGTCAGAGGTCTCGTTACCCGCAATGCCAGCGTGTCCCGGGACCCAAGTCAGCGTCAGACCATAATGTTTCCCAACACAATTTAGCCTGGATTTGCAGGACCTGACTATCGTGGAAGTGGTGGTCGGACTATCCAAGGCCATGAGCGTAGCTTGGCTGTCACTGCAGACACAAATAGATTTGCCTTTCCACCTGTTTTCCACAACAAAGTCCATCGCCTCAAGTATCGCATACACCTCCGCCTGAAACACAGACGCATCCAGACCAAGGGGAAAGAACCGACGGGTCCCACAAGATTCCACGAAGGCACCAGAACCTGAACCTTCTTCAGTCCTGGAGCCATCAGTGAAAATACGGCAGCAGTGTTTGCCGGGCTCGTTCTCGGGATCTAACCATGAACGAGCCTCTGGCAGCAACACATTGTACCGCTTTTCTAGTATGACGGTTGACGACATGGAGTCCAGGGGCATAGACAGGATTGCAGAATCGATGTCAGTGCCTGCGCCGTCGTCCAACATCGAGCACACCCCACTATGGCCACTATGTTTCACTCTGCAGATGGCCTTAACGGCCTCTCCGCGGATGAAGACATCTAGTGGCGGGAGATTCACCAAAGCATCAAGTGCCGGGCCTGGAGTAGTCGGAAATGCTCCGGTACAACATATGGCCACAGCACGTTGTAGTTTTGATAGAGCTTTTTTGACCCCTACAAGAGAGAGTCTGCTCATCCAAACCATCGATGCATAGGTGATAATAGGTCTTACCATAGGTGTATTGATCCATAGGACCTTACTAGGGGAAAGACCCCATGTCTTACCAAAAACACCCTTACACTGCCAGAAAACTGACAGTGCTTTGGATGTCTTTAGTTCGACATGTGTTTTCCAAAGAAGTTTGTTATCAAGGATGACTCCAAGATATTTGATTTCCTTGGATAGCTGGATAGTGACTCCTTTTAGTGTAGGCAGAATAAGTCCATCAAGCTTTCTCCTTCTGGTAAAGAGGGCAATACCAGTCTTGACAGGATTAGCCGATAGCCCATTCTCACTGCACCAAGTGTCAATCATATACAGAGTTCTCTGCACCCTTCTGCAGACAATCATAAGGGATGGACCTGTCACAAGGCAGCCAACATCATGCGCATATGTCTGAGCGTATACACCCGAGTCATTAATGGCGTTAAGCAGGGGATCGATTACCATGCACCAGAGCAATGGAGACAGTACACCACCTTGGGGACAGCCTCTATTAACCCCAGACGACGCCAGCAAATCTTTCTCCGCCCGCACCGTTATGATTCTCTGGGCCAGCATTGAACGTATCCAATTTACTAGGACCCGGTCTACGCCATGCCGCCTAGCAGAGCCGCACATTCTGTCGAAAGTAGCATTGTCAAACGCACCTTCTATGTCCACAAAGATGCCTATTGCGTATTCTTTCCTGTCGATGGCTCGCTCTATCCTTCCAACAAGGTTTTGCAGAGCCGTCTCGCAGGATTTTCCGCTTTGATAGGCATGCTGAAATGGAGAGAGTGGATGCATCTTCAGAGACTCCCTACGCATGCCAAGCTCCACCAGCCGTTCTAAACTTTTTAGCATGAACGAGGTCATACTAATAGGTCTGAAGCTCTTGGGATTGGTGTAGTCGTCTCTTCCAACCTTAGGAATGAAAGCAACCCTCACCATCCTCCAAGAGCTTGGTACATAGGCCAGTACGAGACATGCAGTGAAGATCTTTTTCAGTGCTGCCATCACTAACTCAATGCCTTCCTTCAACACAATCGGATATATGCCATCCAGTCCGCGCGACTTGAAGCTGTCAAAGGATTTGATAGCAAATCTAATAGCAGCCTCATTCGCCACAGTTCTGGCGACATACCAATCATGTCGAGAGGGTGTAGCTGCCCTGACAACAGTTCCCCCACCAAAGGTGGTTGTTGACGGGCTTACCTGATTTCCTGGAAAGTGTGACTCCAACAGCAAGCTGAGTGTCTCACTTTGCCTCTCCGTATAGGAGCCTTTTTCAGATTTGGTCCTTTTTCAGGACTTTCACCAGTTTTGCTGTGTCACTCAGGGATTCGATATCACTGCAGAAGTCTCTAAAAGAAGTCCTTTTCGAGTCCCGAATTAGCTTCTTGTAGTCCCTCTGAACACGTCGATATTGTTCCCACTCCTCATCAAGATTCGTCTTGAGGGCCCGGTTGAGGAGTTTTCTAGACTCACGCCTCAGCGCCTGAAGCTCTCGATTCCACCATGGAACAGGAGTCCGGCTAAGAGGAGGTCTAGTTGGACAGGCTAGCTCGAAGCTGTTTGTTAGAGCGGTGTTGAGATGTTCAACAGCCGCCTCAATGTTCTGCTCCTTGCGAAGTTTCAGTGGCGACACGTAATTGCTACGCAGTGCCTCCCTGAACTTTGGCCAGTCTGTTTTTCTTGCGTTTCTGGTGGGCAATGGCATCTGCGCCCGCTCGCCACACTGAAACTCAATGTATCTGTGGTCCGGGCACGAGTCTTCGGCGAGGACCCTCCAGTTGCTGATCGACCACCCCAGTCTTGGATTTGACAGGGTGACGTCAATTACCTCCTGCCTTCTCGTAGTCACAAAAGTAGGTTGCCTGCCTACATTGTGGATGTTCAGGCTGGAGGAGGCAATATACTCGAAAAGTCGAGAGCCCCGCTCATTGCACTTGCTGCTGCCCCAGATCGTATGCTGGGCATTAGGATCGCAGCAAAGAGCCAGACCAAGACTGCGCCGCTCACAGAACCCTACAAGAGTAGCGACCTTCCCAGGTGGTGGCGCCTCCAAAGCAGCGTAAGGAAAGTAAGCAGATGCAATCACAAACCTCGACCATCAGTGCATACTCTTAAAACTAATCTCTGCCGCAACCAGATCCTGACAACAGAATGCGTCAAGGCAGGTTGCTGCGAGATGGGATGATATTATAAGACCGGCTCTAGGTCTAATCGAGTTTCTGTCATATAATATCGTGGCCCCTTTCAACAAGCCAAGGCCACAGAGACGACGCCTAAAGACCCAGGGATCTTGTACCGTTGTTATGTGGGGTGATGTGTGCAGTTGGGTGAATCGTCTACTTAGGAGTACAGTAGCGGCTTTAGAATGCTGCAAGTTGATCTGCGTTACCGTCAAATGACGATATCTACGAGAATCGTCCGAGCCATTCATCTGGGAAAGACATGAAAGGTTACAGTCCCAAAGAAGAGACTCAGACGGCTCCGGTACCGAGAAACCATGACATCAACAGTGGCCTCATCCACTCGCACGACAAGACTAGCACCTTCTTTACCATCCCGGTTGCTACCCCTGGTGTGCGAAAAAACTCTCCAAAGCCTCGTGCTGATGCCAGGGTTCTGAGCACGCAGACAAGAAAATACATCTTTGGTCGTCAGATCGGGATCCGGAATCCAGCAGATGGCCTTCCTGAGGGACACGCCTGCTTCGCTATAGACCGCGTAGCGAGTGGTCCCCATGGGGGGCACGTTATTGACTGCACCCCTGAGCCAATCAAAGTTGGCCTGAGACGCGCACGACACCTGTAGAGTGCCGTGCTTTGTCTCATAGCCCCTCGCATTAGCTTCAGGACCGGAGGCAATGACGCGACGCATCAGATGATCTTTGCAGTGTTTTATTTCTGCATCAGTTAGCTGATGATCAGGCCCCAGCTTCCCAATCACCGCCATTGGTTGCGGGCCGTTAGCCTTCTCGCTGTACGATGGCTTGGCTGCACCTTTGGAAGTGCTTGGGCGAAAGTCCAGCTCACCACCCGCCACTGGCAGAGATTTCGCCGGGCAGATGGTTTTGCTGGATACGAGGGGCTGGGCAAGCTGCAGCTTATTGGCAACATTCTTCCCCGCCACATTAGCTGCCACCGAGGTTTCGCTTGTACCCTTTGGGGTCGTGGCGCCACCAGCAGTAACAGCTGCAGGGCAGGTGGGTATGCTGTTTTCAGCAACAATCTTCCGCCGCTTACCTCGCGAGCGAGCTTTCGGAGCGGTCAATCCCTCCGCAGGCTCGGTGGCTTCCGTGGGTGTCACTTCCGCCGACTTGGGCCTTTTGGAGGTAGTCGACACAGAAGGGCCGGCAGAGCCACGTGAGGATTTCTCCTGCACGAGCCTAGCAAGCCGCTTCTTTCTCTGTCTCCTCGCTTGAGTTCGCGTTGCCCTAGAACCACTGGTCGGTCGTTCCGCCACTGTGGTGACTTCCCGACGCAGGCCCTCTGGATCTAGGGTACGGTCCTCCGTCTCTGAAGAAGAAGAGATTTCAGTAACAATCCCCGTCTCCTCCAGGATGCGCTCTCGCTGATAAAGGCGAGAGACTTTAGCGATGGTTGGGGCCTCCAGGATCCGTGCCCCTGCCGCCGAAGCGGGTGGATTTCCACATGCGTGGGTTCCACCTGGAGTAATTAATCTATTGTTGTCCATCGCCAGACAGTGGTTTTTGTTCGGGACTCCTCCCTAGCCAGTTTGGTCCGCGGATGGTACCCATTCTCTGTACCATCATTGTGGTAGACAGACAGCCATAACTCCCGCCCCTCCTAAGAGGTTCAGAAGTAATGTCATTTGCCTACCAAGGGTCCCCCTATCCACTTATGCACTTATTAAATCTTCCGTGTCAATCATCGATAAGACCGAAGAAATTACTAACCTACAATTTCTACGCTCTTATCGATGATAGCCAGCAAAGAGTGAGTTCGCGCGAGTTACATATTTACGTATATGTAAATCAAGTATCATTACTTCATTATACATACATAAATACATATAAATCATTTCGTTGTATTCAATTTATCACACTCTTTACATTTTCTTATAACTTACTTATTTTGTACTCACTCATTGTTGAAATTTCTTTTAGTAATAGTTTATCAAATATTTTACTTTATAGATTTATTTCGTTACTCGATATGTAAATAGTAATCTCTCAATTGTGGATCATCAGATATTACTGTAAATATGTTGTAAGAATATTTGATACATAACAATTGTGTAAAAACTTGTTTCACTTCAGTTAAGTTTTGTCGATTCGAAAGATCGGTAGTAACCGCTCCTAATAAAGAGAATCATATAAAAAAAATAAATAAACAATGTGTTTTTAAATTACATAACTCGTGCTGCTCCGACATGAACACTTCTATTAAATTATATGTATCAATTTTCTACGCTTCGCTCTTATCGACGCTCTTATCGCTTATCGCAGCTCCGACATGCACGCAGCTTAACGCGTATTTTGAAGGGTTCCCGAAATCGTATTATTCAGATGGTATAAAAAAGTTGGAATATCGTCTTACTAAGTGTGTCGAAGTAAAAGGAGACCTATGTTGATAAATAAATTGTTTTTGAAAAAAAAATGTTTTTTTCCTACTTAGGTAACTTCAATATCAATTCGCCCTCGTAAGTACTAATTTAATTTAAATTAAATTGTTAGTTTTGCTAATTGAATTAAAATTAAATGATTTTGTTTGGTTAATTTAATTAACTTCAAAAAGTTGTTTTACAAATTTAATTAAATTAAATGATTTTGTTTTTGCTAATTTATTTAACTTAAATAATTGGTCTTGCTAATCGTTTAAGGTCTCGTCTCCATGAGAATCGGTAGAACCATAAACTCGTGGGGCGGTCTTAGCGTTGGTATTAGTCAAGTCCTGTACAAAGAGTATACTTTACCTTGGTGCTACTGGCGCTGGTGTCTTGCTGCGGTCTGTCTTTGCTGACTGTTGAGTGATCCTACCATCCAGAATCATCTGCTTAAATACTGCCGGCCGTCATGGGCCGGTGCGTTGTTTCCATTGCAGCTGCACCTTTGTATGCTTCCGTACATCGTTGGTCAGCTTTGCCTGTTGTCAAGAAAATGCTTCTTGTTGTTGCAGCTTAGTTGATCTTGGGCCATTGTTGCATTGGTGCAACGCGCACTAAAGTTGTCTGACGACTGCTGGACCTGTAAAAACTTGCCGAACTGCGGCGTAAAAACAGAACACCACCACTTTCAGAAATACACAATCCGTTTTATTCTTAAAAACACTCTTAGTCTTAATTCTAGTTGCATCATATTTTTATAATCTACTTAGCTATTCCAATTACACAGGTGTTGACCAAAACAATTATGGCAATGAGCCAGTTCATACAAAATGCCAATGGGGCATTTTAGCCCTAGTTTGTGGGTCACTATGTAATTGTAACACCTATGAAATTCATATACGTAATATTAACTATAACTACAACCGGTCGATAGTAAATGTCTACTTGGGTTGTGTCGCGAGTCAACTACTCGCAGGTGGTCGTATCTTGACTCGCAACATTCCTCCCCATTTTCTGGAAAAAAGTACTGTAACGACTCGTTTTCGCCGGGGTAAGCTCGCCGGATTTCCAGGAGTCATTTACAGAAAATCTCTAAAGTATTCAAAGCTTGTTTACGTTGATTTAATTATTTTATTTATTTATTAATTTTAAAAAGGCTTAACTACTTGATACAATTATTTTTACTAAACTTAAATACGGACACAGTTGAACTATATGTCCCCCTAGCTTCTGTAGCGTTTGTCAGTGTGGGTTTCTAGCAGAGAATCGATTATAAACCATAATCTACTCTAGATTCCCCTAGCTTCTGTTGCTTTTGTCAGTGTGGGTCTCTAGCAGAGAATCGATTATAAACCATAATCTCCTCTAGATTCCCCTAGCTTCTGTTGCGTTTGTCAGTGTGTATAACTCTGTTTAGTACTATGCGTCTGGTTTGCCTGATGCCGAAATAAAGAAAGAGCGTCTCGTCTACCTGATGCCGAATGAAAGAAAGAGCGTCTCGTCTGCCTGATGCCGAATGAAAGAAAGAGCGTCTTGTCTGCCTGATGCCGAATGAAAGAAAGAGGCTGGGTTGCCAGTTGCTCCTGCTTTTATGCTCCAGGTTTAGTGTAGATCATCCAATAGTTGTTGCTGTGCGGGAACTGTAGTTTGTTGTGGCATGTTGCTGATGTGGTTTCCCGCATTGTTCTTCTCGTTTGAATTTGACCTTGGGCCACCTTCAGCACATTGTTGTTGCTTTCTCGCTGTTGTTCTTGTAAGTTTTTGCCCTTGGGCCACCTTCAATATTGTGTTGTTGTTGTGATGATTTACCTTGTTGTTGTTCCTTGTGTTGTTTGTTGTTGTTGCTATTTGTCCTTCGGCCACCTTCAGCAATTTGTTGATATTTTCTATCGATGGCATAAAATATTTAAAATTATTAAATATTGGATATTTAATTCTGCTGCTCCTCTTTATGCTTTGTCCGGCCTGTTGGTGTGCTTAGCGATCGGTCTGTCGTGTTCCACTTTGTGCTTGGCCTTCGTTTTTGGGTGTTGTTAGTGGGCTATTTTCCGAACTAATGCAGTCGGCAACTTCTGTCGCGATCTCTTGTAAATTTCTAACATTGCGTTAGGCACTGTTGTTGTAAGTTCATATCAGTGCGTTGGGCACTGTTGTTGTAAATTCATATAAGTGCGTTGGGCACTATGGTTGTACATTCATATTATTTTAACTGTGGTCAGCCGGTTGCACAATTGTTTGTGTGATATTCTCCTGTGTTATCTTGCGTTGTTGACTTCGTTGCATGTTTTTCGTCGCTTATCACAGGGTTCCACTGTCTGACTTAATTGTGGCTGTGTCTTCTGTCCTCCCAATGCAGAGTATAACACTTGTTGTTGGTAGCATTACTATGGTGGGAGGTGTCTTAGACTCACTTGTATGATGGCTGCTGCACTAAATATGATGGCGGTTGTGTATGTGCTTTTTAGCAATGCAGGTGGGAGGTGCCAAAGTCTTAGGACTATTAACGTGTATATTTTAGGGATGGTTGTTTAAGCACTTGGCCCCTATTTTAAATATACACGTTTGGGGCGTTATGGCAAAACTAAATATGTAGGGGCAAATTTACGCCTAAAATTTTCTCCTCACAGTACCTCCTAAAATTGTATAACCTACTACAATATTTTATATATATACATTATTTACGAGTATATATTTTTTTCTGATAACCTAATACTATATTTTATATATATATATATATATATATATATATATATATATATATATATATATATATATATATATATATCTTTTTCTTTTCAAATATTTTTTATTTTTCGTCTTTTAACTGTTGTTTTTTTTTTGTTTTTTGTTTATATATTTTTTCATTCATTATTTATATTTATTCTTTTAATATTGTTTTTGTTTTTTTTATGTTTTATTTATTGTTTCTTTTTTTTCTTTTTTATTTGTTTATTATTTTTTTTCTTGGTTCGTTTTCTCTTCCTTTTTATTTATTTATTTTTTTTTCAAACATTTTGTACATTCCTAACTCTAACATCTGGGTTGCTTTGCCTACGCTACTCTAAACTGCAATCTCTGCTACCGGTGGCGTTGGTTGCGGTTCTCGTTATGGGTATTTGACTCGCTTCCTTAACTGGCAGAATATATATGTGATTACTGCGACGGTCATTGCCAGCGTTGTGATCGCGGCGATCCCTCCGTTATCCAACGAGGAGTTCGTTATATCGTACGATGTTTTAAGGTTCAACAACGTCTGCTATTTCTCCGTATCCCTCATTAATTCGTTAATTGACTTGCCGTTAGTCGCTAGAATCTTCCGCAGATCTCTGTGGGGCATTGCTTGTATCGACGTTGGTACATATGTACTATTTATTGGTTTCGAACGCTGCAAAGTTGTTAACAAGGCCTGAACGTTGGCTGCCATCTCACTAGTTCCCATACTTGCTGGTGAAAACTCGTAATGCTGGTTCCTCTGTGATCTATGCACCAGCACCATCTCTTTTTTACAATCAACCGACAGTCTTCGCCAATTTGGAGGAATCCTATCCCTCTAGCTCTAGTCTTGTCGATCTTGCTTGGCACACTGCAGACATAAAAATTTTCTCATCAAAATGGTATAGCCAGCGGTTTGGTGACTCTGTCACTACCAACAATCCTCCCGTAGCCGAGACTGCTACATGCTCGCACTTATCTTGCTCGCTTTTCAACGCCTGTCCTTCACAAAATTTGCTTTTCCTTGTAAGGGCTTTCCCCGGATGTGGACACATACGCTGCGAAATATCCACCATTCTACAAGACTTAATGTCCTCCGACGTGAGTCCGATATAATTATCATGCACTCGACTCTCTGTGATGTAGTCATATAGTGTCTTCGGTACTATGCTCCAGTTACCGTTTAACGCTTTAGGTACGGGATATATCTTGTATAGCGCAGATGCATCAGGAAGAGCAACCGACATAGTTTTAGCCTGTCCAGACCTTGCAAATGAACGTAAATCTTGTCCGCGTCACGATGGTCCATGGTTCCGATACCCCACTTCAGTATCTCACTACCGGCATCTATTAACGACATTGCTGCACGTTGTTTGCTACCCCGAAATGACTTAGCTTGCTCGTTTCGTCTGAGCCCCGCTATTATTGATTCCGCTTCTGCTGCCGTTATCTCACACCCTCTCTTACTTCCGTCAGATCCTGCCGTATTTGCTCTTAACTCACAAAGCTCCTTTGTTTTCTTTTCCAAGTCTTCGAGTTTCTTCAGTACCGACTCCAGATCAGCGTCGCGAAACTCCGATATCACCACCCACTCGTCTTTCGAGAACCAAACATTATCCAGTGATTCCAAAATCAGGTCCGTTTCAGCCAAGGGCTCCACCCGCACTGCAGCGGTTTCACTGCATTTCGCTGGAACACTCAAATAGGCTACCAAGAACACAGCTGCTTTTACACATATATTGTAGAGAAAAATAAGTAATCGGTATTATAACTTTTATCTAATAAATAATTTCTATTTCTCTAAATATTGAAATAATCATTATGGTTATATTACTGCTACATTATGGTTATCACTAATTTACACTAACATCCACCATCGACCGTCTTTTTTTTCTCTTACCATAGTCATCTAATCCTTGACTATGTATTTCCGGTGTCAATGGCATGACCCAATTCTTTTTCTTCTCTAAAAAAAAAAATCTCCTGGTTCGTATATATTCATAACACCTCTAGTGTGGAAAACCCCTCCATGAATGCATACGAAACATACAGGCACCCCCTCGGTATTAACACTACCCTACTTCCTACTACGCTGAAGCCCCGCCCATTTTACGTTAGCTGTCTAACCGCTGTCAGGTAGCCTATAGCTCCAGATTTTCTCTCATTTAACACTTAAAACTTATTACACACAATATTCTTACAAGCAAACTTTAGTCTATCTAACCTAATTTCGATTTTGCTTCTATCCATTCTCAACTATCTCTCTTAACTGGTTACCTACTGCATATTCTCCCTACCTTATTTTAGCTTAAACCAACCTGTCACCTTAACTAAATATAATAAGAAGACCCTTTCTAACCTCCCCTCTTACTTCAAAACAACCCCATTCGTAATTGTCAAACGAGTCAAAACCTGCCTTGGTCGGCTTACCATCTTACTGCACCGATTGTACCAGATGCTAGGCGACCAGCATCCGATACTTCTAGGGTTGTACACCCGGAAGTTATATTCAAACTAATTGAAATCAATTGTATTCCATACTTATCTTGTTTATTACATTATTCATATTTAGAAAATTGCGTTTTTCCAATTTCCTTCATTTTCTTCCTGTTATCATTACTAATATTATCAGGACTATTAAAGTTGTAAAATTGTTTCATTACACTGCTTCCGCCTTTATTTACTTATACTTCCCTATTGCTCTTCCAAACTTACTTAAGTTTACCTTCATGCCCCTATCCCTACGATTTCATGTATATCGCACTTATAAAACAATTAAAATATTACTCCTAAACATATGCATGCAAACCACCATATCTCATATTAAACTTACACGCTACCCCCGCTCATACTTACTTATTGGCATACTTACATATGTAAATGGCACATGCGCTTGTCATTATAGCGTATGCCAAAAATGTCAACGCATCATGTTACCCGTGTACGTTATGAGTGGCTACAAACTTAATAACGTATTGCATAAACGCCCCGGTTATTGACTCTGCTGCTCATGCGACTGCCTAAACCGCACAAACAAACAAAAAATTATATGCATTTAATTGTTTCCAATTTTTTCTTCATTCTTTATTGAACTCATATTTTCAGCTCACAAAAATTATTTATTTTACTACTTCACGCGTGCATTCGTACACTGTCTCGCCCTTGAATCATAATATATGGTTTCATTCTTTCATACCGCTGTCTTGTTTACGTTCAATTTTGTTCGTTTTCAAGGTTGAAGATATTATTTAATAAAAATTTCACTCCTTTCAGCCGTCACTTTCCGCACGAACTGAATTTTGGGGTAGGTCAAGCAAATTCACTCATCATTGCAACCAGTTTCACACTAAAATTCTTAATTCGATCTGTAGGGCTTCAACAGAAATGTTTATGGAAACGTCTCAATTTGTTTCCGATCCTAACTTCTGTCGTTACTGGCCCCAAAATTTTCTCTCCCTTATATGGACCAAGCCAAATATGGGAAAATTTGTTCTTCTTGTTACTGTTACGCAATGAAACATTATCCCAAGTAACGAACTGCACAGGATTAGCCGAAGCAGCATATTGTTTCCTGGATACCTCTTTTGCCCTTTCCTGCGCCTTCCTAGCCAACTCGTGCCCTTTCTGCACTTGATAACGTAACAGAAGTGGGTAGTCGTCTGTATTATATAGATGCGCTGGCTTTCGTTTCAAATTCGATGGCATTTGAGGTTGGAAACCATACAACGTGAAAAATGGCGTCTGGTTAGTGGATGCGTGTACCGTGTTGTTGTGCACATGCATTGCTGACGCCAACCACTGGCCCCATTTGGATCCATCCTCCTTCAAAAAATGCCGCAAGTATTCAGCTAGCGGTCTGTGGCTACATTGTAAAGAACCGTTAGCCTCAGGGTGATACGGGGTGATGTGAAGTTTATTCACCTTCAGCAGTTTGCATGATTCAGAAAAAATTCTCGAAATAAAATTAGTGCCGTTATCTGTTACCAGTATCTTTGGGGCACCTAATTTTGCTACAACTTCCCCAAAGAAAATCCTAGCTACCGTGGTTGCCTCCGCATCCGGCATGGCAACCGCTATAAAGTACTTAGATAAGTCGTCCTGGAATTTTAGGATGTATTTATTCCCAGACGAGCTCTCGGGCAATGGTCCCACCATATCCATGAACACCTTTTCGAATGGTCTGTTAGCAGTATCAGTTAGCTGCATAGGCATCTTTGTTAGCCTTGATACCTTGTTCTTCTGACAACTTTCACATCCAGCGAAGAGTTTCCGTATATCCACCATCATTTTAGGCCACCTCTAGTTCTTGCGTATACGCCTATACGTCTTCATGAAACCATGGTGACCCCTTAAAGGAGAATTATGGTGATCTTTTAACACCGTTTCAATCTCCTTCTGGGCCGACAGTTCAATTACAGCGTCCGCAACAAAAGGTAATTCTGGAGCCGTACCGTCACCCATGGCGTCTCCCTGCTTCGCGGAGTCATCCACAATAGTCTTTCGCTCCCTCTGCCCTCGCTTCCAAAAACCCCAGTTCCACTTTTCCCTGTCTAACTCAATCCATGCCCTCACTATCATTCGTTCCCTTTTTGACCTTTCCGTTTGCCCATCACTGATCGCAATTCGTTGTCCATATCCCGCGATATTCTCAGTGATTCTCAGAACACTCGTATTTTGCGGCGCCCTACTCAGCGCATCCGCATTCAAATTCGTTTTCCCTGGCTTGTACACAGCATCAAATGTGTACTCGGACAGCTTATGCCTGATCCGTGCCAGTCTAGACGTTTGATCCTTCCAATTTGCGATTCCCCCTAGCGGTTGGTGGTCGGTGTAAACCGTGAACTCTCCAAAAGGTATGAACTGAAGTTACGAGTGGCCCAAACTATAGCGAGCATCTCCCTCTCTATCGTAGAGTACCGCTTCTCGGTCTCGCTCAGCGCACTACTCGCGAAAGCTATTAGATGATCGCTACCCTCTTGTTCCTGCGAAAGAACCGCTCCCAGAGCTTCACCACTGGCGTGTGTCGTTAAAATGAAATGCTTATTAAAGTCCGGGTAAATCAGGATGGGCGGTGTCGTAATAGCCAATTTCAAACCTTGAACGCCTGTTGGCATGACTCCGTCCATTAGAATTTTTTGTCCTTATGTAGCAATTTCGTGATTGGCAGCGACAACTGTGCCATATTCTTCACGAACTTCCTATAATTATTTGCTAAACCAAGAAAAGCTTGTACGTCATTCTTGTTTCTTGTGTGACAGATATATTGGCCGATTGAGGAGTTAGTCTCGCATTTTTTGCCTGTCTTTTATTTCCGTTTTTTCTGGACTCAACTTTCGTTTTACCTGTATATACCTGTCTATACCAGTCTGTATAGTGGCAACATTTCTTGTCATATTACTTTTTTCATCACCTGTGGCTGGCATGACTAAGTTACTTGCTTGCGCAATTGTAGGTGTAGATTCGCTGTTTAACATTAAAGCAGGAGAACATGAATGAGCCCGATTTATTTGCTTGGCTGTTAGGTACAAGCTATCCTTAGTTATTTTTTTTTTTTGTTTTTGCAGCAATCTTCAGCAACCACCGTCACATAAGCATTTCTGATGTTTGTAAGTTTATTGATGTTCGGGAAACTAATTAAGCGTTGAGAAAATAAAGAATTAATAAATGGCTCAAATGCAACTCTGTGGAATTTTAAATTTAAATAAATTAAAATAAAGTGGCATCACCAATCATCTTAGAGTACTGACACAGGTGGCAACTCCTGCTAGTTGTTTTTTGGCGCGCACTTTTATTTTTTAATGATGTTGTTGTTTATTAAATACTTTGTGAATTCCACACTTCACCTTTAATCTGTCCCTGCGGAACAAAATATCACCAAATTATGTAAATAAACTACACTTTCGTATTAGCGTCTATGTCGCGAAGTTCAAAGAACGAATTCAGTTCAAACACAGTGAAAAACCGTCCCAATTATGGAGCACGCACGAAATCGCGTCCGCACAGTTCAGAAAATATATACATCCATTTAAACTCAAAATGACCCAAATACGTGCGGAATACCGTTTTTTCTCTGTCTTCCGGACCCATCAAGACTTGATGGTATCCACTAGCCAAATCTAGCGTAGAGAAATACCTACAATGACCCAACTGGTCCAGAATTTCGTCAATTCTTGCGATCGGAAAAACTTGCTTCAGCGTGACGTCATTTAATTTCCTGAAATCGACCACCAATCTCCATTTCATGGTGTTGTCCTCGGACTTTTTCGGAACCAACAATAAAGGTGAATTCCATGGAAAATTGCTCGGCATTTTTATGCCCTCCTCCAACAACTTGTCCACCTGACGATTCATTTCGTCACGATGAGCCTCTGGAGTTCTATATTGCCTTTCATTTATGGGCAAACGCCCCTCCGCTATGGGAATATTGTGCTCAATTGTAGGTGTGAACGGCAGCGCGTCCCCATCAAGTAGGAAAACATCGTTATACTCTGCGCACATTCTTGCTATTGAACGGCTTTCCTCCTCATTCAAAGTACTCCCCGTTTCCAATTCGTTTTTCAGTTTCTCCGCTCTCTCAGTGTACTCCCGAGACTTTTCCTGCATTACAAAATCACTCGCATCGCTCACTTCTCTTATGTCGTACTCCGAGATATTGGAACATGTCACCTCGCAATTCTGATCCCATACTACGTCCGATTCTTGAGTGTTCAGCACTGGTGCCTCAACTGTATAATCTGTGGCGTATGCCAAAGTATCGCTGATATGCACGCCAGGCTGTATCTTTTGCGTATTTACTATTGTTAAACCCTCTTTCACAGGTGCCCTTACCTTCTTTACAGTTATTGCCCTAGCCTTCGCTATGCCTTCTGATTGATTTTCCTGCTCCCTGCTTAAACTGTCCCTCTGGGTTCTTCTCTGGTTCCTTCCTATATTGTCAATTGCACAAAGTCTAAAATTTGTCACAGTTTTCCCGTTCCCATTGCATATTGATAAGCGTTTACGTACTGTATCTATTATAGAGCAATTCCACAAATTATCTCTTCCCAGTATTCCATCTGCCGGGATACCGTCTTGGGTCTGGATAATGTGGAAGTCCCATTCCAAATTCTCAGTACGGTGAATTTCGAGTTTCACTAGGTAAATGGTTTTAACACTTCCCCCAAACGCCCCGATTAAACTGCTTATTCTCCACGTTTGTACATTGGGAAATGACCTCATGGATTCAGCCTTTATTAGACTGGTGTCCGCAACTATGTCCAGCAATAATGCCAGATGGCCTGCTTTTGCTGCCTTGCACGGAATGACCACATAAGAGTCATCCGTGTAGGTAGACTGACTGACTGTTGAAATTGTTAGTAAAAAAATGTTTATATCGCGGAGGATCTCTACACATATCTCTCATAAATCTAGCGGTGCTGCCAAAAAATATACTTAAACACGATTTAAAATTTTCATCATCCCCATGCAGTTTTCTAAACCTGCTGTCATGCCCTGGCCGGCTTAATTATCTGTCTGCATCTTTCACTAATATTATTAAAATTTGTTCCTATATATATTAATATACCAGGGAGGTAGTTCCTGACTAACCCCATTGCGCTCTGGCGAATTACCCCAAACAGGCTTACCAATAGACAAAAGAAATTGATTGTCCCTAAGAGTGCTGTATCCTGTATCTTCGGAGTTTGTGGTTTCTCGACTGTCGCTGACGTGAGAACCACATTTGGTGCCTGTATATTAGCAGTGTTCCCTGCTACTGCCTGTTGCTGTTCCTCGCGAAACTGTTCTCTGCCACATGGCCAATGCGCCCACACCATGTACAGGTCGGTTGGCGACTTCCTTTCCGTTCGTTCCTTGCATCGTATAATTGGTTTTGCTGCGAACCAAAGGTATGATGGTTATTACTAGTACCGCCCGTGTTCCGCTGCCATGTGCGGTCCCCTGGGTTTCCACGAGGCAACACGGGTCCCTGCTGACTGGCAATGGTACTTTGCTGCTGATTTCCGAAGCTTTCTCTGGAGTAGTACTGTCTACCCTGTTGCCTTGCTGATGCATTCCTTGGACAACTCATTCCTCTTTGGTGTCCATAATTACCGCAATCCTCACAAAACGGAGTATTCCTCCTCGTCCGGCACTCAGCCCAGAAATGCCCATGCCTATTACAAAATGAGCATACGACCTCTACAGCCGGTCGTCGATCTCTATGGTTCATTCCCCTTTTCTCATTACCCACCAATTCTTGTCGCGGGACACTCGAACCAGCGGGTGCACTGGTCCAGCATATGCCCCCCGTCGTGGCTCTTTGCTGAATGGCCACCTCTGCAGACGTAACTGCCTCTATCAAATCTACCATTGATCGTTGTGTCAGACCTAGCGTGTAATTGGCCAAGTCCCTGTTTACTAAACCGGCGTTGAACATCGTCACCATGGCCCTCTCTATTTGCGATTTGTATTGCGACGCACTTTCAGGGAATTGCTTGTTTGCTTCTGCACTCGCTGCACTCCCCAGTGACTGGAGCCTACGGCCCCAGGCTCTTAATTCCTCTCCAGGCTTCTGAGTAGACTCCTGGATCTCTCTTATGAGTACATCGTACGATCTTTGTTTCAAGTATGTCCTGTCCAGGAGAGCATATAAATCAGTCAGGTTTTCTCCTGGGCTATGTGCCAACAAATCAAACGCGTCCCCTGTTGTTTTCTGTCTTATACAAGTGTTCAACCTCCGCTCCCGGAAGACTTTGTTGGGCAAGCTCGCATCCTTCCTTGAACCTCCTGATTTCCATCCTGAGATCGTAAATCTCTACGCCAGAAAACATAGGCACAAGCTTCTCCACAGCTTTGGCCACCTCCAGAATGCTGATTTTGACTGTCGAGTTAACCACCACAGGAATAGCTGTAACGCTGACCTCATGTGTAGCTAATTGGCTATGAATCCCCCCATCTGGGCGCAAACTTAGTGGCCGTTGTGCTTCCAATCGAGTTGGAGTTTTGTATATAGGCTCCTCCGACTGAGGCGTTTTATCCTTTCCCCCTACGCTCGTCGGTTGAGTCTGTGCTTTCTTATTCACCTGCGATTCGCGCGGTGCCTGGTCTCCAAGGAAACTATTTGGTAGCCCTCCTAAATCGCCATCCCTCACTACTATTTTCGGAACGAGGTGTCCTCGGGTACACGGGGGCGTCAAGTATCCTGGTACTTCCTGTATCGAAACCTGAACCGTATGCGTTTGTATTTCCGACGTCGACACCGACCTTGGCCTCACCTGGTATGGCTTCACGTCTACCGTCGCTACAATAAACCTGAAATTATTTTGCTCTAACAAAGAAGCTTCCTCCTCTGTTTCCTCGAGCCATCTTGAGAGTTCCTTAGCTTTATTTTGAAGGAATTCTCTATCAGCTTTCAGCTCCTCCTTTGCCTTACGCACTTCCTCTAATTCCTTTTCCCTCCTGCTCAAGATAGCAGTCAGCGCAAAATCGGCTGATTCCGAAGGCGATATTCTACCCCTTACTGTGGCCTCCTCCCACAACGTCTGGGCTTCAGTCTTACCCGCGCTTGCTTCGAAATGTTCGAATACCCTCTCGGTGAAAAGATTCACCTCAGTTTTTACTGCTTTTAGCTCGTCCTGTGCGTCTTCTTTTCTCTTTAACGGAGACCCACTCGGTGCCTCAATCGTTGCCAATTCCGTCTCGAATACTTTAAGCCACCCTGACTCTAAATTTTCCACATATCCAGGAAAACTCGTCGCAAAATATTCGTCGTCCCTACAGACCTCCTTGTGCGGCAGTAATTTTACGTGGTTATTGTTAAATTTGTCCACCAAACCTTGCAACTCGGTGATGCGTCTGTGATAGTACTTCACGTCTTTTACATCCTTCCGGTCCTTGCTGAAGTTTGAAATCAACCTCTGGACCTCTTTGCCCACCACTTCCTGGAATTTCAGCAACACCTTCACTTCCTTCGATAGTCCCATGGACTATGTCTAATCCAATAATCCGCAACAAAAGGTATTTCTGGAGTCGTACCGTCACCCATGGCGTCCCCCTGCTTCGCGGAGTCATCCACAGTACTCTTTCGCTCCCTTACTTGCGCTCTTGTTTGGACAGCTGCTATCCGCGGTGCTGTCACACCTCTCGGCTGGAAATTTCGCTTTCTCCCTTAACCGAGTTACTACCTGTTGGACTCTCGCTGCTGTATCTTCAAGCGCTCTCTGCACAATTTCCTCTTCTGGTACGTTTATATCATCCAGTCCCTGATGAACATGTATGCTAACCAGTCTTTTGTGATGTCAAAGGAAACTGCCCTCGCTTCCAAAAACCCCAGTTCCACTTTTCCCTGTCTAACTCAATCCATGCCGTCACTATCATTCGTTCCCTTTTTGACCTTTCCGTTTGCCCATCACTGATCGCAATTCGTTGTCCATATCCCGCGATATTCTCAGTGATTCTCAGAGCACTCGTATTTTGCGGCGCCCTACTCAGCGCACCCGCATTCAAATTCGTTTTCCCTGGCTTGTACACAGCATCAAATGTGTACTCGGACAGCTTATGCCTGAACCGTGTCAGTCTAGACGTTTGATCCTTCAAATCTGGTACTTCCTGTTTCTTGGCTGAGCAATATTCTTGACGCGTTCTATCTTCGCAGGATCAGCAAGCGCACCTTTCTCAGTACACTTGTGTCCCAGATAGACCACCTCGCGTCGCAGGAAGTTACACTTCTTCGTGTTGAGCTTGAGACCATGCTCACTCAGTCGATCCAGAACTTTACTCAACTTGCTACTGTGGTATGACAGATTCCTTCCAGATACCACTATATCATCTAGGTATACAAAACAGTCAATATCTTGCAGATCAGTTAGAATGCTATTCATGAGCCTCTGAAAAGTTGCTGGAGCACCAGTAAGTCCAAATGGCACCCGTTTAAGCTCAAAATGACCCAAAGACGTGCTTAATGCCGTTTTCTCCCAGTCTTCCGGACCAATCAAGTGTTGGGGGTCCTTATCTGCTTGTTGTCGGGAACGTCCTTGTCGCTGCCTCTCCTGAGCGCGCGTGTACCTATAACCTAGCACTTTTCCACACAATAAATGATACGCACTAGTTTGGTTGTAAAAAACGATAAGACTGTTTATTCTTAAAATACTTGTTCTTATATACTATTTACAAAGAAACATTACAGTCTGCGTATTGACTTTTCTGGTGTTCTACTTACGCAATTGTTATTTGGTGTCAGTTGCTCAAGCCAACTCACCTACTAAAAGTAAATGTGTTGTCGGTGCATTCTAAATGCCCCTGGCACAAGCTTGCATTCTAAAAGCCCCTCGTCAGCTTGACTGCGGAACTATGACACCCTAAAAGTTTACATCATAATTAATGCATAAATACTACTATTTACAATATTTGCACCCTAAAAATATGTGCGCTCTTAATGAATTTAATAGGAGCCGGTGCTGTGAGTCAACTACGCGTAAGTAGCTTGATTCTAACTCACAACATCCCTCCCCTCTTTCTAAAAGAAGTTAGTGCAACTAACTTCCATTAAATCTTTACAATATTTTCTCTACACTGTAAACAATTATGTGCATTGATTTAACTCTATAGTATATACATATCATACATATCTCTATCATTTCTTTTTTATATATTTCCCATTTTATAATTTGGTCTTTTATTGACTCTTTTCTCATTGGCGTATATACAAACATCTAAACAATAACAAAATTTTATTATATACTGCGACCTCTGCAACCTGCTGATCCAGTTAAGTGCCGTCGTTGTCGGAGTGAAGTCCCTCGATGAACTCTGCATACCCCTCCCTTATTTCTGGACCGGTACGTACAAAGATGATGCAAGCTTGTGCAACTAGATGCGCCTCTGACGAAGTCAAAATAAATATTCGATATTCGCTGAGTCAGTGACAGTGGATATTTTCTCATTAGAAAAATCGTTACGAAGTTTAGCCGATAAAGCTTGGCTATGTTATGCTCGATCTTTTGTGGTTAAAACGATTTTTTGCGCCAGGAGATTATTCTGCGAAGCTAATTGAACGATGGTAGTTATGGCTGTTATTGTTGTTGTAGCCGTTTATCGGTAAAATTACGAAGTAACCTCGGGTTGTGGCTAAATTTATCTCATCCTCTTTCTAGACCATAATACAATATACATACTGACATATGTAATAATTGCAGACACGTTGGATTTTTTATACAGACAACGTACATGTTAGTGTTTTTCATGCCATTTTGTCAGTTACGTAATAAAACTCAAGTAGTCAAGACTTTTACTTGTTAGATAGAGACTATTGTATTCAGCCGATACCAGCTCCATTTTTTCATAAGCTTAAATCGTAGTCATCTCGCACATGGGAAGTTGGAAGCTCTTGCACTCTTTCATATAAAAATGAATTCTCACTAATTTCGTTTTCCTTTTCTTCCAACCAAAAATTATCTCTGGACATCATCGTTGCCCATCTCGTCTTTATTCCTTTGCGGCTTACTGATTACCCTTCTTCCACGTCTTCTCACTTCTTCTTTTTCAGTCAGATTTTTTTTCGCTGCTCTTGCATTTCATCTACTGGTCTCCTGGATGTTGGTTAACCTCTTACTCTGCCTTTATCGCTGCAGGATGTCCTTTCCCGGTTCATGCTGCACAAAATTGAACCATCCAGATGTCCTTGTCTGTTCACCAACTCCTGAATACCCAAAAACCATACTTGAACCATACTTTTATACATGTATCGGACTTGCCGAGCTCTAATTATTCTTACTGGCCATTACATTTATTTCACTTTTAATATTTTTGCTAACGAAAATAGTAAATTTAATGCATTATTTAAATTTATATATCGTATATCTAATACGTCTTAATAACCAAACTATAAATAAGTAATAAAAACCATTTTCTTTACAAATATTATTAATTAACTATGATACAATTTTCTTTAAATTGTTAGCGGCATTCAAAATTTAAATTCTTCTCAATGAATATACATCTTATAATAATTTGCTTTATACATAACCATTATTTTCTAAATTAAATTATATGCCGTTCAAAAAAAAAAAAAATTGTTTACGTCAATTCTGGTCAAAACTAGTTGAACATCTTACATGCGAGTATATAAAAGATAAACCCGCTCATGTGAAAAAATTGTCCATTGCATGACTGAACCTTTCATTGCATATACTACTGTATATATTCTAATTTTACTACTAGCCGGGTATATATATATTCATTAACAAGTTTTTTCCCCTACACCATGAACCTGCTCTTACATGAATATATACATACATTCAAGGCATACTATAATTAATTGCCAACGTTATTACCTAATTTGTAATGGTAAGCTAAATATATTGTTCTAATTCAATATATATACATTACTATTCCCCATACGGTAATTTAGTACTTGATAAACCGAAAAAACTATATATACTTATATATCGCCTGCTGCAGTATGTAAATATCTGCAAAAATATATATACGTACATACACATTCCTCTTAACTAGAATACTTACTTTTTTAAATATACGTTCGTACATTCATTCTGTATATTATACACATATATACATATACGAGTATATACTTACTTCACCAGCGGTTCCGTTGCCTGGCGTTAACGCTAACGCGTCGAATTTCAGTACAAAAACTGCAGTATGTATGTAGGTATATACTTTAAGTTAAGTTTTATATTACTTACCCACGACTCTCTTATGATTTTATTTTGAATTATTATTTAATATTTAAAAAAAAATATTTTTCTCTACGGTGCTTCATTCGATGTACGTATGTATATATTTTAAACTTAAAAAATGTTCTTCTTTATTCTCATTCGGCTACAGTGCCTAATAAGTACATTTTCATTACGTCAATTTTATTCGCCCGAGTTTAAGTGGCACACTTCTACTGGCATTGACTTTGGAAATTGCAGCTGTGTGTGTTAATTTATATACACACGTACGCGATATCAGTTTGTTTATATAGTTATTCTTGTGTTTACTCTTGTAAAACACTGTTAACACATGTCTTTAGTTGTGTGGTCTAATGTGGAACAATTTCAATAAATTATTATGTAGCTTTTTATTCTTGCCCTTAATCGTTACGACTGTTGTGACTGGGCTGCTGATTTCTGCTACTACATACGGACCTATCCAAATAGGGGAGAATTTGTTTCTTCTAGCCTAATTCCTCATGAGTAACTGGTCACCCACATGAAAGATTACTGGGTCTAGTACCTTGTTATAGGCTTCCCTGGCTCTTTTAGCACAATCCTGGTTTTCTCTGACCAATTCGTGCGCTCGCTGTAACTGATATTTTTGCACTTTATTGGGGTCATCAGCATTGTACATTGGTAAGCGCTTCATATTCGCTGGTAAGTTGAAATCAAACCCGTAGAGTGTTCTAAACGGAGTTTGCTTCGTTGATACATGCACAGTGTTGTTGTGTACATGCATTGCAGTGGTCAACCATTGATCCCAATTCGAGCCGTCTTCCTTGGCAAAACTGCGCAAGTACTCGGCCAGAGGTCGATGACTACATTCCAATGAGCCATTCGCCTGCGGATGATATGGTAGCGGTACTCTGCTGAGTGCGTCCGTATTCAGATTCATTTTACCAGGTTTGTATATGATTTCAAAATCATACTCAGACAATTTGTGTCTGAACCTGGCTAGCCTAGACATTTGGTCTTTCAAATTGGCTGGTGATCAGTATATATTTTAAATGGGCGACCTAGCAGATATGCCCTAAAATTCTTCGTAGCCCATACTATGGCTAGAAATTCCTTTTCTATTGTGGAGTATCTCTTCTCCGTGTCGCTAAGCTCTCTGCTTGCGAATGCTATTGGTCGGTCATTACCGACTTCCCCTTGTGATAATACTGCCCCTAATGCTTCATTGCTAGCATCAGTGGTCAACAAAAAAGTTTGCTCAAAGTCGGGGTACGCCAAAATTGGTGGCGAGCTAATTATTTCCTTTAGCCTCTCGAATGCTTGCCGACATCTCTCTGTCCATTCGAACTTTGCTTCTTTTCGTAGCAACTTATTAATTGGCAACGCAATTCCGGCTAGTCCTTCTACGAAGTTTCTGTAATAGTTCACTAGTCCTAGGAATGCTTGCACTTCCTTCGGGTCAGGCAGTGCTCCTGCCTCTTCGCAAAAATTTACATTTCTCCGTGTTCAATTTCAAATTGTGTTCTCGCAATTTCTGGATCTCCTTGCACAAGCGTTGCGAATGCTGCTGCAAGTTCTTCCCATAAATTACAATATCATCCAGATACAGAAAACAATCTAACCCTTGCAAGCCTGTTAGCACATCGTTCATCAACCGTTCGAAGGTAGCCGGTGCTCCTGTTAATCCAAACGGCTCATAACTAAACTCATAATACCCTAAACCGGTGCTGAACGCGGTTTTCTGCTTATCTTGGGTATCCACCAGAACTTGGTGGTAGCCACTCGCTAAATCAAGTGTAGAAAAGTATCTACTGTGTCCCAATTGATCCAGAATTTCTTCTATCCTTGGTATCGGGAACACCTGCTTGATAGTGGCGTCGTTCATTTTCCTAAAATCGATGACCATTCTCCACTTCTTCTGACCCTGAGCACCTCCCTTCTTTGGTACCAAAATTATTGGTGAATTCCAAGGCGAGATACTCGGTGAAATTATGTTATCCTTTAACATTCCTTCTACTTGCCTGTTTACTTCATCTTTGTAAGCTTGTGGCAATCTGTACTGTTTCTGGTTAATTGATGGTTGATCCACACTAGTAGGTATTTCATGCTCTGGTTTATACGTGAGCTGGTCTCCTTCCAGCAAAAATATGCCATGGAGTGACATACAAATGGATTCTATTGATGCCTTCTCTTCTGAATTTGCGCTTGGGTCTAACTTCAGTGATAATAGCACTATCTCCATTCTTTCCCTTATATCTACCTGCTTCACCAATCTGATTCACCGATCTATTATTCGGTTCCTTAAAATTATCATAGCTTTTCAACTTAGGCCTAAAATCCTCATCCATCAGGTAGTCCTTTTCTGAGGCGTTGAGTACGCAAGCGTACACCTTACCATTGTCAACGTGCGTTATGGTTTCTCCCATATATACACCCTCCATTAGCTGCTGCTTGTGCAAAACAACAGTCCTAAGTCTCGTATTTACATGCATAGTAACTACCTTGGTGGACCTTGCGTTTACTACCTCCATACAATTCTTAACCCTATTCACGGTTCCTGCCTTGACTTTAATGGAAGAGTCAGGATTCTATTCTTATTATCATCATCAAATGTTAACTGCTTTTCTAGCGCATCCAATATGGTGCGGCCCCAGAGATTATCACGGCCAATTATCCCATCGGCCGGGATACATTCCCTCTCCAATTCCACTGCGTGCACCCTAAAACTCATGCCTTTAACTTCACTGTGCCCTCTTCTGAGCGACCCCAATGTCCTAATGCACCCTCCGAACGCTCCATTAAGCGTTCTTACATCCTTTGGGTTAACAACAAAACACTAGATTTTACGGAGCTAGTGTCCGCCCCTGAGTCTACCAAAAGCACTAGCTTTCCACTAGCTGCCTCCCTGCAGGGTATCTCGATAAAAGCATCACCTATCCTGCTCACAACAAAACAACGCCCTTTTGATTCCAAAATGGACGCGTATCTACTTCCTAACTCTTCAAATTTTTTCCTCCATGCACCACAGTTATCCCTTACAATCCTATACTCCCCCAAAAATAACCGTGAATATCTTAACTATACATCCTCGTACCACGTACTCGGCGATTGGCCTATACTCTAACCTTATTAAAACTTAGTCTAAGTACTAGAATCATCACCGTTACTCAAATCAATACGCAATCAAAAATTTTTTCCCGGAGAGACTCTTGCTCCTCCGTATCTTGAACCATTGTTCTTACATTACTCAGTACGTGGTATTGGCGAGCCTCTTGCTCCTCCTTTTCCTGGACTGTAATTCCTACATTACCAGTCACACGTACCTCCGTCCTGCTACTTCCTTTCCTTTGGCTTTCCAGTCTACTGGCCTCGACTGGGCCGCCGGAAGTTTCCCTGGTTCCTTTGTTGGAACTGTCTATCCCTGCATTCCGCTGCCCTATGACCCATTCGTCCACATGAGAAGCATTTCAACCCCTGTTGGGAGTTGCCTATCCTTGGTTCACTTCTGGAATTCCAATTTGGTCGCTGCTGACCACTCCCAGTGTTGCAAGCACTTCTTCCTTGGTTATTTCCTTCCGCTGGGTTAACTCGTGGACTACTACCCCTGCTGTCCCTCAAGGGTGGGTCCGGGCGCCTCGTAACTGGCTGCCTCCTACTTCGATCCCATTTAGTGTCTATTTGGCACTGTCTGCTTGCCTCATGACCATATGTTTGGCACTCCATACAGTAGGGCGTGTTTTTGCGTGTAATACACTCATCCCTTGTATGACCTGGCTTATTGCAGAATGAACAGACCGGTTTTGCCTGACGCAACTCTTCTTCTGTTCGTCTCCCGTCCCGCTTTGCACCTCCAAATGTACCTGTACCGGTGTCGTAAGTTCCTTCATGTGTGCATGAGTCTGTCACGTACGCTTCTTCGCCTCTTGCTACAGCCACAGGTACGTCCTGCCTGTTAAATAGGGCGTTTACTTCACTGGCACTAGGTTGAATTCTATCCACCAGAAACTGTGCCCTGATGGCTTCCTCTACCAACTCTTCCAGAGTCCCGGTCCGAATACCCAGCATGTGCACCCTTAATGCAGGCTCCCTCAGTCCCACTACAAACGCTGTCAATACCGACTTGTCAACTTCATATAGCAGCGCCTTGTCATCCACACCGTTGTACTTGCCACGAACGATTTCAGTCGCACACCCCTGCAATGCGCTCAATCGCCTAGCAAAGACTCGTATATCGTCGCCTGCCAACTACCGAGCCACCCTGATTTCCTGACTGACTTCTTCCAACGTTCTCGTTTTCAAATACGTTTTATTTATTAACGTATACAATTCTTCCACGCTACTAAAGCTTTTTGCAAAGCCAGATTGTACGCATCTCCAAACTACCTCTGCTTCACACAATCGAAAAAGTCTTGCAATTCGTCAGGACGAATACTCCTCTTAGCTAGTTCACACCCCTGGATAAATCGATGAACCTCCGATCTTAAATCCACCGACTCAGGACCAGTAAACACAGGTACTAGCCAGGACACGGTCTTGGAGATATCCTCGATACCCACTTTACTTATTCTTGTTTTACTTATGGCTGGTAAAACTTGAGCGTTGTCTTTTTGGGTGGCTTCCAAATGCACTTCTCCCGGATCTGAGATGTACTTAACCAGTGACGGACTCAAACTTATTAGTCTTCGACCGTTTGCTCGTACAGTACTGTCCACTGTATCGAGACTTTGCTGCGCTGTTACTGCTTCTGGGTCGTTTGGCGAATATACCTGATTTTTATTATTTATCCGACTTTCTGGAGGAAAAGGCTCGATACCGATTTCAGATGCGCCAAACAAAAATTCAGCTCGCCTTTCTTCACTAAAAACTAATCTTGGCTTTACCATGCGGTTTATCCCTTCTGGTGTTAGATACTCCGGCCAGCGCACTTCCGGTGGCAATGTCAATACTGTCTGTGTAAATCCAGCCGATGCTGATTTTGATCTCTGCTTTTTCGGGGAGGTCCTATTGGTAGCCCGTCCTCTTTTTAATTCCGCACACTCCTTTTCCAACAGCAATGCTGCTTCCTCTGTCTCCGTCAATCTCCGAGAAAGTTCGTTTACCCTATTCTCGAGATACTCGTTTTGTGCTCTCAAATCTTCTGTTTTCTCATGAAATTTGAACAACTTTTCTTCTGTCCTTTTTTGAATTGCCGTTAAGGCTTGATCCGCTACTTCTAATGGTGACACAGCTCCTCTAGCGTTCGCCTGTTTCCACAATTCCTGAGCTTCTTCCCTGCTCGTACTTGCTTCGAACTGGTCAACTATTTTCCCAGTAAACAGTTCCAAATCTGACTGCACTGATTTCGATCTGTTCCTTATTTCCTCGTCTGGCGAAACTAAACACATAGTTTTTTGTCCTAGTCCCTCTAACTCAGAACTAAATGTATCCGCCCATTCGTTGAGCAGACTATTTACGTACTCTGCGTAATTTTCCGCAAAATATTTTCCTTTGCCGTACTCAACTGCGTGAGGCAACAACAACCCGTGGTTATTGTTGAACTCTCTCCCCTGATTTTGCAATTGTATTATTCGCTTGTGGTAATACACGTCGTCCTTACATAACCTGCCGTCTTTCTTAAAGTTACGAATCAGTTTTTCAATCGCTTCGCCAATTTGCTCCAGTATCAGCAGTAACTCTTGCGCTTCCTCTGTCATACTCTAAATGCCAGACCACATGGCACACCCCAACTACAAATAAAACCCAATAATTGTTAACACTTTTTATCAACTTATTCCAATAGTTTATTCCATCTTACTTAATGACAAATACAAATTTATTAAAAAACATTCCACCATAAATTCTATCTTTATATACATTCTTTCATTACTATTTTCATTAAGTCATTCCATCAATGCAAATTGGTCCTTGACTTCCTCATAGATACCCCTTGATTTCCTCTCACCATATTTAATACTCCCAAAAATCCATAGAAAAGGCCATATGTTTGTAAAAAACGAAATTCGATTTACAGGCAAAAGTGTCTTGATTCATTCCCGGAAATTTGAATCCATATTTAAATATAAACCCGTAACGTATGCGCCACGTAATACTAGCATTTAAATTTTTTGTCAACATTGCTACGCAAATCGTAGACTCCGAACTACAAAAACTTTGATGCAACAACATGTGTTGTAAGCACTTCTTGAAGTATTTTTGCCTCATACCCTAAGCTTATAATGTCAAATATTCAGATCAATTTGAAAACAATTAAAACAATTTAATAAACAATATAAATGTCCCTTTCGACAACCAAACACAAACCCCTACAAAAAAAAATCCTCACAGCTAAGACGACATACATAGACCGTCCGATCATACTGACGGTTTATGGTTGCCCATACAAAGCTGAGTGCAACAGCGCAAACGCGCCTATAAGGTGCGACTTCTTTGACCAGCGCTACGGCGCCTTCAGGGTCGCAGAAGTATCTACTTAAATTACGCTACTATACACTCTACTCACCATTATCTTGTCTGATGACATCTTTTTCCTTAGGGTCCTTCGAATTCGTTGCAGGATGCTTCACTGCTTCAGGGTTCCTTGCCCTGGGATTCCTACCGGCTGCGCCAAAATGTTGGGGGTTCTTATCATCTTGTTGTCGGGAACGTCCTTGTCGCTGCTTCTGCTGAGCGCGCGTGTACCTATAACCTAGCACTTTTCCACACAATAAATGATACGCACTAGTTTGGTTGTAAAATCGACAAGACTCTTTATTCTTAAAATACTTGTTCTTATATACTATTTACAAAGAGACATTACAGTCTACGTATTGACTTTTCTGGTGTTCTAGTTACGCAATTGTTATATGGTGTCATTTGCTCAAGCCAACTGACCTACTAAAAGTAAAAGTGTTGTCGGTGCATTCTAAATGCCCCTTGCACAAGCTTGCATTCTAAAAGCCCCTCGTCAGCATGACTGCGGAACTGTGACACCCTAAAAGTTTAAATCATAATTAATGCATAAATACTACTAAATATTTACAATATTTGCACCCTAAAAATATGTGCTCTCTTAATGAATTTAAGAGGAGCCGGTGCTGTGAGTCAACTACGCGTAAGTAGCTTGATTCTAACTCACAACACAAGACTTGATGGTATCCACTAGCCAAATCTTTCGTAGAGAAATACCTACAGTGACCCAACTGGTCCAGAATTTCGTCAATTCTTGGGATCGGAGAAACTTGCTTCAGCGTGACGTCAATTAATTTCCTGAAATCGACCACCAATCTCCATTTCATGGTGTTGTCCTCGGACTTTTTCGGAACCAACAATAAAGGTGAATTCCATGGAAAATTGCTCGGTATTTTTATGCCCTCCTCCAACAACTTGTCCACCTGACGATTCATTTCGTCACGATGAGCCTCTGGAGTTCTATATTGCCTTTCATTTATGGGCAAACGCCCCTCCGCTATGGGAATATTGTGCTCAATTGTAGGTGTGAACGGCAGCGCGTCCCCATCAAGTAGGAAAACATCGTTATACTCTGCGCACATTCTTGCTATTGAACGGCTTTCCTCCTCATTCAAAGTACTCCCCGTTCCCAATTCGTTTTTCAGTTTCTCCGCTCTCTCAGTGTACTCCCGAGACTTTTCCTGCATTACAAAATCAATCGCATCGCTCACTTCTCTTATGTCGTACTCCGAGATATTGGAACATGTCACCTCGCAATTCTGATCCCATACTACGTCCGATTCTTGAGTGTTCAGCACTGGTGCCTCAACTGTATAATCTGTGGCGTATGCCAAAGTATCGCTGATATGCACGCCAGGCTGTATCTTTTGCGTATTTACTATTGTTAAACCCTCTTTCACAGGTGCCCTTACCTTCTTTACAGTTATTGCCCTAGCCTTCGCTATGCCTTCTGATTGATTTTCCTGCTCCCTGCTTAAACTGTCCCTCTGGGTTCTTCTCTGGTTCCTTCCTATATTGTCAATTGCACAAAGTCTAAAATTTGTCACAGTTTTCCCGTTCCCATTGCATACTGATAAGCGTTTACGTACTGTACCTATTATAGAACAATTCCACAAATTATCTCTTCCCAGTATTCCATCTGCCGGGATACCGTCTTGGGTCTGGATAATGTGGAAGTCCCATTCCAAATTCTCAGTACGGTGAATTTCGAGTTTCACTAGGTAAATGGTTTTAACACTTCACCCAAACGCCCCGATTAAACTGCTTATTCTCCACGTTTGTACATTGGGAAATGACCTCATGGATTCAGCCTTTATTAGACTGGTGTCCGCAGCTATGTCCAGCAATAATGCCAGATGGCCTGCTTTTGCTGCCTTGCACGGAATGACCACATAAGAGTCATCCGTGTAGGTAGACTACCTGACTGTTGAAATTGTTAGCCAAAAAATGTTTATATCGCGGAGGATCTCTACACATATCTCTCATAAATCTAGAGGTGCTGCCAAAAAATATACTTAAACACGATTTAAAATTTTCATCTTCCTCATGCAGTTTTTTAAGCCTGCTGTCATGCCCTGGCCGGCTTAATTACCTGTCTGCATCTTTCACTAATATTATTAAAATTTGTTCCTATATATATTAATATACCAGGGAAGTAGTTCCTGACTAACCCCACTGCTCACTGGCGAATTACCCCAAACAGGCTTACCAATAGACAAAAGAAATTGATTGTCCCTAAGAGTGCTGTATCCTGTATCTTCGGAGTTTGTGGTTTCTCGACTGTCGCTGACGTGAGAACCACATTTGGTGCCTGTATATTAGCAGTGTTCCCTGCTACTGCCTGTTGCTGTTCCTCGCGAAACTGTTCTCTGCCACATGGCCAATGCGCCCACACCATGTACAGGTCGGTTGGCGACTTCCTTTCCGTTCGTTCCTTGCATCGTATAATTGGTTTTGCTGCGAACCAAAGGTATGATGGTTATTACTAGTACCGCCCGTGTTCCGCTGCCATGTGCGGTCCCCTGGGTTTCCACGAGGCAACACGGGTCCCTGCTGACTGGCAATGGTACTTTGCTGCTGATTTCCGAAGCTTTCTCTGGAGTAGTACTGTCTACCCTGTTGCCTTGCTGATGCATTCCTTGGACAACTCATTCCTCTTTGGTGTCCATAATTACCGCAATCCTCACAAAACGGAGTATTCCTCCTCGTCCGGCACTCAGCCCAGAAATGCCCATGCCTATTACAAAATGAGCATACGACCTCTACAGCCGGTCGTCGATCTCTATGGTTCATTCCCCTTTTCTCATTACCCCCCAATTCTTGTCGCGGGACACTCGAACCAGCGGGTGCACTGGTCCAGCATATGCCCCCCGTCGTGGCTCTTTGCTGAATGGCCACCTCTGCAGACGTAACTGCCTCTATCAAATCTACCATTGATCGTTGTGTCGGACCTAGCGTGTAATTGGCCAAGTCCCTGTTTACTAAACCGGCGTTGAACATCGTCACCATGGCCCTCTCTATTTGCGATTTGTATTGCGACGCACTTTCAGGACTTGTTTGCTTCTGCACTCGCTGCACTCCCCAGTGACTGGAGCCTACGGCCCCAGGCTCTTAATTCCTCTCCAGGCTTCTGAGTAGACTCCTGGATCTCTCTTATGAGTACATCGTACGATCTTTGTTTCAAGTATGTCCTGTCCAGGAGAGCATATAAATCAGTCAGGTTTTCTCCTGGGCTATGTGCCAACAAATCAAACGCGTCCCCTGTTGTTTTCTGTCTTATACAAGTGTTCAACCTCCGCTCCCGGAACACTTTGTTGGGCAAGCTCGCATCCTTCCTTGAACCTCCTGATTTCCATCCTGAGATCGTAAATCTCTACGCCAGAAAACATAGGCACAAGCTTCTCCACAGCTTTGGCCACCTCCAGAATGCTGATTTTGACTGTCGAGTTAACCACCACAGGAATAGCTGTAACGCTGACCTCATGTGTAGCTAATTGGCTATGAATCCCCCCATCTGGGCGCAAACTTAGTGGCCGTTGTGCTTCCAATCGAGTTGGAGTTTTGTATATAGGCTCCTCCGACTGAGGCGTTTTATCCTTTCCCCCTACGCTCGTCGGTTGAGTCTGTGCTTTCTTATTCACCTGCGATTCGCGCGGTGCCTGGTCTCCAAGGAAACTATTTGGTAGCCCTCCTAAATCGCCATCCCTCACTACTATTTTCGGAACGAGGTGTCCTCGGGTACACGGGGGCGTCAAGTATCCTGGTACTTCCTGTATCGAAACCTGAACCGTATGCGTTTGTATTTCCGACGTCGACACCGACCTTGGCCTCACCTGGTATGGCTTCACGTCTACCGTCGCTACAATAAACCTGAAATTATTTTGCTCTAACAAAGAAGCTTCCTCCTCTGTTTCCTCGAGCCATCTTGAGAGTTCCTTAGCTTTATTTTGAAGGAATTCTCTATCAGCTTTCAGCTCCTCCTTTGCCTTACGCACTTCCTCTAATTCCTTTTCCCTCCTGCTCAAGATAGCAGTCAGCGCAAAATCGGCTGATTCCGAAGGCGATATTCTACCCCTTACTGTGGCCTCCTCCCACAACGTCTGGGCTTCAGTCTTACCCGCGCTTGCTTCGAAATGTTCGAATACCCTCTCGGTGAAAAGATTCACCTCAGTTTTTACTGCTTTTAGCTCGTCCTGTGCGTCTTCTTTTCTCTTTAACGGAGACCCACTCGGTGCCTCAATCGTTGCCAATTCCGTCTCGAATACTTTAAGCCACCCTGACTCTAAATTTTCCACATATCCAGGAAAACTCGTCGCAAAATATTCGTCGTCCCTACAGACCTCCTTGTGCGGCAGTAATTTTACGTGGTTATTGTTAAATTTGTCCACCAAACCTTGCAACTCGGTGATGCGTCTGTGATAGTACTTCACGTCTTTTACATCCTTCCGGTCCTTGCTGAAGTTTGAAATCAACCTCTGGACCTCTTTGCCCACCACTTCCTGGAATTTCAGCAACACCTTCACTTCCTTCGATAGTCCCATGGACTATGTCTAATCCAATAATCCGCAACAAAAGGTATTTCTGGAGTCGTACCGTCACCCATGGCGTCCCCCTGCTTCGCGGAGTCATCCACAGTACTCTTTCGCTCCCTTACTTGCGCTCTTGTTTGGACAGCTGCTATCCGCGGTGCTGTCACACCTCTCGGCTGGAAATTTCGCTTTCTCCCTTAACCGAGTTACTACCTGTTGGACTCTCGCTGCTGTATCTTCAAGCGCTCTCTGCACAATTTCCTCTTCTGGTACGTTTATATCATCCAGTCCCTGATGAACATGTATGCTAACCAGTCTTTTGTGATGTCAAAGGAAACTGCCCTCGCTTCCAAAAACCCCAGTTCCACTTTTCCCTGTCTAACTCAATCCATGCCGTCACTATCATTCGTTCCCTTTTTGACCTTTCCGTTTGCCCATCACTGATCGCAATTCGTTGTCCATATCCCGCGATATTCTCAGTGATTCTCAGAGCACTCGTATTTTGCGGCGCCCTACTCAGCGCACCCGCATTCAAATTCGTTTTCCCTGGCTTGTACACAGCATCAAATGTGTACTCGGACAGCTTATGCCTGAACCGTGTCAGTCTAGACGTTTGATCTTTCAAATCTGGTACTTCCTGTTTCTTGGCTGAGCAATATTCTTGACGCGTTCTATCTTCGCAGGATCAGCAAGCGCACCTTTCTCAGTACACTTGTGTCCCAGATAGACCACCTCGCGTCGCAGGAAGTTACACTTCTTCGTGTTGAGCTTGAGACCATGCTCACTCAGTCGATCCAGAACTTTACTCAACTTGCTACTGTGGTATGACAGATTCCTTCCAGATACCACTATATCATCTAGGTATACAAAACAGTCAATATCTTGCAGATCAGTTAGAATGCTATTCATGAGCCTCTGAAAAGTTGCTGGAGCACCAGTAAGTCCAAATGGCACCCGTTTAAGCTCAAAATGACCCAAAGACGTGCTTAATGCCGTTTTCTCCCAGTCTTCCGGACCAATCAAGTGTTGGGGGTCCTTATCTGCTTGTTGTCGGGAACGTCCTTGTCGCTGCCTCTCCTGAGCGCGCGTGTACCTATAACCTAGCACTTTTCCACACAATAAATGATACGCACTAGTTTGGTTGTAAAAAACGATAAGACTGTTTATTCTTAAAATACTTGTTCTTATATACTATTTACAAAGAAACATTACAGTCTGCGTATTGACTTTTCTGGTGTTCTACTTACGCAATTGTTATTTGGTGTCAGTTGCTCAAGCCAACTCACCTACTAAAAGTAAATGTGTTGTCGGTGCATTCTAAATGCCCCTGGCACAAGCTTGCATTCTAAAAGCCCCTCGTCAGCTTGACTGCGGAACTATGACACCCTAAAAGTTTACATCATAATTAATGCATAAATACTACTATTTACAATATTTGCACCCTAAAAATATGTGCGCTCTTAATGAATTTAATAGGAGCCGGTGCTGTGAGTCAACTACGCGTAAGTAGCTTGATTCTAACTCACAACATCCCTCCCCTCTTTCTAAAAGAAGTTAGTGCAACTAACTTCCATTAAATCTTTACAATATTTTCTCTACACTGTAAACAATTATGTGCATTGATTTAACTCTATAGTATATACATATCATACATATCTCTATCATTTCTTTTTTATATATTTCCCATTTTATAATTTGGTCTTTTATTGACTCTTTTCTCATTGGCGTATATACAAACATCTAAACAATAACAAAATTTTATTATATACTGCGACCTCTGCAACCTGCTGATCCAGTTAAGTGCCGTCGTTGTCGGAGTGAAGTCCCTCGATGAACTCTGCATACCCCTCCCTTATTTCTGGACCGGTACGTACAAAGATGATGCAAGCTTGTGCAACTAGATGCGCCTCTGACGAAGTCAAAATAAATATTCGATATTCGCTGAGTCAGTGACAGTGGATATTTTCTCATTAGAAAAATCGTTACGAAGTTTAGCCGATAAAGCTTGGCTATGTTATGCTCGATATTTTGTGGTTAAAACGATTTTTTGCGCCAGGAGATTATTCTGCGAAGCTAATTGAACGATGGTAGTTATGGCTGTTATTGTTGTTGTAGCCGTTTATCGGTAAAATTACGAAGTAACCTCGGGTTGTGGCTAAATTTATCTCATCCTCTTTCTAGACCATAATACAATGTACATACTGACATATGTAATAATTGCAGACACGTTGGATTTTTTATACAGACAACGTACATGTTAGTGTTTTTCATGCCATTTTGTCAGTTACGTAATAAAACTCAAGTAGTCAAGACTTTTACTTGTTAGATAGAGACTATTGTATTCAGCCGATACCAGCTCCATTTTTTCATAAGCTTAAATCGTAGTCATCTCGCACATGGGAAGTTGGAAGCTCTTGCACTCTTTCATATAAAAATGAATTCTCACTAATTTCGTTTTCCTTTTCTTCCAACCAAAAATTATCTCTGGACATCATCGTTGCCAATCTCGTCTTTATTCCTTTGCGGCTTACTGATTACCCTTCTTCCACGTCTTCTCACTTCTTCTTTTTCAGTCAGATTTTTTTTCGCTGCTCTTGCATTTCATCTACTGGTCTCCTGGATGTTGGTTAACCTCTTACTCTGCCTTTATCGCTGCAGGATGTCCTTTCCCGGTTCATGCTGCACAAAATTGAACCATCCAGATGTCCTTGTCTGTTCACCAACTCCTGAATACCCAAAAACCATACTTGAACCATACTTTTATACATGTATCGGACTTGCCGAGCTCTAATTATTCTTACTGGCCATTACATTTATTTCACTTTTAATATTTTTGCTAACGAAAATAGTAAATTTAATGCATTATTTAAATTTATATATCGTATATCTAATACGTCTTAATAACCAAACTATAAATAAGTAATAAAAACCATTTTCTTTACAAATATTATTAATTAACTATGATACAATTTTCTTTAAATTGTTAGCGGCATTCAAAATTTAAATTCTTCTCAATGAATATACATCTTATAATAATTTGCTTTATACATAACCATTATTTTCTAAATTAAATTATATGCCGTTCAAAAAAAAAAAAATTGTTTACGTCAATTCTGGTCAAAACTAGTTGAACATCTTACATGCGAGTATATAAAAGATAAACCCGCTCATGTGAAAAAATTGTCCATTGCATGACTGAACCTTTCATTGCATATACTACTGTATATATTCTAATTTTACTACTAGCCGGGTATATATATATTCATTAACAAGTTTTTTCCCCTACACCATGAACCTGCTCTTACATGAATATATACATACATTCAAGGCATACTATAATTAATTGCCAACGTTATTACCTAATTTGTAATGGTAAGCTAAATATATTGTTCTAATTCAATATATATACATTACTATTCCCCATACGGTAATTTAGTACTTGATAAACCGAAAAAACTATATATACTTATATATCGCCTGCTGCAGTATGTAAATATCTGCAAAAATATATATACGTACATACACATTCCTCTTAACTAGAATACTTACTTTTTTAAATATACGTTCGTACATTCATTCTGTATATTATACACATATATACATATACGAGTATATACTTACTTCACCAGCGGTTCCGTTGCCTGGCGTTAACGCTAACGCGTCGAATTTCAGTACAAAAACTGCAGTATGTATGTAGGTATATACTTTAAGTTAAGTTTTATATTACTTACCCACGACTCTCTTATGATTTTATTTTGAATTATTATTTAATATTTAAAAAAAAATATTTTTCTCTACGGTGCTTCATTCGATGTACGTATGTATATTTTTTAAACTTAAAAAATGTTCTTCTTTATTCTCATTCGGCTACAGTGCCTAATAAGTACATTTTCATTACGTCAATTTTATTCGCCCGAGTTTAAGTGGCACACTTCTACTGGCATTGACTTTGGAAATTGCAGCTGTGGGTGTTAATTTATATACACACGTACGCGATATCAGTTTGTTTATATAGTTATTCTTGTGTTTACTCTTGTAAAACACTGTTAACACATGTCTTTAGTTGTGTGGTCTAATGTGGAACAATTTCAATAAATTATTATGTAGCTTTTTATTCTTGCCCTTAATCGTTACGACTGTTGTGACTGGGCTGCTGATTTCTGCTACTACATACGGACCTATCCAAATAGGGGAGAATTTGTTTCTTCTAGCCTAATTCCTCATGAGTAACTGGTCACCCACATGAAAGATTACTGGGTCTAGTACCTTGTTATAGGCTTCCCTGGCTCTTTTAGCACAATCCTGGTTTTCTCTGACCAATTCGTGCGCTCGCTGTAACTGATATTTTTGCACTTTATTGGGGTCATCAGCATTGTACATTGGTAAGCGCTTCATATTCGCTGGTAAGTTGAAATCAAACCCGTAGAGTGTTCTAAACGGAGTGTGCTTCGTTGATACATGCACAGTGTTGTTGTGTACATGCATTGCAGTGGTCAACCATTGATCCCAATTCGAGCCGTCTTCCTTGGCAAAACTGCGCAAGTACTCGGCCAGAGGTCGATGACTACATTCCAATGAGCCATTCGCCTGCGGATGATATGGTAGCGGTGCTCTGCTGAGTGCGTCCGTATTCAGATTCATTTTACCAGGTTTGTATATGATTTCAAAATCATACTCAGACAATTTGTGTCTGAACCTGGCTAGCCTAGACATTTGGTCTTTCAAATTGGCTGGTGATCAGTATATATTTTAAATGGGCGACCTAGCAGATATGCCCTAAAATTCTTCGTAGCCCATACTATGGCTAGAAATTCCTTTTCTATTGTGGAGTATCTCTTCTCCGTGTCGCTAAGCTCTCTGCTTGCGAATGCTATTGGTCGGTCATTACCGACTTCCCCTTGTGATAATACTGCCCCTAATGCTTCATTGCTAGCATCAGTGGTCAACAAAAAAGTTTGCTCAAAGTCGGGGTACGCCAAAAATGGTGGCGAGCTAATTATTTCCTTTAGCCTCTCGAATGCTTGCCGACATCTCTCTGTCCATTCGAACTTTGCTTCTTTTCGTAGCAACTTATTAATTGGCAACGCAATTCCGGCTAGTCCTTCTACGAAGTTTCTGTAATAGTTCACTAGTCCTAGGAATGCTTGCACTTCCTTCGGGTCAGGCAGTGCTCCTGCCTCTTCGCAAAAATTTACATTTCTCCGTGTTCAATTTCAAATTGTGTTCTCGCAATTTCTGGATCTCCTTGCACAAGCGTTGCGAATGCTGCTGCAAGTTTTTCCCATAAATTACAATATCATCCAGATACAGAAAACAATCTAACCCTTGCAAGCCTGTTAGCACATCGTTCATCAACCGTTCGAAGGTAGCCGGTGCTCCTGTTAATCCAAACGGCTCATAACTAAACTCATAATACCCTAAACCGGTGCTGAACGCGGTTTTCTGCTTATCTTGGGTATCCACCAGAACTTGGTGGTAGCCACTCGCTAAATCAAGTGTAGAAAAGTATCTACTGTGTCCCAATTGATCCAGAATTTCTTCTATCCTTGGTATCGGGAACACCTGCTTGATAGTGGCGTCGTTCATTTTCCTAAAATCGATGACCATTCTCCACTTCTTCTGACCCTGAGCACCTCCCTTCTTTGGTACCAAAATTATTGGTGAATTCCAAGGCGAGATACTCGGTGAAATTATGTTATCCTTTAACATTCCTTCTACTTGCCTGTTTACTTCATCTTTGTAAGCTTGTGGCAATCTGTACTGTTTCTGGTTAATTGATGGTTGATCCACACTAGTAGGTATTTCATGCTCTACGTCTGGTTTATACGTGAGCTGGTCTCCTTCCAGCAAAAATATGCCATGGAGTGACATACAAATGGATTCTATTGATGCCTTCTCTTCTGAATTTGCGCTTGAGTCTAACTTCAGTGATAATAGCACTATCTCCATTCTTTCCCTTATATCTACCTGCTTCACCAATCTGATTCACCGATCTATTATTCGGTTCCTTAAAATTATCATAGCTTTTGAACTTAGGCCTAAAATCCTCATCCATCAGGATGCCCGTGCCTATTAAAAAATGAGCATGCGACCTCAACAGCCGGTCGTCGATCCTTATGCTCCATTCCCCATTTCTCATTACCCCCCAATTCTTGTCGCGGGACACTCGAACCATTCGTCCTGCAAATGCCCCCCGTCGTGGCTCGTTCCTGAATGGCCACCTCTGCAGACGTAACTGCCTCTATCAAATCTGCCATTGATCTGTTGGGGTTGTGTCCTTGTTGTCCTCGGAACGTCCTTCTGCTGTACGCGTGTGGCTGAAAACCCTAAATCACTCTTTGGAAAAATCACTACATTACACTTTTAGTTTTTAAATCACAAGCCTTTATTTCTTAGAATAGTTACTCTTATATACTATTTACAATTCACAATTACAATACAAAAACTGACCTTTCTGGTGTTCCAGTTTCGCACCTGTTAATTGGTGTCAGTTGGTCAAGCCAACTGACCTACGCCATTCTGAAATGTTGATGGTGCATTCTAACTTTCAATGCCCTTCGGTGGCTCGACTGCAAAACTGTAGCACCCTAAAAGTTTACATAATAAATATTACATAGGTAATATTAATTCTAAATACTCGCACCCTAAAAATATGTGCTTTCTTAAGTAACTTTAACAAATGCTAATCACAAAGAATGTGTGGCATCTGTTAGGAGTCGATGATGTGAGACACTACGCGCAAGCAGCTTGATTCTAACTCACAACATCCCTCCCCTCTTTCTAAAAGAAGTTAGTGCAACTAACTTCTAATGAATCTTCACAGTATTTTTCTCTTTTCTGCACTTTAAACAATCTGTGCATTTTCTTAATCCTATAGGTCATATGTATAGTTTTTCTTTTTTCAAATTCTCCTTATTTGGGTTCAATTCTTGTATTCTGTTCCTTTTATTTTTGTGTTCTTTTCTTTTTCCTCTTTTGTTTTATTTTGTTCTTTTATTTCTATTTTTTTTTCTTTTTTTTCCTTTTGTTTTATTTTGTTCATTTATTTCCATCTTTTTTTTAAATGCCCCTTTTTATATTTGGTCTTTCATCGACTCCTTTCTCACTGGCGTATATACAATTTTCAACAACTAGCGATAATACAATTTAATCCTATACTTAAGATCTCATATTCTACTATGATATTTATATCTAAAATATTACGTTATACTTCTGCTAACTGCTGATCCGGTTGACGGCTGCCGTAGACGGAGTGAAATCCCTCGATGAACTCTGTATACCCCTCCCTTCTTTCTGGATCGGCACGTACAAAGATGTTATAGGTTGGCGATCTGGTTTGCCATTAAAACTTTGTTTTTAGTGGCCTTCTTCTTTCCATTTATATAGTGTGCCCTACGGCTGTAGGTGGTACTGCCTCTGCTTATAGTATTCAACTTGTAAAAAACATTTGGAATACATGAGAGATTACAATACTCCTTCTTACTTTGCAGCAATGCGTTTTATGGTGGAAGTGTTTCTCTTGAGCTTCCTCATAATGGTATTTGACATCGTTTGGCTTTGATGTGGAGACAATCGGTATTTCTCTGAGACACACATTTAATGACGTAATTTGTGTACTCTGATCGGTAACCAGTCTCTGTGTCCTCTTGTATTAAATCATATTTCATATGTAAATCACATTTCATATGTTCATACTCTAGATTGGACATATACTTCAATGAAGCAATTAACTTCCGTGAGCCAAATTTCTTCTGCTCATTATATTTGGTGGTGGGTTCAGTCACCCACCTTAAGCTTACCCATCTTCAACTTATCCAAAATCGATTCTGTTGAGATTGTGATATAATGGGTGGACATTGTAATATAAAATTGTCCAATTCAAAACATGACTCCGCAAGGAAACTTGCATATTTTTCGTTACTCGTCAATTACTCATCCACAACGCGTTCAAATTCTGCGGCCATATGCCGTTTTGCAAGGAAAAACAAATCCGTCACCATTCATCCCCAATCCAATATATTGGCATCCTTGCGGTCACAACCGGCTTCCCAAACCTTGGATAGCTGCCAGAAATCCCTGTTTTTCAAAAACGCATCTTTCCGAATACTACGTTGGTCTTTTAGTCCGCACCGTCTTCCGATATCCGCTGTTCCCGGAACTTCCTGCTTCGCTTCACATCATCAGAGCTATATAGAGAACACCTATAATAATTTTCTTAATTTCCTAGTATACATTTTAGTTTGATATTTCTTCTATGTTTAATTTTTTCGAACATTTCATAAGTCAATTTAATAAATGAATTTCAAAATTATATAATATTTAAATAAATACACTATATGTACTATATATACTCTTGGGTATAATTTTCCAATTTAGTATGATTTTTGTTTTTTTTTATTATAACACTTTTTGCATTACAAATTTAGATTTTAAATAATTAATTTTTGTAACTCTAATTATTTTCTAAACCACTTTTGTTTCTAATGTGAAGTTTACCCAGATTATAATTTTTTTAATCTTCAACTTTTCTTAAACATACGCTATTCCTGAATATATAAACAAAAAACAATATTTCTACAACATGCTTATTCTATAATTGAATGCTATATCATCAATTTGCATCCACTCGTCTTTTCCCGTGCTTGCGCCATTGTTTTTAGTTTTGTTTTTTTAAATACGTGCAATGAACCCGTTTATTATTATTTAATATGTAAAAAAAAATTTTTTCTCTACTGTTTTCTTTCGGCAATAGTGCTTAATAAGCAGATTTTCATTACGTCAATTTTACTTGCCCGAGTTTAAGTGGCACACTTTTACTGGCATTGACTTTGAAAATCGGCGCTGCGTGTGTTATTTGATACACACACGTACTCGCACATGTTTACATTGTTACTCTTGTGTTAACATTTGTAAAACACTATTGACAAATGTCTTTAGTCGCGTGGTCTAATGTGGAATAATTTCAACAAATTATTATGTAGCTTTTTATTTTTGCCCTTAATCGTTACGACTGTTGTAACTGGGCTTCGGATCTCTGCTACTACATACGGACCTATCCACACAGGTGAGAATTTGTTTCTCCTAGCCTGATTCTTCATTAGTACTTGATCACCCACATGAAAAACTACTGGGTTTAGTACCTTGTTATAGGCTGCCCTGGCTACTCGTTTAGCACAATCCTGGTTTTCTCTGACCAAGTCGTGCGCTCGCTGTAGCTGATACTTTGCACTTTATTCGGGTCATCAGCATTGTACACTGGCGCATATTTGCGCTTCAGATATGCTGGCATGTTGAAATCAAACCCGTAGAGCGTCCTGAACGGAGTTTGCTTCGTTGATACATGTACCGTATTATTGTGTACATGCATTGCAGTGATCAACCATTGATCCCAATTCGAGCCGTCTTATTTGGCAAAACTGCGCAAGTACTCGGCCAGAGGTCGATGACTACGTTCCAATGAGCCATTCGCCCGTGGATTTATTGCCCGAAACTGTCTCAGGTAAAATACCTACAATATCCATATGAACTTTATCAAATGGTGGTTTTGGTGTGTCAGTTAACACCATGGGCATCTTTGTTAGCCTTGAACTTTTGTTGAACTGGCACTTTGGGCAACTCTTTACATATTTTTTTATGTCTTTGAGCATACCTTTCCACCCGTATACTCGCCTAATTCTGTCATGGGTTATCCAGAATCCCTGGTGCCCACCTAGAGGTGAATCATGGAAACCCTTTAACGCAGCCTGGATATCCTTTATATCCTCCAGCCATTCCACACTACTGGCTCTTTGTTCATTGGCATCGTCACCCGCACTGCTAACATTTCTTGTTGCATCAATTTTATCCCCTTGAATTCTCTCGGCCTTCTCCTTATCTGACCATGCTTTGGCCCTCGTTTGCACTACTGATACCTTCTGTGCCTGCGGTACACTGCTGAGTGCATCCGCATTCAGATTCATTTTCCCAGGTTTGTATATGATTTCAAAATCATACTCAGACAATTTGTGTCTGAACCTGGCTAGCCTAGACGTTTGGTCTTTCAAATTGGCTAATCCTCTCAACGGCTGGTGATCAGTATATATTTTAAATGGGCGTCCTAGCAGATATGCCCTAAAATTCTTCGTAGCCCATACTATGGCTAGAAATTCCTTTTCTATTGTGGAGTATCTCTTCTCCGTGTCGCTAAGCGCTCTGCTTGCGAATGCTATTGGTCGGTCATTACCGACTTCCCCTTGTGACAATACTGCCCCTAATGCTTCATTGCTAGCATCAGTGGTCAACAAAAAAGTTTGCTCAAAGTCGGGGTACGCCAAAATTGGTGGCGAGCTAATTATTTCCTTTAGCCTCTCGAATGCTTGCCGACATCTCTCTGTCCATTCGAACTTTGCTTCTTTTCGTAGCAACTTATTAATTGGCAACGCAATTCCGGCTAGTCCTTCCACGAATTTTCTATAATAGTTCACTAGTCCTAGGTATGCTTGCACTTCTTTTCTATTTCTTGGAACCGCTAAATTTTTAACGCATTCCACCTTCTTCGGGTCAGGCAGTGCTCCTGCCTTTGAGCAACGATGGCTTAAATAAACCACCTCTCTTCGCAAAAATTGACACTTCTCCGTGTTCAATTTCAAATTGTGTTCTCGTAATTTCTGGAGCACCTTGCACATGCGTTGCGAATGCTGCTGCAATTCTTCCCATAAATTACAATACCATCCAGATACACAAAACAATCTAACCCTTGTAAGCCTGTTAGCACATCGTTCATCAACCGTTCGAAGGTAGCCGGTACTCCTGTTAATCTAAACGGCATTCTATTAAACTCATAATGGCCTAAACCGGTGCCGAACGCGGTTTTCTGCTTATCTTGGGTATCCAGCAGAACTTGGTGGTAGCCACTCGCTAAATCAAGCGTAGAAAAATATCTACTATGCCCCAATTGATCCAGAATCTCTTCTATCCTTGGTATCGGGAACACCTGCTTGATAGTGGCGTCGTTCAATTTCCTAAAATTGACGACCATTCTCCACTTCTTCTGACCGTGAGCACCTCCCTTCTTTGGTACCAAAATTATTGGTGAATTCCAAGGCGAGATACTCGGTGAAATTATGTTATCTTTTAACATTCCTTCCACTTGCTTATTTACCTCATCTTTGTGAGCTTGTGGCAATTTGTATTGTTTCTGGTTAATTGGTGGTTGATCCACTCTAGTAGGTATTTCATGCTCTACCTCTGGTGTATATGTCAACTGGTCTCCTTCCAGCAAAAATATGTCATTGGATTAGGCACAAATAGCTTCTATTGATGCCTTCTCTTCTGAATTTACGCTTGGGTCTAACTTCAGTGATTCTAGCACTCTCTCCATTCTTTTTCTTATATCAACTTGTTTAATCTGATTTACCGATCTATAATTCGGTTCCTTAAAATTATCGTAACTAGTGAACTTGGGCTTAAAATCCTCATCCATCAGGTAGTACTTTTCTGAGGCGTTGAGTACGCAAGGGTACACCTTACCCTTGTCAACGTGCGTTATGGTCTCTCCCATATATACGCCCTCCGCTAGCTGCTGCTTGTGCAAAACAACAGTCCTTAGTCTCGTATTTACATGCATAGTAACTACTCTGGTTGACCTTCCGTTTAGTACCTCCATACCACACTTCTTAACCCTAGTCACGGTTCCTTCCTGCCATGACGTTAATGGAAAAGTTAGGATTCTATGCTTATTGTTATCATAGAATGATAACTGTTTGTCGAGCGCATCCAGTATGTTGCGTCCCCAAAGATTGTCGCGGCCAGTTATCCCATCAGCCGGGATACCTTTCCTATCCACTTCCACTGCGTGCACTCTAAAACTCATACCCTTAACTCCACTGTGCCCTATTCTGAGCGACCCCAATGTCCTAATGCACCCTCCAAACGCTCCGTTAAGCTTTCTTAAGTCCATTTGATTAATGTCTAGCCCCTTCCGTAAAACACTAGATTTTACGAGGCTAGTGTCCCCCCCTAAATCTACTAATAGCACTAGCTTTCCACTAGCTGATTCCTTGCAGGGTATCTCGATGAAGGCATCACCTATCCTGCTCATAGCACAGCAGCCTCCTTTTGTTCCCAATATGGGCGTGTATCCACTCCGTAACTCTTCGTGATACTGGAGAGCCTCTTGCTCCTCCTTCTCCTGGACTGTAGTTCCTACATTACTAGTCCCACGTTCTTCCGGCCTTATTATTACTTCCTTTCTTTTGGCTTTCCAGTATATTGGCCTCGACTGGGCCGCTGGAAGTTTCCCTGGTTCCTTTGTTGGGATTGTCTATCCCTGCATTCCGCTGCCCGATGTCTCATTCGTCCACATGAGAAACATCTCAACCCCTGTATGGTGTTGCTTATCCTTGCTTCACTTCTGGAATTCCAATTTGGTCGCTGCTGACCACTCCCAGTTTTGAAAGGATTTCTTCCTTGGTTAATTCCTTCTGCTGAATTAAGTCTGGGACTACTGAAGTTACCCCTGCTGTCCCTCAAGGGTGGAATCGGGCGGCTCGTAGCTGGCTGCCTTGTATTCTGATTCCATTCTGTGTCTCCATGGCACTCTCTACTTGCCTCATGACCATATATTTGGCACTCCATACAGTAGGGCGTGTTTTTGCGTGTAATGCACTCATCCCTTGTATGACCTTGCTTACGGCAGAACGAACATGTGGGTGCCCTCTGTACAAACCCCCTGTACGGATTTCTCGGATTCGCGGCTCTGCTGTCGGAGACACCGGGATTAAATGCTCCTCTGTATATGTTTGGGACGTAATTACTTCCATCTCTGTTCACGACAGCGGCGGTGAGCATATCCTGTCTATTTTCCAACATGTATACCTCGCCTAACCCAGCCGTACTCCGTTCCACGAGAACTTGTGCTCTAATCGCTTCTTCTAACTAATTCCTCCAGAGATCCTCTTCTGCTATTCAGCATATGAATCTTTAGAACGGAGTTGCGGAGCCCCACCACGAAAGTTGTCAACACCGACTCGTCAACTTCGTGTAATAACGCTGCATCTCCAATGCCATTGTACTTGTTCCTGATTATTTCCTGGGCCATCATCTGAAGTGACTCTAAACGTCTGGCAAAGGCACGTATGTCTTCACTTGCCAGCTGCTTCCCGATTCTTATTTCTTGGGTTATGTCCTCCAAAGTTCTCTCCTTCAGATAAGTTCTCCTTAAAAGACTGTAAAGCTCGTCCACACTGGCGAATTGCTTTGGCAATACAAGGTTGTAAGTGTCTCCAAATAACCTTTGCTTAACACAGTCGAAGCAGTCCCGCAACTCATCAGGGCTTATGCTTCGCTTTGCAAGCTCACAACCTTGAATGAATCTGTTAACTTCTGACCGTAAATCTGCTGAAGCTGCACCAGTAAACACAGGTACTAGCCTAGCCACTGTCTTTGAAATCTCCTCTATACCCATTTTGCGTATTTTTGTTTTACTTATGACCGGTAAAACTTGAGCGCTATCTTTATGGGTGGTTCCTAGATTCACTTCCCCCGGATCTGAGAGGTAATTGACCAATGACGGACTCAAACTAATTAGTCTTCGATCGTTTGTTCGTACAGGCGAAATACTGTCCACAGTATTGGGACTTTCCTGTACCGTTACTGCTTCTGGCTCTTTTGGCGAATATCCCTTATTTTTATTAGTTATCGGACTTCCTGGAGAAAAAGGCTCGACACCGATTTCAGATGCGCCAAACAAAAATCCCGCTTCTCTCTCTTCACTCAATACTAATGTGGGCTTTACCACGCGGTTTATCCCTTCTGGTGGTAGATACTCCGGCCAGCGCACTTCCGGTGGCAATGTGAATACCGTCTGTGTAAAGCCAGCCGATGCTGATTTTGATCTCTCCCTATTCAGTGAGACCCTATTGGTCGCCCGTCCTCTTTTTAATTCCGCACACTCCTTTTCCAATAGCGCTGCTGCTTCCTCTGTTTCCGTCAATCTCTTAGAAAGTTCCTTTACCTTATTCTCAAGATACTCCTTTTGTGCTCTCAAATCTTCCGTTTTCTCATGAAATTTGAACAACTTTTCTTCTGTCCTTTTTTGGACTGCCGTTAAGGCTTCATCCGCTACTTCTAATGGTGACACAGCTCCCCCGGCATTCGCCTGCTTCCACAATTCCTGAGCTTCTTCCCTGCTCGTACTCGCTTCGAACTGGTCAACTATCTTCCCAGTAAACAGTGTTATTAAAAAAAACATTCCACCGTAAATTCTATCTTTATACACATATTCTGCTATACTTGTTTTCCATCACAAGTTCTGTATCCGCTGTCCACCGGCGTCCATTAAGTCCTTCCATCAATGCAAATTGGTCCTTGACTTCTTCACCGATACTCCTTGTTTTCCTCACATGTATCCCCATATCCAATCACCAAATTGAACACTCCCAAAAATCCTCCCAATTCGCAAAAACCGAAATTGGATTTACAGGCAAAAATGTCTTGATTCACTCCCGGAAATTTGAATCCATATTTAATAAAAAAACCCGTAACGTATGCATCACGTAATAATAGCATTTAAATGTTTTCTTCAACATTGCTACGCAAATTGTAGTTTTGGAACTACACAAACTTTGATGCAACAACACGTGTTGTCTGCTCCTCTTCACCTAATACCCTAAACTCAAAATGCCAAATATTTAAATCAATCTTTATTTTGATTTCAAAACAATATAAATTGAATCATATTAATGTCCCTACCGACAAACAAACACAAATCCCCAATCATAACCGTACGAACCCTATACGGTGGCACGTTCTTTCCGAACCAAACCAACCAGTATACACAAGTTCGCAATTCAATAACGCAAAAACCGTTAATTAGCAGACACGTTCCACATCCCCCGAGAATGCTGAAATAAACAGTAAGTAAAAATATTTTTTTATTTTTATTATTATATATATATTTTATTGAATCTCCTAAAAAATATCTTAGAACTAACAATAAATCTTCATAGTATATTTACCATTTCACTTTTAAATTCATATTAATCATTACCAACCTCCCAGTGCCAGTGCTTTGAGGAGTTATGGTATATGAAAAGAAGTAGCGCAATACTTAAATAATAGCGTAATGAATAAGCTTAAAATCTAATTTGTTGCTAAGCGCAGCACGTCCATCCTTTTCAGGCGGGTGTGTCCTTGATGCTGTAGTAGGCGCCTCGCTAATGCATTGGGATGCTTGTCTAGCTTTGCTAAGTAAGATTCAGCAAGTCGGGAAACTTCTTTAGTTACATACGGGATATGTAAATCTCTGTGGATGTTAACGTTTTTGATGTACCAAGGAGCATTGGTAATCATTCGAAGAATTTTCGATTGGGCTTTTTGCAGCTTTTCGACATTTGAGGGTGAAGCAGTACCCCAGAGTTGGATACCGTAGGTCCATATGGGCTTGATAATTACTTTATAGAGTAGAACTTTAAAGTCCAGTTTGAGCTTGGACTGCCTGTTCAAAAGCCAGTTTAGCTCGTTTATTTTGAGTTTAATCTGAGTAATTTTTACACTTATATGCTTTGCCCAAGTCAGTCTACGATCTAAATGCATTCCTAGATATTTAGTTTCTGTCGCCTGAGGGATCGGCTTGGTGTTAATTTGCACAGGGGGGCAAGTACTCCTGCATAGAGTGAATGTGAGATGAACGCATTTCGACTCATTGACTTTGATTCTCCAGTGGTCAAGCCATTCCTGAAGCATGTTGACGTGTACTTGGAGAAGTTTTGACGCCTCTTTCGGATTTGTGTGAGTACACAATATGGCTGTGTCATCGGCAAAAGTATAGGTGATAGTCTTGCCGTTTGTTGGCATATCTGCAGTGAACAACGTATAGAGCAGGGGACCTAATACGCTGCCTTGCGGTACTCCAGCTTGTATAGGGTATTCATCTGAGATGAAGCTTTTTTGTTTCACCACAAAGCGTCTACCTGAGAGATAGCTTTCGAGCAATGTGTAGATGTTAAGAGGTAACATACATTTTAGTTTGTGCAAGATTCCTTCGTGCCAGACCTTATCAAATGCCTGAGTGATGTCGAGAAAAACTGCGGAACAGTATTGCTTCTTTTCGAACGTTTCTTGTATAGTGTTTACAATGCGATGAACTTGTTCGATAGTACTGTGTTTTTCTCTAAACCCAAACTGGTGGTTTGGTATAACATTAGACTGTTTGACAACGTCTTTAATACGCTTTATTAACAAACTTTCAAAGAGTTTTGAAAAAATTGATAGCAGACTAATTGGTCTGTAGGAAGAGACGCTTGTTGGGTCCTTTCCAGCTTTGGGAATCATGATAATTTGAGAAATTTTCCATGAGTAAGGAAAGAATCCAATGCGTATTATAGCATTTAATATATGCAAGAGATGCATTGTGGCTATTGCTGGGAGCTCTTTTATCATTTGGCCCGTAATCAGATCACGCCCTGGAGATTTTTTGGCATTGAGTTCTTTGATAGCGTTTGTCAGCTCCTTTTTGGCAATCGAGATACCATTGACGCTAGGGATAGCATCAACCGCCGTTAGAGAACGGACGGAACTAGCAAGATTAGGGGTGAAAACTTGCTCCAAATGATTTGCGAATGCTATTCCCTTTTCTGCATCACTTCTTGCCCAGTTGCCGTTGGGAAGGCGTATTGGTGACTCCATTTGAATACGTTTTTTCGAGTTTTTGGCCGTTCGCCATAGAGAATAGCTTGAGGCTTCTGTAGGACAGAGGGTCTCTACAAACTCGTGAAACTCGGAGGTTTCCTTTTCTTTTAGAAGGTGATGCAGTTTTTTAGTACATTCATTCAGTTTCTTCTTCAGAGAAGGTGATCTCTGCAATTGCCATTCTCTCCTAAGAGATCTTTTTTCGGAGAGGAGCTTCAGAATGTCTTGGGGAGTACACTCTTGTCGGGTTTGAACTTTAGAACGTGGTGTAGCAATTTTTACTGTTTGGGATAGCAATTGAGTGAAATTGAAAATAGCGGAGTTTATTTCCTGCTCAGACTTTAGGGAAGTCTTTATTTCAAGATGTGAACTTATGAACATCTTATATTTAAGCCAGTCTGTATTCTTGTAGTCGAAACTACCACTGACGTTTTTCTGATAGGAGTTTTCAGAAAAGATAGTTATTATTGTGGGAGTGTGATCAGAGGACAGCTCCAGAGAGGAATGCACAAGAGAGTGTACATTATTTATACCTCTAGTGATGGCGAAGTCAATAAGATCTGGAATCTTCTGTTTGTCGGATGGCCAGTATGTAGGCTTACCATTGGACAAGACATTAAGACCAAGAGCATTTATCGCAGAGAAGAGGTTTCTGCCTTTGGGAGTTACTAAACGTGAGCCCCAATGAGTATGCTTTGCATTAAAGTCTCCAGCAGCAATGAACTTAGCATCGAGAGTACTAAAGAATTGTTTGTACTGCTGCTCATCTATATTAAACCTGGGTGGGCAATAGATGGATGATACTGTCAAGCCTTTGACGTATTCTTCGAGCTGAATAGTCGTCGCTTGTAGATAATCGGTACAGTATCCTTTCATTGGGAAATGCTTTATTCTATTCTTGATCAGAATAGCTGTACCACCACGTGCTTTGCCACCGGGGTGTTTGGTGTCATAAACTTTGTATCCCGCTATCTGGAAACAGTTTTTCTGAGTAAGGTGAGTTTCAGAAATTAGCATCAAATCTATTGAGTTATCGTTGAGAAATAGTTTGAGCTCATTTTTGTGCTGACTTATGCCATTTGCATTCCAATGACAGATTTTCAGTGCGTTCATGGTTTTGTTAATAGGGATTGCAAAAGCATGTTCTGATTACGTATCATGTCTTGCATCATACTTTGCATTGAGTACATAAATTGCGTCATATTTGCGATGAACTCTTGTAAAGTCTTTTCAAGAGTACTCTCATCATTTTTAGGGTTTACTGGTGGGGTGCCTTTGAGAATATTTGCGTAAGAAATACTTGAAGGCTGTGCTTCACGGGCAGAGATTTCGCGCAACTGTTACGGGAGGAACAGTTTTAACTTGTTTTGGCTGAGGTGCAAATTTCTTTTTTATTTGAGCGTATACAGTGCAGCCTCTGTAGTTTGCAGTGTGATTTTCACCACAGTTGCTGCATTTTTTGACACTGGAGTCGTCTCTGGGCTTTGTGCAGTTTTGTGACATGTGGAGATCACCACAAACGACACATACACTGGGAAGTGTACAGTATTTTCTAGTGTGCCCAAATTCTTGGCAGTTCAGGCATTGAACTGGTCCAATTCGCTTGTGGGGTTCTTCTACAGAGATTTTTCTATGTAGAAGATAGCGAAGGTTGTAGATCGGGTGTGATTCGCCTTTTCTGAGGTTCGAGTCGACTGGCTGTAGCTCAACGCGAAAGAGCGGCAGTGGAATCTTGTCTTTATTGCGTATGTTAAACACAGAGTTTGCGGTAAAACCCTCTTGGGCTTCTCTTATTTCGTTGGGATCTACGTCAGCTTCGATTCCTCTAAGGATAACAACAATGCCTTTGCTACTTTTAAGTTGGTAGGTGTAATAGTTTTTTTTCTCTGTGTCAAAGAGATTGACGACTTTGCGATAGCTTGATTCGATATATAATTGAATTTTGGTTTCATGTATTTTGCCTTTTAGTATTGGGACAACATGAAAGTTTTTAGCACCAATTAGAGTAGTTAGAGTTTTTACGAGAGCGTTAGAGTTGCGCTCCCTTAAATAAATTGGTGGGGGCTTTACCTCTTTTAGCACTTTCTGGGTAGAATTGTCTTCGGCATTTGCAAGAGGTGCAAACCTGTTAGAAGCGAGTGGATTCTTTTCAGAAGCAGAATCATTAGATTTAATCTGCTTTGCCGATTTTTGAGACAATTTTTGAGGACTCAACTTGCGCTTAACCACAATATAGCGGTCCATACCAGTCTGTATTACCGAACGTTTTCCTTGGTTGGCTGTAGCATGCATGTTGAGAGGTTCTACTGGTGAGAGAGAGTTGCTTTGCATACTCCACGGCAAAGTGTTTACCGACCCAGAGCCACCAATAAGCGTACTTACGTTTTTGCAGCAGTCGTTACTTACTGTAATGTGCTCAAGCTGAGAGCCAGTGTTAGCAGAGCCAGAGAGGGAGAGCTGTTTATGGGAGCAGTCAGACACTGAAAAGCTGCGCTGCCTACCGATGCTGTCGGATTGCGCTATAAGTGTATTAATTTCACTTGGCGAGAGATCGCAACTGTTTTTATTTATTTTCATGCTGTTGTTATTGTTTTGTTGTGTTTGCGCATCGGTTGTCTTCGTTGCCGTTGCTGCACTAGCTGAACGCGCGGGTGGCGACCGCAACATGTAATGTTTACAGGTCAGATTTTCGCGATTTTTTTTTATTTTGTTCCTTGTTGTATGTATTTATATTTATCAGTACTTTTTTGTTAGCCGGGTAGAGAGTTTTTGATTTTTTTTGTTTCTGATGATGTTTTTAATTTTTGTTTTCGTTTTTTTAGTTCTTTTTCGTGGTTAAAGCTTAGAGCCGCGGAGAACACGTCTGCTCGCGACACGCTTCAATTATTAAGTTTTAAAAATATGAACCTAATCTCAGTGGAACAACCCTATACAACCTGACCGTAAGTAAAAATTTTTCTTTTGGATCGACCTATTGTCACCAAACCGCAGCGGCTAATCAGCCCCGATGCTGCTTCTTCTGCATGACCGGCGCAAAAGCGCCCACACGGCCACCGAAGAATCGTCGAGAAAAATTCAAATAGATATTAGAATGTCCTACTATAAGCATACTCACCATTTTTGTTCCCTCCATTGAACTCCTTTGGGATGGCTATCCTGATGGTTTCCTGTTGGTGGATTCCCGCGTAGGAGTGCTCTTTTCCTGGCACTCGACGTTGGATCCTACCGGCTGCGCCAAAATGTTGGGGTTGTGTCCTTGTTGTCCTCGGGGTGTCCTTCTGCTATGCGCGTGTGGCTGAAAACCCTAAATCACTCTTTGGAAAAATCACTACATTACACTTTTAGTTTTTAAATCACAAGCCTTTATTTCTTAGAATAGTTACTCTTATATACTATTTACAATTCACAATTACAATACAAAAACTGACCTTTCTGGTGTTCCAGTTTCGCACCTGTTAATTGGTCAAGCCAACTGACCTACGCCATTCTGAAATGTTGATGGTGCATTCTAACTTTCAATGCCCTTCGGTGGCTCGACTGCAAAACTTTAGCACCCTAAAAGTTTACATAATAAATATTACATAGGTAATATTAATTCTAAATACTTGCACCCTAAAAATATGTGCTTTCTTAAGTAGCTTTAGCACATGCTAATCACACAGAATGTGTGGCATCTGTTAGGAGTCGATGATGTGAGACACTACGCGCAGGCAGCTTGATTCTAGCTCACAGCAGATCGTTGTGTCAAACTTAGCGTGTAATTGGCCAAGTCCCTCTTTACTAAGCCGGCCTTGAACACCGTCACCATGGCCCTCTCTATGTACGATTTGTATAGCGACGCACTTTCCGGGAATTGACTTTTTGCTTCTGCACTCGCTGCACTCCCCAGTTACTGGAGCTCCAGGCTCTCAATTCCTCTCCAGGCTTCTGAGTAGACTCCTGTAACTCTCTTATGAGTGCGTCGTAAGACTTTTGTTTTAAGTATGTCCTGTCCAGGAGAGCATATAAATCAGCCAGGTTGTCCACCGGGCTATGCGCCAACAAATCAAACGCGTCCTCTGTTGCTCTGTGTCTTATGCATCTTATTAAGTGTTCAACCTCCGCTCCCGGAAGACTTTGTTGGGCAAGCTCGCATCCTTCCTTGAACCTCCTGATTTCCGTCCTGAGATCGTAAATCTCTACGCCAGAAAACATAGGCACAAGCTTCTCCACAGCTTTGGCCACCTCCAGAATGCTGATTCTGACTGTCGAGTTAACCACAGGAATAGCTGTAACGCTGACCTCATGTGTAGCTAATTGGCTATGAATCCCCTCTTCCAATAGATACTTAATCAGATCTGGGCGCAAACTTAGTGGCCGTCGTGCTTCCAATCAAGTTGGAGTTTCGTATATAGGCTCCTCCGACTGAGGCGCTTTATCCTTTCCCCCTACGCTCGTCGGTTGAGTCGCTACTTTCTTATTCACCTGCGATTCGCGCGGTGCCTGGTGTCCAATGAAACTAATTCGTAGCCCTCCTAAATCGCCATCCCTCACTACTATTTTCGGAACGAGGTGTCCTCGGGTACACGGGGGCGTCAAGTATCCTGGTACTTCCGGTATCGAAACCTGAACCGTATGCGTTTGTATTTCCGACGTTGACACCGAACTTGGCCTCACCTGGGATGTCTTCACGTCTACCGTCGCTACCTTAAACCTGAAATTCTTTTGCTCTAACAAAGAAGCTTCCTCCTCTGTTTCCTCGAGCCATCTTGAGAGTTCCTTAGCTTTATTTTGAAGGAATTCTCTATCAGCTTTCAGCTCCTCCTTTGCCTTACGCACTTCCTCAAATTCCTTTTCCCTCCTGCTCAAGATAGCAGTCAGCGCCAAATCGGCTGATTCCGAAGGCGATATTCTACCCCTTACTGTGGCCTCCTCCCACAACGTCTGGGCTTCAGTCTTACCCGTGCTTGCTTCGAAATGTTCGAATACCCTCTCGGTGAAAAGATTCACCTCAGTTTTTACTGCTTTTAACTCGTCCTGTGCGTCTTCTTTTCTCTTTAACGGAGACCCACTCGGTGCCTCAATCGTTGCCAATTCCGTCTCGAATACTTTAAGCCACCCTGACTCTAAATTTTCCACATATCCAGGAAAACTCGTCGCAAAATATTCGTCGTCCCTACAGACCTCCTTGTGCGGCAGTAATTTTACGTGGTTATTGTTAAATTTGTCCACCAAACCTTGCAACTCGGTGATGCGTCTGTGATAGTACTTCACGTCTTTTACATCCTTCCGGTCCTTGCTGAAGTTTGAAATCAACCTCTGGACCTCTTTGCCCACCACTTCCTGGAATTTCAGCAACACCTTCACTTCTTTCGATAGTCCCAAGGACTATGTCTAATCCAATAAATATCCCGTTGAACAACCCAATCTCAAGGAAACAATTATATATACTATTAATGTTTTCATATATTTTAAAAATAATTTGCTTACAGTACTACTAATTTTTGTCAACGGTTTAATTAACGGATTATTATAAATAGATCCCGCTGGAATCAAAGATACTGGTGTCATGCATAGGTCGTAACCCCTTTACAATTTAGCACTATTCAGAAACTATACTTCTCTATATTAACTTAATTAAACATTTTCAATTTACTCGCAAATGTATTCGTATAATAGAATCTTCTAGACACCAACGGCAGCCATAGAAGGTTTTTTCTTGCTCCAATCGATATAGCTCCAGCCACAGCTCATTCGCTTCGTTCCACGGTATTGGAACCTCTTTCTCCTGCTCTTTTTCCAGAAATTTCCTCAAAAACGCTATCCGTTTCCTTTCTTGCGCTGCTTTTCCACCTCACCTTTTTCCGTATGGTAGTGGGTGTACCGCTCCTTCCCCTGAGCGAATCTTCTTCTCACAACAAACTGCGTTGGGCGCGCCTCCGTATTGTCTTTGCTGGTTGTCCAGGTAGCTCCTTTCAATATAAATAAAATACCTTTAACATATATATTTACTTTTACATTTAAAAAAAAATTCCCATAAAAATAAACGTTCCGCAAAGAATAGAACCGAAAAAAACAGAGAATGTACCTACTGCCCTGACTGGTAATTGCGTCACGTATACAACAATGTGTACCGTCGCATTTCAAATATCCCTAAATAACACAAACACATTCATTAATATAAGAGCCTACACTAAGTGAAATAATATTATACGACCTGACCATTAAAAATTCTAAGAATCGACCTAGTGTCACCTAACCGTAGCGGCTATTCAGCCCCGATGCTGCTTCCACTTAATGACCGGCGCTAAAGCGCCCACACGGTCACCGAGGAATCGTCGACAAAATTCCTATTATATTCTTAAAATCTAGCATGTACTCACCCTATCCTTGCTTCCTCCATTGTACTTTCAATTAAACGACCGGCCGGTCCTTGTAGTAGTTATCGGCTTTTAAGTTCCAGGGTAGGAGTGCTTCTGTCCTGGCACTCGACATAGGATCCTACCGGCTGCGCCAATTGTTGCGTTTTCCGTGCGTTAGCTGGTGCAACGCGTACTACAGTTGTCTGACGGCTGCTGGACCTGTAAACACTTGCCGAACTGATGCGTAAAAACAGACCACCACCGTTTCGCTTTCAGAAATACACAATCCGCTTTATTCTTAAAAACACTCTTATTTATAGTATTAATTCTAGTTACATCATATTTTTATAATCTACTTAGGTGTTCCAATTACACAGGTGCTGACCAAAACAATTATAGCAATGAGCCAGTTCATACAAAATGCCAATGGTGCATTTTAGCCCTAGTTTGTGGGTCACTATGTAATGGTACCACCTGTGAAGTTCATATGCGTAATATTAACTATAGCTACAACCGGTCGATAGTAAATGGCTACTTGGGTTGTGTCGCGAGTCAACTACTTGCAGGTGGTCGTATCTTGACTCGCAACATTCCTCCCCTCTTTCTGGATGAAGGTAGTGTAGCTACCTTCTAAAATTGTATAACCTACTACAATATTATATATATATATATATATGTATATATATATATATATATATATATATATATATATATATATATATATATATATATATATATATATATATATATATATATATATATATATATATATATATATATATATATATATATATATATCTATATAGATATATATATATATATATATATATATATATATATATATATATATATCTATATAGATATATTCTTATTCATGTTTTTTTTATTTTTATTATATATATACTCGCATATATCTTTTTCTTTCTCATCCAGCAGCAATATTTCGGACTAGCGGCGTTCATTGACATAGAAGGCGCTTTCAACAACATAAATGCGAACGCCATTATGGGAGCGTTGGAAGCTCTGGGCGTTGATCCTAATATGGTAGCGATGGTAGAGATGATACTCGTCAGCAGAAAGGTAACTGCCAGCTTAGGTTCCCACACCTTAAGCAGACAGGTCTGCAGAGGCACTCCTCAGGGAGGAGTCCTCTCCCCCCTGCTCTGGAATTTGGCGGTAAATTCAGTACTGCTAGCCCTAGAGAGGGAGGGTTGCCATGTCGTCGCCTATGCTGATGACTTGGCAATTGTGATCAGAGGGAAATATCCAAACACTGATAAAATGGAATTAATCCTTTTTTCTAAGAAAAATAGATCTCCTGAGGTCTCCCCACTAACATATAAAGGTGTGGAAATTCCGATGAAGGAGACAGTTAGATATTTGGGACTAGTACTAGATAGAAAACTTACCTGGAAACCCAATATTGAAGAAAGAGTCAGAAAGGTCAATATTGCTTTGTACACATGTAAAAAAGCGGTCGGAATCAGGTGGGGGCTATCCCCACGAATTATGCACTGGCTATACATTTCGGTTGTCAGACCCATATTGCTATATGTAATACTGGTATGGTGGCCAGCCACTCAGAAACGAAGCTATTTGAAGCTTCTGAGCAAGGTCCAAAGAACGGCTTTTCTGTGCATATCTGGTGCTTTAAGGACAAATCCAACTAAAGCATTAAAAGTAATACTCAACTTGCCCACATTAGAGCTGGTAGGGAAACAAGTGGCCGCCATGGCAGCACTAAGGGTGAAATGTGCGACGTTATGGCATGATTGGCGGATTGGTCACTCGACTATTGCGCATACCTGGGGTAATTCTACCCAACACATTGACCACTCTATACCTAATCTCAACTTCGAAAAACACTTCGAGACATACATTCCGTCTAGAAGAGAGTGACAAAAACCAATCCCATGGAGAAGGGGGGAACTGAATTTCTACATTGAGGGATCCAAGCTTGTCGATTTTCGAGTTTTCTCAAAAGAACTGGGTCTGGAGCTTTCTTTCCGTCTCCCCGACCACTACAGAATTTATCAAGCAGAGGTCTTAGCCATAAAGGAGGTAGCCGTCTACATAAATAGACATGCCGTAACAAAAAATATTAGAAATATCTACTCGGATAGCCAGGCGGCCATCTTGTCAATGAATTCGGTGGCACTGAAATCAAAGGTTGCTCAGGACTGCCGAGCAACCCTAAATGATATCCGTGCCGTTTTCAAGGTACGCCTTATATGGGTTTCGGGGAATAGAGATATTGCGGAAAACTATAGGGCTGATGACTTAGCCAGACGGGGCGCGGACAGATGTGAGATTGGAATACCAATTGCCACCTGTAAACTGATGCTGAAGGATAGGGTCGTTAGTGAGACCAATGGGTCTTGGGCACAAGAGGGCACTTGCTTAACGACTAGGCTAATGTGGCCGGAACTTAATAGTAGGAAAACTAGAGACTTGCTTGCCCTGCCGAGAGAGAATATCTCTAAGGTCGTGGCATGTATAACTGGTCACTGGTAGCGGGATATGGACAACGAATTGCGATCAGTGATGTGCAAACGGAAAGGTCAAAAAGGGAACGAATGATAGTGAGGGCATGGATTGAGTTAGACAGGGTAAAAGTGGAACTGGGGTTTTTGGAAGCGAGGGCAGTTTCCTTTGACATCACAAAATACTGGTTAGCATACATGTTCATCAGGGACTGGATGATATAAACGTACCAGAACAGGAAATTGTGCAGAAAGCGCTTGAGGATACAGCAGCGAGAGTCCAACTGGTAATAACTCGGTTAAGGGAGAAAGCGAAATCTCCACCAGCCGAGAGGTGTGACAAAGCACCGCGGATAGCAGCTGTCCAAACAAGAGCGCAAGTAACGGAGCAAAAGAGTACTGTGGATGACTCCGCGAAGCAGGGGGACGCCATGGGTGACGGTACGACTCCAGAAATACCTTTTGTTGCGGACGCTGTAATTGAACTGTCGGACCAGAAGGAGATTGAAACGGTGTTAAGAGATCACCATAATTCTCCTTTAAGGGGTCACCATGGTTTCATGCAGACGTATAGGCGTATACGCAAGAACTAGAGGTGGCCTAAAATGATGGTGGATATACGGAAACTCTTCGCTAGATGTGAAAGTTGTCAGAAAAACAAGGTATCAAGGCTAACAAGGATGCCTATGCAGTTAACTGATACTGCTAACAGACCATTCGAAAAGGTGTTCATGGATATGGTGGGAGCATTGCCCGAGAGCTCGGTTGGAAATAAATACAACCTAACATTCCAGGACGACTTATCAAAGTACCTTATAGCGGTTGCCATGCCGGATACGGAGGCAACCACGGTAGCTAGGATTTTCTTTGGGGAAGTTGTAGCAAAATTAAGTGTCCCAAAGATACTGGTAACAGATAACGGCACTAATTTTATTTGGCTTGGTCCATATAAAGGAGAGAAAATTTTGGGGCCAGTAACGACAGACGTTAGGATAGGAAACAAATTGAGACGTTTCCATAACAATCTGTTGGAGCCCTACAGATCGAATTAAGAATTTTAGTGTGAAACTGGTTGCAATGATGAGTGAATTTGCTTGACCTACCCCAAAATTCAGTTCGTGCGGAAAGTGACGGCTGAAAGGAGTGACATTTTTATTAAATAATATCTTCAACCTTGAAAACGAAGAAAATTAAACGTAAACAAGACAGCAGTATGAAAGAATGAAACCATATATTATGATTCAAGGGCGAGGCAGTGTACGAATGCACGCGTGAAGTAGTCAAAGAAATGCCATATGTCAGTATGCCAATAAGTAAGTATGAGCGGGGGTAGCGTGTAAGTTTAATATGAGACATGGTGGTTTGAATGCATATGTTTAGGAGTAATATTTTAATTGTTTTATAAGTGCGATATACATGAAATCGTAGGGATAGGGGCATGAAGGTAAACTTAAGTAAGTTTGGAAGAGCAATAGGGAAGTAAGTATAAGTAAATAAAGGCGGAAGCAGTGTGATTAAACAATTTTACAACTTTAATAGTCGTGATAATATTAGTAATGATAAGAGGAAGAAAATGAAGGAAATTGGAAAAACACAATTTTCTAAATATGAATAATGTAATAAACAAGATAAGTATGGAATACAATTGATTTCAATTAGTTTGAATACAATTTCCGGGTGTACAACCCTAGACGTATCGGATGCTGGCTAGCATCTGGTACAATCGGTGCAGTAAGAGGCTGGTTTTGACTCGTTTGACAATTACGAATGGGGTTGTTTTGAAGTAAGAGGGGAGGTTAGAAAGGGTCTTCTTAATATATTTAGTTAAGGTGACAGGTTGGTTTAAGCTAAAATAAGTTAGGGAGAATATGCAGTAGATAACCAGTTAAGAGAGATAGTTGAGAATGGATAGAAGTAAAATCGAAATTAGGTTAAATAGACTAAAGTTTGCTTGTAAGATTAATGTGTGCATTAAGTTAAGTGTTAAATGAGAGAAAATCTGGAGCTATAGGCTAGCTGACAGCTGTTAGACAGCTAACGTAAAATGGGCGGGGCTTCAGCGTAGTAGGAAGTAGGGTAGTGTTAATACCGATGGGGTGCCTGTATGTTTCGTATGCATTCATGGAGGGGTTTTCCACACTAGAGGTGTTCTGAATATATACGAACCAGGAGTTTTTTTTTTTTAGAGAAGAAAAAGAATTGTGTCATTCCATTGACACCGGCAATACATAGTCAAGGATTAGACGATTATGGTAAGAGAAAAAAAAGACGGTCGATGGTGGATGTTAGTGTAAATTAGTGATAACCATAATGTAGCAGTAATATAACCATAATGATTATTTCAATATTTAGAGAAATAGAAATATTTATTAGATAAAAGTTATTATACCGATTACTTATTTTTCCCTACAATATATGTGTAAAAGCAGCTGTGTTCTTGGTAGACTATTTGATTGTTCCAGCGAAATGCAGTGAAACCGCTGAAGTGCGGGTGGAACCCTTGGCTGAAACGGACCTGATTTTGGAATCACTGGATAATGTTTGGTTCTCGAAAGACGAGTGGGTGGTGATATCGGAGTTTCGCGATGCTGATCTGGAGTCGGTACTGAAGAAACTCGAAGACTTGGAAAAGAAAACAAAGGAGCTTTGTGAGTTAAGAGCAAATACGGCAGGATCTGACGGAAGTAAGAGAGGGTGTGAGATAACGGCAGCAGAAGCGGAATCAATAATAGCGGGGCTCAGACGAAACGAGCAAGCTATGTCATTTCGGGGTAGCAAACAACGTACAGCAAGGTCGTTAATAGATGTCGGTAGTGAGATACTGAAGTGAGGTGTCGGAACCAAGGACCATCGTGACGCGGAGAAGATTTACGTTCATTTGCAAGGTCTGGACAGGCTAAAACTATGTCGGTCTTAGGCAAAGAAATAACCATTCTCGGTTCGAGCTACAAAGGGTTACACAAAGCAGTAAAGGAAATTTTTGTCGATATTGAACGGTTGCAGGCTGGCATGAAATCGATAAATGAGAAAACTGCGGAAGCCTTGAGCAATTTGGGGGAACCCGTTAATCTGGAGAATTTTATATCAGAAGAGCTTGTGAACCTGCAAGTACGTCAGCAAAATAACTGGAGCATAGTACCGAAGACACTATAAGACTACATCACAGAGAGTCGAGTGCATGATAATTATATCGGACTCACGTCGGAGGACATTAAGTCTTGTATAATGGTGGATATTTCACAGCGTGTGTGTCCACATCCGGGGAAAGCCCTTACAAGGAAAAGCAAATTTTGTGAAGGACAGGCGTTGAAAAACGAGCAAGATAAGTGCGAGCATGTAGCAGTCTCGGCTACGGGAGGATTTTTGGAAGTGACAGAGTCACCAAACCGCTGGCTATACTATTTTGATGAGAAAATTTTTATGTCTGCAGTGTACCAAGCAAGATCGACAAGACTAGAGCTAGAGGGACAGGATTCCAGCAAATTGTCGAAGACTGTCGGTTGATTGGGAAAGAGATGGTGCTGGTGCATAGAGCACAGAGGAACCAGCATTACGAGTTTTCACCAGCAAGTATGGGAACTAGTGAGATGGCAGCCAACGTTCAGGCCTTGTTAACAACTTTGCAGCGTTCGAAACCAATAAATAGTACATATGTACCAACGACGATACAAGCAATACCCCACAGAGATCTGCGGAAGATTTTAGCGACTAACGGCAAGTCAATTAACGAATTAATGAGGGATACGGAGAAAGAGCAGACGTACTTGAACCTTAAAACATCGTATGATATAAAGCACTCCTCGTTGGAAAAGGGGGGGATCGCCGCGATCACAACGCTGGCAATGATCGTCGCAGTAATCACATATATATTCTGCCAGTTAAGGAAGCGAGTCAAATACCCACAACGAGAACCACAACAAACGCCACCGGTAGCAGAGATTGCAGTGTGGAGTAGCGTAGGCTAAGCAAACCAGATGTTAGAGTTCGGAATGTACAAAATGTTTGAAAAAAAAAAAAAAATAAATAAAAAGGAAGAGAAAACAAACCAAGGAAAAAATAATAAATAAATAAAAAAGAAAAAAAGAAACAATAAATGAAACATAAAAAAACAAAAACAATATTAAAAGAATAAAAATAAATAATGAATGAAAAAAAATATAAAAAAACACAACAGGTAAAAGACGAAAAATAAAAAATTTTTGAAAAGAAAAAGATATATGCGAGTATATATATAATAAAAATAAAAAAAACATGAATAAGAATATATCTATATAGATATATATATATATATATATATATATATATATATATATATATATATATATATATAGTGACGAATTAATTATATATATATATATAGTGACGAATTAAGACATTCACAATAAGTTGAAAATTGACACGGTTGAGGAAACCATAAAAAATAAGGTGATTAGCACCGTTGCTTAGGTTGCTGTTGTTGTTATAGTATCCTTTTGCTGACCTTAAAATGTGAAGGTGATCGCTCAGCGAAATGTACAGCTTCATTTGTTTTTGCTTTAAGTTTAGTTTCCATTATCATTGATTTTTTTAGCGCAACTTCCAATGTAAGTTTTTCATATTCACAGATTTTTTCATAAAATTCAGTAGGATGTCCCATGATGGATTGTCCAAGGACAAATACCTTCAAATTTTCTCCATATGCACAATTTAAAGCAGAGTTTTTTACTCTAGCAAACCATTCCGAAATGTTTTATTCCTCAGATTTCCGTGCTGAATGAAACTTTTTACGCTCTCGAAAGATTATAGTTGGCTGAGTATAGCATTGCTGACAGAGCTCTTTATAAGTTTTCGACACAGGCGAGGCTGGACTGCACAAATTATGCAATAAATTGTACGGTGCGAATCCAATCGATTTCAGTAAAATTGCCTTTTTAAGGTTATCATTGTTGCACCCGATTTCCCAAAAAATTATATATCCAGCTTCTTCCAAATTATCCATTTCTCATTTTGTGGAGAAAATTCTGCGCTTGATGATTGCATAATCGTCATCGGTATGGCTGGTGCTTACGGCGTTGCCGGTCCTAGTTTATTTAATGCCATCTTGATTCAAAGATTTCACTTAGGTAGGTAGGTAGGCAGGAGTGGCCGCCCAGTTTGCCAAAATCACACTTGAGCACACATAATGGCCCATTGTGATACCACGGTGTGGCGCCGTTCAAGCATTGACTAAAAAGGTTCCCATACTTGGGATGGTGATAGTCAGCGCAAGGACAGCGCCTGAAAAGGCACGACTCCCCCGTCATGTTTCAGGAAACCATCCTGATACTTTGATGAACCTGGCTATGTCCCTAATATTAATGGATGACAGCTCTGTCAGGCTTGTAAGAAATGGGGCTCCAAAGGTGCGAATTCTTTTTCTGCTCAAGGATGGGCAGTGGCATAAGAGGTGGAAAACCGTCTCGTCCTCCTCCTCGAAGCCACAGCCTCGGCAAAAGTCATTTGAGGGTAGGCCCAGTCTTTCTGCGTGCTGTCCCATTATGCAGTGGCCGGTCAAAACCGACACAGTTGTCGACAGTGATACGCGATCAAGTCGAAGAAGTTGATTGGTTCTGTTTTTGTCCATGCTTGCCCAAGTTAGTCTAGCCGTGTGGCAGGATTCCTCGTTAGCCCAGGATTTGTAGGCGTCAGCCAGATATTTCCGTTTGATTTCGAGCTTGGCTGTTGCCAGTGGAATGCCGATGTTTACAGAGGGGTGAATGTCGTGCATTAGCGTGCCTGCCTTGGCAAGCTCGTCCGCCTCGCAGTTTCCCGGGATTTCGCTGTGTCCGGGAACCCATACTAGATGCACCCGAGAGTAACTTGCGAGCTCATTTAAAGATGTTCGACTAGTCTTGATGTGGCCGTGGAGCCAAAAAAGATTTAATGGCGGCCTGGCTGTCTGAGGAGATAGATACGTCAACTGCGCCGATATCACTACTCAGCATCCATTTGGCTGCGTGGTAACTGGCCATGACCTCAGCTTGAAAAACGCTGCAATGGTCTGGGAGACGTAGGGAGATGTTTAAGTCCAGCTTGTCGGAATAAATACCGCTGCCGACTCTACCTCCAAGCTTGGAACCGTCGGTGTAGATTTCGACTGTTTCACCGACGATTCGGTTTTCTGAGGTCCAGTCGCTTCGACTTGGAATAGTGAGGTCGAATTCCCTGTTCAAATCGGGATAGACCGACATATAATCGATAAAGTTGGGGACAGGTGGGTCCTGATTCAGAATTGAAGCATGGCCTGTCAGGGTTATGCGCCAGTGCGAAAGAGCGTTAAGTCTAATCGCTGTCAGCTTGGCTTGTTGCTTAACCAGGATCCCCGAGGGCAGCCAGTGCAGCATGGCAAAAAGGGCTTTCGTAGGTGTGCTACGAGGAGCGCCAGTGATCAGTAGAGCAATGGATCTTCTGATTTTATCAATGGGTTTGATATTACAGGCTTTTTCAAGAGCTTTCCACCAGAAGACCGACCCGTATAACAGGTTTGGTTCAACGATGGCCGTATAGAGCCAGAGCACGCCTCGAGGACTAAGTCCCCATCGTGCACCAACTGCTCTTTTACAGCAGTATATAGCGCATGTTGCCTTACGTGCCCTCTCAGCTAGATTGGCTTTCCAATTAAGCTTTGGGTCGAGAATCAGGCCTAAGTACTTAACGTGTGTGCTCAAAGAGAGCGGAGTGCCGTTTAGACTAGGCATTGTAAACTTTGGAGTTTTGTACTTCCTAGTGAAAAGCATAGTCTCGGTTTTGGATGGGTTAACCCCAAGTTCGAATTCGCGACACCAGTTCGACACAATAGAGAGTGAATAGTTAAGTTTTTCGGAAAGTGTTTGTGGGAATTTGCCGGATGCCGCGATTGCTATGTCGTCCGCATAGGCTATCACTTTGCATCCAGTAGATTCCAATCTCACCAGTAGTGTGTTAACTGCCAGGTTCCAGAGGAGGGGTGATAAAACACCCCCTTGTGGCGTGCCCCTGTTAACCACCCTCCTGGATTGGGCACTGCCGATCGTGGAAGTGATGATCCTAGATTTTAGTAGAAGCTCTATAAATTTAAGAAGACCTGAATTCAGGTTAAGATTATAGAGTGCGGAGATGACAGCGTTGGGGTATACATTGTTGAATGCTCCCTCGATGTCCAGAAATATGGCAAGTGTGAATTCCTTGTACGCCAAGGAGGAGAAATGAGAGAAAGAAGTCCTGTTTCAACCGATTTGCCTTTAGAGTAAGCGTGTTGAGATACAGAGAGAAGAGAAGGGTTGATCGATGTCCTGATATGTAGGTCAAGAGCTCTTTCTAGAACCTTAAGAAGAAAGGATGTTAGACTTATGGGTCTGTAATCCTTAGGTTTGGTGTGCGAGGCCTTCCCAACTTTTGGTATGAAGACGACCCGAGCCGTGCGCCAGCGTAAGGGAATGTACTGCAATCTGAGGCTTGCATTATATATTTGAAGCAGCCATGGAAGGATAATCTCTTCCCCATTTTGGATATCGGCAGGAATGATGCCGTCCGGTCCGGGGGACTTGTATGGCTTAAAGGTTTGAATGGACCACTCAAGGTGACTTTTTGTCACTTGGAATGTGGGGAGGCTATCATGGGAAACCTGCTCCACCTGGTAGAGTGCTTGATCCGCTGAGGCTAAACTCCCTGAGAAGTGGGTGTCTAGCAGGATATCAAGTTTCGGCACTTGAGTGAGTCCAGCTGCCATCTGGTTTTTGGATACAGTCAAGGGCTTTGTTAGAGGAGTGGAGAATTTTACGAAGACGGCTAGCCTCGGGCGTCGATTCAATGTTTTCGCAAAATTCCCTCCATGACTCTGGTTTCCCTCGCTAATGGCGTATTTCAACTCTTTTTGTTTATTTTTGAAAGGGGCCCAATCAGCTGTAACTTTAGCTTTGTTGAAAAGCATTCTTCAAGTTTTGCGAAGACTTGCAATTTCCGAGTTCCACCGCGGAGGTTTAGGTTTGCCCCGTGGTTAGGGAGTGATGCAAGAAATATGAGTGGCTTTTTTAAAAGCTGTGGTCAGATCGTCGACCGCCCGATCAATGTCGGGACAGTTGTGGATAATAAGGGGAGTCGTAGCTAAGCATGACCCCAGTTTGAGCCGGAAAAGAGGCCAGTTCGTGTTTTTTCTATTGACAGGTTTAAGAGATTCTGTATTGCCTGTAGTCTCCCTCAAGTCAATGTCAAAGGTGATATAGCAGTGGTCCGAAAAGGAGCATTCCTGTAAGACGAACCAATTGCTTATCATGTTCGAGTAGTTATCGCTGACGAGGGTGATGTCAAGCACTTCCTTCCTGACGGATGTAAGGAAGGTCGGCTCATTTCCCCGGTTAGCAATGCCTAAGTTATTTGAAATGATAAAGTCGAAAAGACACTCACCACGATCATTTGTGCCGGAGCTGCCCCATATTTCGTGATGGTCATTGGCATCGGCGCCGATAATTACCGGAATCTGTTTCTGGTGGGCTACAGCAACCATTTGCTTCAGTATGTCTGGTGGCGGGGAGTCGCCATAGTCATGAGCCATGTAGTTCGAGGAGATCCAGAAAGTCCGTGGACCCATTTCAATGACCATGGCAACATTGTCTTTGTCACTGAATCTAGGGAGTAAAAGAGCGTTAACGCTGTTTTTTTTTTACCAGAATGCAGGATCTTGGTTTACCTTGATCCTCGATATATACCATACGATATCCGTATGCATTGAGTCCAGAAACCCGGTCATTTACGACCCAAGGTTCTTGGACGAGAATGAGCTCCTCCCCTATATCCGAGAGGCGGAGAAGCAGGGCTGCCAAGGCAGTTTTCGAATGCTGAAGGTTAACCTGTAGTACCTTCAGCATTGTCTGGAAGATTAGTTATGGTGGTTATTCAAGTCTTCCTCTTCGGACATTGGAGTGATGTATCCACCAGCCGCATCCGTGTCCATGTGGTCGAATAATTCTCCGACCAGTTGGGAAGTTGAGAAGCCGCTGCTTCTGGTTGTTACGGAGCACATACTCTCGTTGTCGCTACCCGGTAAAGGGGTGAGAGCCGGGCCCGAGCAGCTAGGCTCATTGGCAGTGGCTTGTGGGACAACACCAGCTGGGGGAGGCTGTTGGGGGGCTTGGGCATCACACTTGTAGATGCGGAGAGTGATGTCCCAAAGCCATAGTTAATCACCCCCTCGCGGGAGTTGACGGGAACAAGGGATTGCTCGTTCAAAATGATGGTGACTTCAGGCAAAGTGCCTTTGGGGTCACCAACTTTCGCGACCTTCCAGCCATCGGTGGGAAGATCGGTTTTGCTGAGCTTGAGGATATTTAAGATTGCCTCAGGCTCAGAGGGATCGGCAGGAACCCATGTTTTGGAGCTAGGGCGTTGGGGAACCTGGTCCAAAGGTACCGCATTGAGCTTTGCACCCGGCCAGATCTCACCTACCCTATTGATAGCTACCTTATATAGATCCGCCGAGCGTTGGTCCGAGCAAGATATGATCTTAATATGTCCTTGATACCACCCTGCGTCACGGCAGCTGGGTGAAGGACCAGGGTTAAGGGACATAACCTCAACGAAAATTGGTAACAGTGCCATTTCGACCAGTCTCCAATTGGCAGGAGTAATGGTCCCATCGGCATTGGCAGAGTCTACCACAGCCCATGTGAGGCTCTCTTTCACAATCTCACTAAGCGGTTTCGAGAGCTTAGGCTTGGGGGTAGCCAGCCTTACGCGCTTAGGGATGCTTTTGGTGGATTGGCCCGGGTGATCGGCTGATCTCTGCCTCTTGGGGTTACCGGCTGCTTGTGCAGTGGAGGAGGAGACACGCACTTCAGCGTGTGCCTGTGCCCACTCAAGCTTGCCCTTGTCGTATTTTGACAGTTGAGAAGGTTTTGTAGCGTTGAGCTTCGTCAAAATACGGTAAGCCGCTCTACGCGTCCTGTACGCCCTTGTACTCGGGTTCACGTTGGTAGGTGCACCTGAAGGAGGAGCGGTACGGCGAGCATTTCCATCGACTTGGGAGGGAATATCGAGGCGTTTGCTGAAGAGGGCTTAGGCGGAGCGACTGCTGCTGGTTTGTGAGTCAATACCTCTTGCGTGGCTTATTAGCCGAAGCTGTGGTGTTTGATGAAGGGGCAGTGCTTATGCTTCTTGTCTTGGAACCAAGGGCGGGGGTGTTGCTGGTGGGCATTTGGCTAGCCAGGGTTTTGCGCGTCCCTGAGGGGATATGCGCGGAAATTTTGTGTATGTTTGTGTTTTTGTTTTTAGTTTTTGTTGTGTCGATGCTACAAGGGTCCCCACTTAAAGCCGCTATCTCAGTTCGAACGTGTGGTTACTAAATATGGTCCCATGGTTATGTATGCAAGCAGGGAGGCCATGCGAGGGTTGGCACAAGCGCTTATGGAGTCAAGTGCTCACAGCTAGACCAGTGCTAATCGGGAGTTCCACTCAACCGAACCCACACTACCGACTTAACGGTAACAGACGTCGAACGTACTTTGAGGCCTGCCAGGGTTTTAACGGGACGGGGGCAGCTGCAACCTTAGACTGGAGCCGCTCACACTCAAGTTTCACCTTGGTGCTACCGTGACAAAAACAGCTATGTCCAGAAAATTACAACTACCAGCCCAGGGCATTCAGAATAAGGACATTGGTCCAGAGAGAAGTTCGGGGCCGAAGAATGGGGGTCATGCCAATTGGGGGAGTGTAAACCATTTAGCGTAACCCCGGGTGCACCGCGTGGAGGCGATCTACATTACACCCCAAGATATGATCTTAAGGTATCATAAAACTTCTGAGGTAGTAACTGTTTCAATTTAAATAGTAAGACAGGGAGCCATACTTTATCGAACGCCCGTGTATTATCTAGGAAAGCAGTTATACAATATCGGTTTTCCTCAAGAGCGTTTCTTATTATGCTGTACAACTCTGTGCACTTGTTCTGTTGTGGCATGGTGTTCCCTAAATCTAAATTGATGATTGGGTATTATTTCATCTACAATTTCCCTGAAATGCAACCAGTTTGTTTGTTTTGTATGTAGTGTGGGTGGTTTTATTGTGCATTCTATCTTCGAGTTCAGTGTTGCAATAAGAGGAGAGTGGTCTGATCACAGATCCAGCGACGGGGATATCTCAACACAGCTTCTGAAAACACCTTTCATCACGCAGAAGTCAATGACATCTGGAATTTTGTTTCTATCAGATGGCCAGTATATGGGTTGACCTGGTGATGCGTGCGTAAGGTTGTGTTCTTGCATTGTTTTTAGTAGCTCTCTTCCTTTCGGATTGATTGTCCGAGCACCCCAAAATTGATGTTTAGCGTTGTAATAACTACCAGCTTAAAATCGTACACCTAGTCTTTGAAAAAATTGGTAATATTGCTCTTTTTTAATGGAATACCTCGGAGTACACTGATGTTATGGGTAACGGTCCATATTGGTCCTGTTTTGTTGTGCTTGTTGCTTGAATGTGATTTCTCCATAATTGTCTTGTACTGTGTTTTTTTTTTTTTTTAATGATGATAGCAGTACCATCGCGTGCTGTGCCGGCTGGATGATTTGTGTGATATATGTTGTACTGATTTATTTTTAAGAAGCTTTTGCTTGTGAAGTGTGTCTCAGATATTAGCATTATGTCAATGTTGTTCTGTTCCATAAATGTTTTGAATTCATTACTATGACGAGAAAGCCCGTTCGCATTCCATACTGCAATTATAAGTTTTTCTTCCATTATGTCAGTTTAGAGATCACTGTTGTTAATAAATTGAGCATTGTTCCCATTTGGTCCATAAGGGTTTTCAGCATACTATTTAATTCAGTCATGTCATTTGATCGATGTGAGGCGAATTGATTTTCACTTTGCTGGTTTAGAGTTTGCTCTTGTTGCGTGCTCTGTTTGGCGATTTGCGCATATGTGCAACCTGGTTGTCTTTCGGAATCTGGGGCCTTGTTCAAATTAGTGCTTTCAAAAAATTTCTGCTTTAGCGTGGGGAATGTTTTTTGCTGTAATTCTTTGTAGACATTACAGCCTCTGTAGTTAGCCGGGTGGTTTCCTCCGCATAGCACACATTTCACATCCTGTGATTTTTCTTTCCTAGGGCAGTCTGACGTTGCATGATTGCCAACGCATTTAACGCATCGAGGAGTATGGTTGCAATATTTTCTAGTGTGGCCATACCTCTGACATTTTGTGCACTGAGCTATTTCCTTTTTTTTATTTGGTGGTTCGAATTTTATTTTTGTGTGCATAATTGCTTCAACTTTATAAATGTCTGTATTATTTTTGTTTTGTTTTAAGTTGACATAAAACATCGACAACGTTTGCTTTGTAATTCTTTGTTATCTATTTGAAACGTTTGTAACATCGAATCCTAACCTAGTTATTTCCTCTTTTATTTCTTCTGTTGATATTGTGTGGTGTAGCCCTTTTAATACTACGCTAAAGTCTTTTTCCTGTTTGGGTTTATATGTATGGAATTCTGTGTTCTTTTCAGCCAGAGCTTTTGTAATAGTTTTGTACCCTTCTCCTGACTTTGGTTGAATTTTAACCTCACTATCTTTGAGGAATTTGAGCTGGTATTCATTCTTGGCAATGTTTTTTAGCAGATCTAGTAACGGTTGAGCATTATTTACTCCAGAGACGTAGATTGGAGGAGGTTTCGGGACTCTTTGGTCTCTTTCTTGTGGACTGGTACCGTCGATTTCAACTTCTGATAGTATCGCGAATCTATTTGAACTAGTTGGCAAGTCAAGCCAGTAGTCCCCTAGTTTTGACTGTTTTTATTTATTTTGTGTTGTGTTTTCTGGGCTTGATCTAGCGCGTTTAGGGGTTTGGTTTGTTGTGGATCCGTTTGAATATTTCCTACTGGGTGTTTTATTGTGAGTGAATCAATATATTTATCTGATGAGTGGGTTATTGTTGTTAAGTGAGGTTTAGGAGTAAGTACACAGCTTTTATATGGTGATTCATTTTGTGTATTTCCTAGTGGGTGCTTAATTGAGAGTGTGTTAATGCTGTTATGTGCTGAACGGGCAATTGCTGCTGAGCAAGATTCATTAATTAGAGGTGGAGCCGAAGCTGTAGTGAGTTTGCTTGCACATATTGAATTTGTGTACGAAACGGTTGTATTTGTTGTTGCATTTGATGAGGCTAGAGTTGTAATTATTGTGTTAGTGGCCGTTAGGGCCTCGGAGAAATTGTTTGAGGAGGACAGGGCACCTTGCATGTTTATACCATCAACCTTTTGATTTTTTTGTGGAGAAGATCGCTCTCTGAGAGTGTCCGGCATAGATGGACCTATATTGGCTATCATAGGGAACGCACTCATGGGAGAGCCGGCTCTTTGATTTTCCATAACTGTCTCATTTTTTGTGTATTCCTACGCTCGCTCTGTGGCGAGCGTAAGACACTCATTTTGGCGCACTTACCGCTTAATATTATATTAATTATTAATATTATTTATTGTTATTGTTTGTTTTGAGGCAATTTTGTTTTAACTTATTGTGACTATACGTTTTTACTAGATGGCAGACTGCAACCACCACTAAACACTGTTTATCAAAAAATGCCTATTAAACGCCCTGTCGCACTTTGACACTTTTTGTAACTTTTTTTTATATTTGCAAGCAGAGTGAAAAGAAATCAGACCGCACCATAAGAGAGCACATAGATTTGCTGACCACAACTTTGACCACTTCTGCGGTTGGTTAGAAGGGCGAAGTGAATTCGAAAAAACTAAAAAACGAGTTGCACTATTTCTCTGCATTTTGCAGGGAATAAAGGCTGTGGAAGGGGAGATACCGACTCTCAGCGCCTGAAGAATCGTTAATTCGAATTGTATATTCCTTGCAGCAACACTATTTCGGTAGAGAGTACAGATAGCTACAAAGAAAGGATGAAGTGCACTCATCAAGCAAGGTGAAGAGTTTGAGTGTTTTCATCCAAAGCTGCCACGGTGTCGCTATTCTGCGAGTAGAAGGCCGCTTACAGAATGCAAGCTTGTAGTATATGCTACCGGGCGACTGTAACTTGGTTCGTTGTTTTGTGCAATATGTGCATGAATAACATATGCATGTGGGCACGCAAGCTTTGATGGCGATTCTGCGACAGCAATTTTGGATCGTACATGCAAGAAAAATGGTACGATCGAAATACTTGGACGACGAAATACTTGGGGTGCTTTCGATGCCGCCCGCGTCTCGAGCAACAAATTATGGAAAACTTGTCCATTGTACGAGTGAACATGGCCAGATGGTGTAGACTTCTGTGACCCTCTTATGACTACGTAAAAGCTTAGAGGAAAACCCGTCACTAAAAGCTACTTCGCAGTATTAATATGTTTCGAAACTAAGGCTGTTTATATGGAGGTTTCCTCTGACTTGTTGGCCAAGGCATTTATCGCAACACTTAAGCGGTTTATCGCACGCCGAGCATTGTGTACATAGTTGCGACAACGGCACCAATTTTGTAGGTGCTCGCCGTGAGTTGAAAGAGTTCAGGGAACCCTTTCTCGAACAGCAGTTATAAGGCAAAATATCGCAGTTTTGCGTCAACAGCAACATCGAATTTCGTCACATACCGGCGTGCCCCCACATTTTGGGGGACTATGGGAGGCGGCGATAAAATCAGCCAAATTCCATTTTACTTGCATTTTTGGCGAGTCGTTTCTGACGCTTGAGGAACTGTGCACTGAGTTGACAGAAATCGAAGCAATACTAAACTCGCGCCCATTAACAGCGATCTCTACTGATCGCGCGATACACAAGGTTGCACCTAAACCAATGCCCTCATAAAGTCGGTTGATCTGCCGGCAGACTTATCAAGGGTGCCGGCATGTTGCGTATTGAAAAGCCAGTAATGAAGTTTTAAGTATTTTTTTAAGAAAAATTGCTTTGATGTACGAAAACGTTTGTAATACACTGTAAATTAATAGTAGGAAAACTTTTGGCATGAAACGTATCCTTTGTGTTATTTTACATATGTATTATTGTAATGGTAAATGATATTTTTAGTAAAAAATGTCAATAATATGAACACTTTCAAATGAGGAAGGAATAAAGTCGGTCGCAACCATCTAAATACAGTAAAATTTACGATTTACTTCTTCTTAATTTGTAGTCCTGCACCTCATTAATTTTTTATATTTCGGGAACGAAAAAACGATTGCGTCCTAAGAAGTAAACTACAAAACTAAATCGATAGTGACAGCAAACGACGCCATATTTTTTCCCGCTCTTTTGACATTTCTCTTCAGTAAGGTTTGCCATTTCATCATGCAAAGATATACGAGCCAACAACGAGTCGAAATTATTAAAATTTACTACCGAAATTCGGAGTCAGTCGCCTCAACTTTAAGAGCGCTACGTCGAATTTATGATGAGGCTCATTTCTGGCTGAATGGCTTCGTCAATAAGCAAAATATGCGTTATTGGTTATCAGCAATCCACTCGTACTCCATGAGTCATCATTGCATCCCGAAAAAATGACGGTTTGGTGCGGTTTATGGGCCGGCGGCGTCATTGGGCCGTACTTCTTCCGTGATGATCAAGACCGGCACATTACTGTGAATGCGAATCGCTACCGGTCAATGATAACCGAATATTTTTGGCCCCAATTGGATAATATGGACTTGGAGGACATGTGGTTCCAACAAGACGGCGCCACAAGCCACACAGCGAATGCCACAATCAATTTACTGCAAACCAAGTTTGGTGAACGTGTTATCTCACGAAATGGCCCAGTCGATTAGCCGCCTCGGTCGTGCGATTTGACGCCGTTAGATTATTTCCTGTGGGGCTACGTCAAGTCTATGGTCTATGACAACAAGCCAGCGACGATTTATGAACTTCGTACGAATATCGAACGTGAAATTGCAGCTGTATCGGCCGATTTATGCTTGAAAACCGTTGAAAATTGGGTTCAGCGTCTGGACTTCTGCAAGCGTGCCCGTGATAGCCATGCAAAAGAAATCGAGCTCCATACATAATGGCATCGAACGTACTTTCACAGGAATAAAGAATTTCATTGATATCTAAAACCGTTTTTATTTTATTTAAAAAAACTTTTGTAGCGCTCTTACTGAAATACCCGATAGTTTGTGTTAATGATAGAATTTTTTCATATACAGTTTCTGTAAGTATATACGACGGCTGATTGATATTGAAGCTACCTGGCGCTAAATGGCAGCACAAACACAAACAATTTTTTAGACATTGCGATCTGTCAAACGTCAGCTGTTACAATTTCACCCAAATTCATCGATTAGTTTACTTGTTGTAGTCGTTTGAAGTAAGCAACTTTTGTGTTTCTTGAAAAATGGAAAAAAGCGAATTTCGTGCAGTGATTAAACACTATTATTTGAAAGGGAAAACGGCGAAAGAGACAAAAGAAAAGCTCGATAAACATTACGGTGAGTCTGCTCCGTCAGATTACATGGTAAAATATTGGATTGCTGAATTTAAACGCGGCCGAACAAGCATTACAACAATACCATCAACAGGAAGGCCAAAAGAGGTGGTTACTGAAGAAAATATCAAGAAAATCCTCGATATCGTTATGAATGATCGCCGAGTCAAGTTCCATGAGATTGTTGACATGGTAAACATATCATATGAACGTGTGTTCAACATTTTGCATGAACATTTGCATATGAAAAAGCTATCGGCAAGATGGGTGCCGCGTTTGCTCAGTGTCGAACAAAAACGAGTTCGACAGACATGTTTCGACATGATAAAGCGTAAGCCTGTTGATTTTTGTCGTCGATTAATAACTATTGATGAAACGTGGGTCCACCACTACACACCTGAAACCAAAAATCAATCGAAACAATGGGGGGAAGCTGGTGGAAGTGCTCGGAGAAGGCGAAGGCAGTGAAATCGGCTGGCAAGGTTATGGCCACTGTATTTTGGGATGCACACGAAATATTGCTCATCGATTATCTTGAAAAAGGATCCACAATCACAGGAAAGTATTATCGTGCATTATCGGATCAATTGATTGATGCAATCAAGGAGAAACGACCACATTTAAAGAAGAAAAAAATGCTCTTTCTTCAAGACAACGCACCGGTTGACACAGCATTAGATACGATGCTAAAATTACGTAAAATACACTTCGAATTGGTTAATCATCCAACTTATAGTCCAGATTTAGCTCCTAGTGACTTTTTCCTGTTCAAACGAAGAAGTTATTACCGAAACTAACGCGTATTTTGAGGGGTTCCCGAAATCGTATTATTCAGATGGTATAAAAAAGTTGGAATATCGTCTATCGTTGAGAAATAAATGGTTTTTGAAAAAAAAAAAAAATTTTTTTCCTACTTAGGTAGCATCCGCCCTCGTATATAACAAAAATTCCGTTACATTTCTCACACGTATTATATATGTACTTGCATAGATAAAATGTTATTTCTTTCCAACGAAAGAAAATATATTAAAATAAAAGCTGAAATTCACAGTCGCTAGTGCTCCTGTGCCAAATTGTACACACATTTATTTTTGTGCATATTATAGCAGTAATAATAATACATTAAAATACATCACGATGAGAAACTTGTGTTAGAACATACATAAAATCAGAGAGTCAGTTTGTCACTAGCAAGCAACAAGAAGACTTCTCCCACTGAACGGTGCAGCGAAAGCACAATTCAAGCAGAAATTCAATAATTTTTTCAACAACAGTACTTAAATTAATTAATAGATCATTTAACTAAACTACAAGAATGGAAAAAATAATTTGATTAGTTTTTTTTTTCTTTTAGATAAAAGGTTTGTTCACCAAATGCAAAAACTGCTCGAGCAGTCACATGCGCCGACACCAGATTGACTAAATTGGATATTCCTGTTTTCTATGGTGAATATTGCAAAGGGCCATTCAAATATCTGTTTTTTGAATTCGGTGAGTACAATTTCTAATTCACGAAAATTCCAATATATGCAAATGTACCTCGAAGACGATTCAACAATCGAGTCGATCTTATTGAATGATGATCAGTCCTACAAAGGCAGGCCCTCTACTTTCTCACGTGCTGGTTCATTTGTAACAACAGAATCAAGGCACACTATTACAAAATGCGCCTGTTGCTCTGCACATCAGCTTGATAAATGCATGAAATTCAAAGATATAAGTATATCACAAAAACGAGACTTCGTCAAAGACAAAGCTTCTGTTTCAAATGTCTTCCACTAAGAGCATAGCTATTGCATATCGAAGCAGATATGTGACATTTACGGGCGACAACTTCACACTTGCCTTCAGGTAGCTGCCTCAAACAAAAGCGATTCGACGACCAACGCGCTACCCTTATCAACTTTTTTAATTCAAACCAACAAAATGATACATCAAAAAGTCGTGTTGCCCACTGCGATCGTAAATGCTTCAAACATCAGTGGCACAGGGGCCACTGCTTGTATGGTACTTATGGACTCAGCATCGAAGGGAACTTTTGTGTCGGAAAATTTAGTTCAACGATTGCGCCTTTCATGTCGGAATGGTCGAATCAAAGTCGGTGGAATTAGAGGAGTAAATTCGGTACTTACGAAAGGCACAGATTCGCTTCGACTTCCGTCACGGTTCGACAGCAACTTATGGAGAGAGATTGATGCGTATGCTCTAAAGATTTTACAGGAGCGCAAGGCACATCCGGTTAATGCATTTCATTGGCATTTTGTTATAAATTTGGGTGTGGCAGATGACGGATCGCTTTGCTCGAGGCCAATAGATGTTCTCATTGGCTTATAATATTTCTTGAATCTACTCACAGATGTAAAATACACCGGCAAATCAGATTTGACTACCATCCAAAACACTCTTTTTGGTTATGTACTAGCTGGAAAAGTACACGACTGCGGGGAAGATACTAATGAATTTTCTGTCGGCGGATGACTTTAATATCGATGAGTTCTTGCGCCGCTTTTGGGAAACAGAACAGGAACCTCCACTATGCAAAGAGCATTATACCAAAGAGGAGCAATTCTCCTAAAATCCTTTTCTAGTCACGTACAGCTACGATAGCACCGGCAGATACATAGTAAGTCTTCCATTTCGAGATACTTTGCTACGCCTGGGGAATTCCCTCACCTCGACTCACAAGCAATTCGCGACTCTTGAAAAACGCCTTTTATGTAATGCTTCCCTTTTCAATCTATATACAAATTTCACCGCTGAATTTATTGCATTAGGGCACATAGAAAAGGTACCTCTCTCCAAAATGTATAATACTTCCAACAAAGTATTCTACCTTCCGCACCACACAGTTTTGAAGCCTGAGAGCAAGTCAACCACAAGCCCTTAATACATCCGCCAAGTCAACATGTGGAGTGTCTCTTAACCACATGATTGCTATTTGTCCCATCATTCAGCGCGATTTAACATAATTTTTGCTGAACTTCAGGCCCTATCGTGTGGAATCTGCGGGAAGATCACTAAAATATATCGTAAAGTCCTCATGCATCCCGACGATAGAGATTACCAACGCATACTGTGGAGAGACGACGCTAATCAACCTATTGCATACTACAGGCTTCGAACCGTAACCAGCGACACAAAATCTGCAGCTTTCTTAGCCAAACGTTGCCTTTGCTGTACCGATTAGGAAGATGATTCGCCCGAAGTAGGTTTGCTCATAAAAAAAAGAAGTTTTACGTCGATGATCTCATTGCGGGTGCAGACACTACAAGAGAAGGAGTCGCAATGAAAGGTGAAATTACACTAACGCTTGCGCATAAAGATTTTCGGCTAACAAAATTGGTTTCAAACAAGTCAGAATATAAATATACCAACATCTGACATTCAAGTCCAGGCCAGTCAACAAAACTTGCTGCAACCGAGTGATCTTCTCGGAGTCATCCAAGATTTATGTTCCACCAGGTTTTCTTTCACCTTGTATTGTATATATAAAAATCTTGTTCCAGCACTTATTTCTACAAATCTTGGAATGGGACGTTGAAGTCCCCACTACGTTTACTCAAAAATTGATAACAGTTCGAGAACATCACAATTCCTTTAACACTCTGCAAATTTTGCGATGGATTCACACCAACCCTGCAGGCACGTTACAGCTGTGCTGTTTCTCAGATGCATCAGAGAAGGCATTGTAACAAACTTACTTTCTATGGAGTGTCTTCAGCGGTGTCCAGGGTTCGTAACAGAAATTTATTTGAACGCAATATAAATTTTAATTTAATATATGTAATTTAATTAAAATTATATTTTTTTTAAAGAGTTAACATGGAGTCTCCTATAATATTTAATAATACTAGTTTTGTTAACTTATGTAGTGCCTAGCCGAGTGACACAATGTTACAGTGGAGTCGGTAAAATCCCTAAACCATGGGGTCTGTCTACGTAAAGTCTCAGTGGAGTCAGTAAAATCCCTAAACCACTGATTTTGTCCTTGAGCATGTTTAAATTAACCTAAGTGTTTGTTGTTTCCACAAGAGCTGGCTCTTGGAAGTTACGCGAATGTGTCTGTGCTTAGTCAGTATACTTAACTGGTGATTCGTTGTGAGTTTCGATGCAAAGACAGAGGTCGGAGTTATGTGCTTTCGCCAAGTGATCCTGTATAAAAGAGGCCACCTGGATGTTGTTGTGCGTACATCGTTGTATGGTCAAATCTTCGTTGGTCCACTTTGTCTGTGCTTGTTGTTTTTGTGGTCCAATTGTCCTTGGGCCACCCTAAGTTGCCTGCAGTCAGCGCGTCCCGAAACAATTACTGGCGGCTGTATTGTTGTTGTTGTCCCCTTGCAATTATTGTTGTAGCGCCAGCAAACATTGATTTTCGGTTGTCTTCTTTGTGTACTTACGGCTGGTTCACCTGTACATCTCTCTGCTGTGGCTGCTTTGTGTGTTGTCTCCTGTCACTGTATTGTTCTTTTTGTTTTTGCTGATCGTATCGTCTACTCGTACTTTTATAGTTAATGCAGTAGTACTTCTGCCTTACCTATGCATTCAATTAGATAGAAATTGCTTAAAACAAAAGTCGTACGACTGTCTCGTTCGGGAAATTCAGGAATCAACTCAGAAACCTGGGGAGGAATTGAGAGCCTGGGGACGAAGGCTCCAGTCTCTGGGGAATGCTGCTGAGATGGAAGCCAACAGGCAGTTTCCAGGAACTGTTGCAGCATACAAGGCTCAAGTAGAACGGGCTATGATCTCTGAGTTTAAGGCAGGCCTGATAAATAGGGACTTAGCTAATTATACTCTTAATCTCAAGCAGAGAAGTATGGCAGAATTAGTTGAAGCGGTATCTTCCACTGAAGCAGCAATCCACCAGCGGCCACAACAGGTGGAATCTCCGGAACTAATACGCCTGCAGAGGTAGGTCCGGTACAACAACGGAAGACAAGTGAAGTCGGGAAGATTGTGGGTCATTTTCCGCATTAGAAGAACCGAGGACTTCCGGACGAGAGATCTCAACAAAGAAGACCTATTTGCTCATACTGCCATAAGCCAGATCATACATGGGATGAGTGTATCACACGCAGAAACACGCCCTACTGTTCGGAATGCCAAACATATGGTCATGAGGCTAGGAGACACCAAATGGGATCAGAGTAGGGGGCAGCCAGCTCCGAGGCCCCCGGATCCACCTAGGAGGGACACCAGGGGTAAGTTCAGTAGTCCCCGAGTTAATTTAAGAGAAGGAATTAACCAAAGAATAAATCCCCTCAAAGCTGGGAGTGGTCAGCAGTGTCCAAACTGTAATTCCAGAAGTGAAGCGAGGATGAGCAACACCATACAGGAGTTGAGATGCTTCTCATGTGAACGAATGGGACATCGGGCAGCGGAATACCAAGAAAAATTATCCCAACAGAGGGGCCAGGGAAACTTCCAGCAGCCCAGTCGAGGCCAGTAGACTGGAAAGCCAAAATAAAGGAAGTAATAATTAGGCCGGAAGTACGTGTGACTGGTAATGTAGGAATTACAGTTCAGGAGAAGGAGGAGCAAGAGGCTCTCCAATAACAAGTACCGAGTATTGTAAGAACAATGGTTCAAGATACGGAGGAGCCTGTCTCTCCGTGAAAAATGTTTGATTGCCTTTTGGTTTGTGTAACCATGATAATTCTAGTACTTAGGCGAAACTTTAATAATCTTAGAAAGTATAGGCCAATCGCCGCGTATGCGGTACGAGAGTGTATAGTTAAGATGTCATGGTAATTTTTATGGAGTATAGGATCGTAAAGGAAAACTTGAAGAGTTAGGAAGTAGATACGCGTTGAGGACCATGCTTCGTTGTAAGCAGGACGGGAAACTCATTCATCGAGATACACTGTAAGGAAGCAGCTGGTGGAAAACTAGTGCTGGATTCTGGAGCGGACACCAGCCTCGTAACATCTAGTGTTTTACGGAATGGGTTGGGGATAAATCCGCCGGACGTAAGAGTGCTTACCGGAGCATTTGGTGGATGCAACAGGACGCTCAGTTCAGTTAGGATAGATCACAGTGAGGTATGAGTAGAGTAGAGTTTTAGAGTGCACGCAGTGGAATTGGATAAGGAAGGTATATCGGCGGATGGGATAATTGGGCGCGATAACCCTTCTTGCCGTGCCACACTGGTTGCGCTGGAGAAACAGTTATCGTGTTATGATAATAAGAAGAATAGGATCCTTACTCTTCCACTGAAGTCATGGCAGGAAGGAACCGTGAATAGAGTCAAGAGTATGGAGGTAGTAAACGCAATGTCAAAAAGAGTAGTTACTATACATATAAACACGAAATCTATGACTGTTGTTTTGCACAAGCAGCAGCTAGCAGAGGGTGTATATATGGGAGAAATCATAACGCACGTTGACAAGGGTAAGGTGTACGCTTGCGTACTCAATGCATCGGAAAAACACTACCTGATGGATGAGGATTTTAGGCCCAAGTTCACTAGTTATGATAATTTTAAGGAACCGAATTATAGGTCGGTGAATCAGATTAAGCAGGTAGATATAAGAAAAAGAATGGAGAGGGTGCTAGAATCCCTGAAGTTAGACCCAAGCGTGAATTCAGAAGATAAGGCATCGATAGAAGCCATTTGTACGTCATTCCATGACATATTTTTGCTGGAAGGAGACCAGTTGACAAATACACCAGAGATAGAGCATGAAATACCTACTAGAGTAGATCAACCACCGATTAACCAGAAACAATACAGATTGCCACAAGCTCACAAAGATGAGGTAAATAGGCAAGTGGAAGGAATGTTAAAAGAAAACATAATTTCACCGAGTATCTCGCCTTGGAATTCACCAATAATTTTGGTACCAAAGAAGGGAGGTGCTCAGGGTCAGAAGAAGTGGAGAATGGTCGTCGATTTTAGGAAATTGAACAACGCCACTATCAAGCAGGTGTTCCCGATACCAAGGATAGAACAGATTCTGGATCAATTGGGGCATAGTAGATTTTTTTCTACGCTTGATTTAGCGAGTAGCTACCACCAAGTTCTGGTGGATACCCAAAATAAGCAGAAAACCGCGTTCAGCACCGGTTTAGGGCATTATGAGTTTAATAGAATGCCGTTTGGATTAACAGGAGCGCCGGCTACCTTCCAACGGCTAATGAACCATGTGCTAACAGGCTTGCAAGGGTTAGATTGTTTTGCGTATCTGGATAATATTGTAATTTATGGGAAGAATTGCAGCAGCATTCGCAACGCTTGTGCAAGGTGCTCCAGAAATTACGAGAACACAATTTGAAATTGAACACGGAGAAGTGTCAATTTTTGCGAAGAGAGGTGGTTTACTTAGGACATCGTTGCTCAGCGCCAGGTGCACTGCCTGACCCGCAGAAGGTGGAATGCGTTCAAAATTTAGCGGTTCCAAGAAATAGAAAAGAAGTGCAAGCATTCCTAGGACTAGTGAACTATTATAGAAAGTTCGTAGAAGGACTAGCCGGAATTCCGGTGCCAGTGAATAAGTTGCTACGAAAAGAAGCAAAGTTCGAATGGACAGAGAGTTGTCAACAAGCATTCGAGAGGCTAAAAGTAATAATTAGCTCGCCACCAATTTTGGCGTACCCCGATTTTGAGCAAACTTTTTTGTTGACCACTGATGCTAGCAACGAAGCATTAGGGGCAGTATTGTGACAAGGGGAAGTCGGTAATGACCGACCAATAGCATTCGCAAGCAGAGCGCTTAGCGATACGGAGAAGACATACTCCACAATAAAAAAAGAATTTCTAGCCATTGTGTGGGCTACGAAGAATTTGAGGGTATGTCTGCTAGGACGCCCAGGCAGAGCAATCTTAAAGATGAAACCTCTCGGTTGGCACGTTTTCGGCACAAATTGTCTGAGTACGATTTTGAAATCATATACAAGCCTTGAAAAAAAGAACCTAAATGCAGATGCGCTTACCAGAGTGCCATAAAAGCAAAAGATATCGGTAGTTCAAACTAGAGCAATGGCAAAGGCCGACAGGGAGGAGACCAATGTTAAACGGTCGGTAGTTGACACAGAAGCAGCAGAAATAAAAGAAAAGAATGACGAAAGAGACAAACAGCTAGCCAACAGGGTAGAGTGGCTCGAGAATTGCAAAGATATTCAGGAGGTGCCGAAGGGTTTCCATCATTCACGTCTAGGTGGACAACAGGGATCTTGGAAAACCTACAAAAGAATCATTCGGGTATACGCCTGGAAAAATATGCTCAGAGATATAAAAAATATATAAAGTGTTTCTCAAAATGTTAACTGACACACCGAAACAACAATTTGATAAAGTTCACATGGATATTGTAAGTACTTTACCTGAGAGAGATTCGGGAAGTAAATACAAAGATGCCAATGGTGTTAACTGACACACCGAAACAACAATTTGATAAAGTTCACATGGATATTGTAAGTACTTTACCTGAGAGAGTTTCGGGAAGTAAATACATCTTGATATACCAAGATGTTTTTCACAGTATATGGCATGCGTACCCATACCTGATGCAGAGGCGAGTACGGTAGCCAAAGCATTTCTTTACGAAATTATAGCGCATTACAACGTACCGAAACTGGCAACTGTTCCAATTTCGTGTCAAAATTATTCTCTGAGATGTGTTAAATGCTAGGGATTAAGAAATTATACATTTCTCCTTATCAGCCGTAAGCGAACGGATCGCTAGAACGAAGTCATAGACCTCCAGCAGAATACTTTCGTAGCTTCGTCAAAGAGATGGCTCTAACTGAAATCAGTGGTTAACTACGCCATGCATGTACACAACAATACTGTACATGTATCAACGAAGCAAACTCCGTTTAGAACACTGTACGGGTTTGATTTCAGTATGCCTGTAAATTTGAAGCGCCAATGTGCGCCAGTATACAATGCGAAAAGAAAGTGCGGAAATATCAGCTACAGCGAGCGCACGAGTTGGTTAGAGAAAACGAGAGTCCTAAATGAGTAGCCAGCGAAGCCTATAACAAGGTACTAAAGCCAGTAGTCTTTCATGTGTGTGACCAAGCACTAATGATGAATCAGGCTAGGAGAAACAAATTCTCACCTCTTTGGTTAGGTCCGAATTTGGCAGCAGAAATCCGCAGCCCAATTACCACGGTGGTAACGATTAAAGACAAACCCAAAAAACTCCCCAACAACTTACTAAAGTTATTCCATTTGCGAACTAATAATTAAAGACATGTGTTGGCAGTGTTTTACAAGTGTAAACACAAGAGGAACAATGTACGTACTCGTATATCAAATATCACAGCAACGACTTCCAAAGTCAATATCAGCAGAAATGCGCCAATTTAAATGGGTCATTAAAAAATGGCTTAATATAAATATGCCCAACAGGCAATATAAACGAATGAAGGTTAGTAAAGCAAATAAAAGAAAAATATTTTTCAAATAAGAAATTATAAGAAAGGTTCATTGAAAAAAGGCAACAAAAAAAATTATTATAAGACAGTCGTGGGTAAGAAATTTGAAACTAGGCGTAAAGTATATACACACATACATGCGGCAGTTACTGCATGGAAATATGATGCGTAAATACTAACGCCGGGCACGAGTTTAAAGGCGCAAGCTACGGAAACCTTTGTGGAAGTAAAAATATATATGTACGAGTATGTAGGTGTATAATATACAGAACGAATGTACGAACGTACATTTAAATAAGTAAGTATTCTGGAAAAGAGGAATGAGTTAGTACGTATAAGTAAGTAAGAGGAACGCATGATGAAAAATTGGGAAATTGCATATATATACAAACTGCAGCAGGGTGCATGTAAATGTGCTTCAATATTTTTTATCGCTTCAGCAATTAAAGTACAGCGTGTGGGAAATTTAAAATATATATATTGAATGAAAAGGAATATGTGTAGCTTTAGCAATTAATTATAAGCAATTAAAAGTCCCTGTCCTAGTCATATACCAGCAAGTTACAGCGTGTAGGAGAATACACTCGTTTATGGATATATATTCCAGGCTATAAATAAATTTAAATAATGTAAAGTAATAAGATGGAATGCAATACTTAGTTACGTAATGGACAATATTTTTACATGAACGGGCTTATTTTTTATGTTCTCGCTTATGTCAGAAGGACAAGTAGTTTCGCCATTAAACACAAATTAATTTATAAAGTTGTCACATACATTATAATATTAAATAATTGTTTTGTATGAATCAATTTATTCCAAAATGTATATTTATTGAGAGGGATTTCCAATTTTAATGCTGCTAATTATTTCAGAAAAATAAGTGTATAATAGTTAATTAATAATATTTGTAAAGAAATCATCTTTTATTTCTTAATGAATAGAGAGTTGTAAATGAATGTAACCATATAACCAATATATGAGGAAAAAATTAATAAGTATTAAAAGTAATTTTTATGATTTTATGTTACTAAAAGAATTTTTATGCTTCAGACGCAATAAGTATGCGCTATATATAGATTTAAATAAAACATTAAAATGTATGTTTACGTCAAGAAAAATTAAAAAAATTAAGTAAATGTAAATTATAGAATCTAAATTTATAATGAAATAAATGTAATAATCCAGAGAGAACAAAAATTATACTAAATAGGACAATTATTCCCCATAGTATATATAGAATACTTATTTAATTATAACATAATTTTTAAATTAACTTATTTAATAATGCAAAGAAATAGAAAATGGTTGAGTGAACGTAAATATAGGTAAACATCAATGTATAATGTTAGCTAGAAAACTAAGAAAATTATTATAAGGATTCAGCTTTGAAGATGTGACTCGAAGCAGAAAGTTCCTAGTTCCAGCAACGCATATCGGAAGGCGGTACAGAATAGAGGACCATCATATTGTTCAATGGCTGGAGAAAGAATGGCGACTTATGTACCACTTTGTAAACAGCAGATGGCCAAATTATTCCAACACGAGATGGATGACTTTATTGACAAGCATTGAATATGCAAACAAGTATCCTTTCAGTGTCATATTTTCTTTAGAAAATCATGTCGTGGTGTCACAATATTAATTATACACTATGGAACACTCCTCATTTTGGACAAAAGCTTAAAGAGGGTGGCTGAAGAACCACTAATCCATATAATCAGCATAATAAATTTTAGCCCACGGACATCAATTGTTTCATTACGGTGCATATGTCCAATCGAGAGATTGAATATATAAAACATGATTCACAAATGATTGGTATCTGATATGGCTACTTGAAATGCTTCATTAAACATTAATAACAAAAAAGTACCCATAGTCTACACGTTGCAATAATCGACGACGAATTCCAGTATTAGCAGAAAACAAACAATTACACTATATAAATATATACTCGTATATATACATATATTTAATATATATATATATATATATATATATATATATATACATATATATATATATATATATATATATATATATATATATATATATATATATATATATATATATATATATATATAAATATATATATATATATATATATATATATATATATATACACGTATATATATATATATATATATATATATATATATATATATATATATATATATATATATATATATATATATATATAAATAAATATATATATATATATATATATATATATATATGTAACAATGGTAGCAGGTGGGCTTCGTAAAGAAATGCACAACTGCTTCCTTAATTGATTTCAAATGTTTTATTATATATATATATATATATATATATATATATATATATATATATATATATATATATATATATATAAAAGAAAAAATAGAACCCAAAATATGGCGAATTTAAAAAAAATTTATGAAGTATATTAAATGCACAAATTGTTCATGGTGCAAGAAAAATGTTGTAACCTATTCATTAGAAGGTAGTTGCACTACCTTATTCTAGAAAGAGTGGAGGGATGTTGTGAGTCAGAATCAAGCTACTTGCGTGTAGTTGACTTACAGCACCCAGTTCTAACAGTTATATTCACGCACATGTTTTTAGGGTGCATTGATTATTGTTTCAAGTATTATGTAAACTTCTAAGGTATTACTGTTCCACTTTTGTATTGACATTGGCTTTGGAATGCACCATCGACATTCTTATCATTGAGTAGGTCAGTTGGCTTGACGGACTGAAACCAATCAACCAATTCGAAACTGGTGCTGCAGAAATGTGCTTACCTCAACGAGTAAGACAGAATTTGAATAATATTTAAGGTTTAGAATTTTAAGAAGAAAACGCTTTGATTGTAAGACGACGTGTGTTTCATTTCGGCAGCTTTGGGCGCCGCGCACAACTGGTTTCTATAGATACCAGTTGTCCGCTCACGCCAGCGCCTGTTACTGGCAATCCGTGCAAGAAGACAAGCGATACAAGATCACCCATACAAAGGAACCTCAGCACGCCCAACACCAAGGTATTTTATTCTTGCCTCTCCGTTTCACAAACGGACACCCGACTGTCAGTGAAGTCTTCAAGACCCTGGTTACCTGGTCTATCAGCCCGTCTAACTCCACGGGGTCTCTGGGATTAGACGGGTGAGATACTCCTATACTTTCCTCAGTCCATTATCTGTATATTTCTATACGCCGAAACTGGAGATACTGAGAAATCTATTTCGAATTCTATGTAACGATGGTCAGAGTAGAAATTTTCGGTCGTAACTATCCATCCTTTTACACTGTTTTAACCTGATCGAAAGTCAGAGTAATTTCCAAACCTTCCGTTCTGTTCTTTTTTATAAATGTTGGCTCTGAGCCTAAATTTAAGGCTTATTTTCTATGATAAAGCCTATGATTGATTCACCTCTAGCATTTGTGTCGGTGCTACCCCACAATGTGTTGTGGCCATTTATGTCGCTGTTGACAGGCAAATTCCTATCGGATGCAGCTGCCTCTGTCACCAGTGTTCAAACCTCCTTCCGTGGAGCTTTCTTATTATGGACCATGTAGGCAGAAGCTACTCGGAAGCTACTATATTGCAATTCAATCCTTGCCACCACCGAATCGCCACACCTTAGTTGAGGAAGCAAGAAAATCTTTGCTAGTATACAAGCACGAGGCTTGGCTGTGCTCTGAGCGGCTATCAGCTTGAAACCTCTCATCTTTAGACCGCAGATTTTGTTGCCCCATATCCACGGATCTTGGATGAGAAAAACGTCAAATCTTCCGACGGCGCACCAGCAATTCGCGGAGGTTAGTTTAGAATGATGGAGGATAATTTGGGGTAACTTCATAAGAATGCGTCCTGCCACCATCATGACCTGTCGTCTTCCCTCCACTGGCTACTTTAGTTTTACCACACTCCAGTTATAAGTTGGCAGGTCCCTATTCCAACATCTAAATATCTTCTCCATCTTTGTCGGCTCATCTGCCTTCCAAACCAAAGTTCTGGGTCTGCTGGGCATTTGTTCCCTGCTGACGGGTTCCCGCCCAAATCTCGCCAACCTTGCTTACTTGTAGAGCATGGCTGACAGACTTGCATCACATGCAATGAGCCTGGTCCTGCCTGAAACCAGCCAACATCGTGACAGAAAGCAGGGGGTCCAGGGTTTTCCTCCAAGACCTGGAGGTAGACTTCAGCAATCCCATTCTCTACCCACCTCCAATTCTTCTTAGGTATAACCCCTTCCTCCTCCATCCTCTCTATAATGACTAACATCTCTCCACCACCTTTGAACGACGGGTATATGTAATATTTTTTAATTAAAATTAATAAAAAAAAGTGAAATTTATGAATTGAAATTGAAGTATATAAATATTTTGATTGAAATTGAATCGAAATTGTTTTTATGTTTAATAGCAAACGGAGACCGTGGACCAGAGAGGTGACCATGGGGCTGGTCAAATGTTACCAGGCGCCAAAGGATGAGTTTGAGAACCAAATGAGAGCAAACATGTCCTGGAGGATATGGTATTCTGTCCTGGAGGAGCTGGAACTGGATATCTGTGCATACACCATATCAAGAAAATCTTTTATATCGGATTGCTCTTTGGGGCGACGGAAAGTGCTGTTGTCCTCCAATAAAAAGTTGTTACCTAAATAATCACATATACGAGTATAGTATATAATCGTGTATTAATTAATATGTACATATTTAAAGATAAATAAAGTTATTCACACTCGCGTTGAAAGAAACACAACTAATATTATTTTATTCAAATAGTTGCGTACAATATGAGATTTGTAGCACTGTGCTGTGTGGTGAATAAACCACGAGTTGTTTCTCCAAAATTCCGGTCTCTTGCACATTCCGAGCATTCACCCTCATTCAGTCCGTTCACATAATACTCCTCAATTACTGTTTGACCTGGACGGACGTACTGGCGGACGGATTTCGGAATGGACTACACCACGTCAATCAAAGAAAGCAATCAACAAAACCTTGATTTGGCATTGTCTTTGTCCTGGTTTGTTTGGTTTTGACAAATCTGAGAAGCGTAATTTCGATGATTGCTGATTTGTTTCGATGTCATATTCACAGACCCAGTCAGTCCACTTTTGCCTTTTGGCGACCCAACTTGTCACTTCCCCCGATCGTTGTCTCTTTGGGGCAGTACCCGACTGGTTACCCAAGCCGGAAAGCACCCATTTTGACCACTCTGCCAATTTGGTCTGATCCTCAGTAAGCTGGTCCGTGGGTAGGGCCTCAGGACCGCCTTGCTATCATAATATGCGTGCTTAGAAGAACGAAGGCTGTATCGTCGGTCCCTCCCGGCCTACTCCAGCAACCTTTTTTGAGCTACTAAGTAGGAAAAAAACATTTTTTTTTTCAAAAACCATTTATTTCTCAACATAGTCTCCTTTTACTTCGACACACTTAGTAAGACGATATTCCAACTTTTTTATACCATCTGAATAATACGATTTCGGGAAGCCCTCAAAATACGCGTTAGTTTCGGTAATCACTTCTTCGTTTGAGATGAATCTTTTTGCTGCGAGCCATTTTTTCAAGTTTGGAAACAGGAAAAAGTCACTAGGAGCTAAATCTGGACTATAAGGTGGATGATTAACCAATTCGAAGTGTATTTCATGTAATTTTAGCATCGTATCTAATGCTGTGTGAACCGGTGCGTTGTCTTGAAGAAAGGGCATTTTTTCTTCTTTAAATGTGGTCGTTTTTCCTTGATTGCATCAATCAATTGATCCAATAATGCACGATAATACTTTCCTGTGATTGTGGATCCTTTTTCAAGATAATCGATGAGCAATATTCAGTGTGCATCCCAAAATACAGTGGCCATAACCTTGCCAGCCGATTTCACTGCCTTCGCCTTCTTCGGAGCACTTCCACAAACTTCCACCCATTGTTTCGATTGATTTTTGGTTGCAGGTGTGTAGTGGTGGACCCACGTTTCATCAACAGTTATTAATCGACGCCAAAAATCAACAGCATTACGCTTTATCATGTCCAAACACCGCTGTGAAGTGGTCTGTCGAACTCGTTTTTGTTCGACACTGAGCAAACGCGGCACCCATCTTGTCGTAGCTTTTTCATATGCAAATGATCATGCAAAATGTTGAACACACGTTCATATGATATGTTTACCATGTCAACAATCTCATGGAACTTGACTCGGCGATCATTCATAACGATATCGAGGATTTTCTTGATATTTTCTTCAGTAACCACCTCTTTTGGCCTTCCTGTTGATGGTATTGTTGCAATCCAATATTTCACCATGTAATCTGACGGAGCAGACTCACCGTAATGTTTATCGAGCTTTTCTTTTGTCTCTATCGCCGTTTTCCCTTTCAAATAATAGTGTTTAATCACTGCACGAAATTCGCTTTTTTCCATTTTTCAAGAAACACAAGTTGCTTACTTCAAACGACTACAACAAATGAACTAATCGATGAATTTGGGTGAAATTTTAACAGCTGACGTGTTTGCGTGTTTTTTGCTGCCATCTAGCGCTAGGTAGCTTTAATATCAATCCGCCCTCGTAGACTCGATCCCTTGTTTACATCTGTGTCAAGTCCTCAAATTCCATCAACCCGGAGCTCAAAATTCCCTGACAGGCTCATGGTGAACTTAAATAAAACCGAAAATTATTGTTAACCAGGAAGTTTTATTAATACGAAATAAACAAATAAGGTCAAGACGGTTAAAAGTGAAGAGTTTCTGTGAACGACTCCTGGACACCGCTGAGGATACCCCAGCAGAAAAAAGAGTCGATATAGCATTAAAACACTCGTATGCTTTTGCTAACATTTTCAACGCTTTCGCACATAATATTTTGTTAGAAATACAACAGTTGTTGCCTGTCTGCTTCTCTATAAAGCTATGACGAGCATATTATGTGATAGATACTGATTCAAATTGACATGTAAAGAACTGACAGATATACTAACCTAACAAAATTTTTGACAATATGTTTTATCAGGAATCAATTAGGAGTTCTGCTATATTTAATATCAGCTTTCAGTTATCGCCACCATTCATTTTCACTCTTGTTCATTAAAATACACGCCGGCAAACTTAATTTCATTTGTGAACCATAATAGGGGCATTAATATATGGTGGCACTGTTCACAACTGACAATGAATTGATATGTTTACACACAGTAATTAAAAGAATTAATTTCCAATATTAAAAATATTCAATGAGAAAATTTCTTTTTTTCTAGATAAACAAAAACCTAATTATTATCCCATTTGTTTATATGTATAAGGCGGTAAATTACCAAGTTTGAGTAAAAGTTGGCGAAAATAGCACAATTAATTTTAGTGGTCATAATATCAAATCGAAGCCTTCTATCAGATAACTGGGAGGCGTCATCGATTCACGTATAACATTTAATTACCACTAAAAGGTAGTCAGCAGCAAGTGTGATTAGAGTAAATGGAGCGTATACTCCTAAATGTATATAGACCGCAGAGAGGAAGCAGAATACTGCTATCTCCGGACACTATTATCCTATATGTTGCGCCCATATGAGCACAATGCATGCTGACTGCTATCGGATGCCTGGGAGTCAACATGGATTCACGTATGACCTTTAAATACCATCTATTGGCAGTCAGCTTGAAGTGCGGTAACAGTTAACGGTTCGGTCACGAACATAAGCGGGGCGAAGGGCGTAAGGAGGAACCTACTCTACATTATCCTATAAGCTGCGCCCATGTGAGTAGAGAAATGGAGGCGATAGCTGGTATCTGATATTTGATATAGCAGAACTGCTAATTGATTTCTAATAAAACTCATTTGGATTATCCTGACAATCTTCATGACTTATACAATAATTTACCTTTATCTTCCAAGAGTAAAAAACATATTAAATTAGTTACAAAAAAAAATTAATAATAGATTTAAATACGAAATTATTTAATAAAGGGTGTTTTTTTTAGACGTGTGGTTTTCAATCTGGCAATACTTTTTTCGGAGTTGGTCTTTTTGATGGCTGTCACTTGATTTATTATCAGTTTGGTTTGCCATTTCATAATCAATAGACTCACTCTTGCAAATTTATTAATAAAAATAATGGTTCGATTCGCACTTCACGCGCTGCGTCTAATATTCGGTCGACATAATCGCCCAGCAGAGTCGGTAATTTGAGCAACCATGGATCGGTTTCGCACCACGTTTACTCTAGTGGATAATGCCCATCCTCAGAGAAACCGTACAGTGCGCACCGAAGACGCTATTGCTGCTGTGGAGCAGTGTACCGCAGAAGACCCGAATGAGTCAATCAGCCATCACACGCAACAATTGGAGCTGTGCCCATCCACTTTATCGAAGATTTTGCGGAAGCATTTTGGTTTGCGGGCTCACAAAATCCAACTTGGGCAAGAATTGAAGCCGAACGACAATCAAGCGCGTCGCACGTTCGGTGAATGGGCCCAAAACGAGATGGCCTCCCGATTTTGACAAGAAAATTTTGTTCAGCGATGAAGCTCACCTTTGGTTGAATCGGTACGTTAATAAGCAAAATTGTCGCATTTGGAGTGACGATAATCTACAAGGCATCCTCACAAAGTTTGGTGTGCTTTATGGGAAGACGGAATCATTGGTCCATATTTCTTCAAAATGTGAAGCCGGCCATACTGTTGATGTGGACGACCTTTGATTCCAACAAGACGGCGCTAAATGCCATACAGCCAACGAAACAATCAATTTATTGAAGGAAACTTTTGGTGAGCGCATTATCTCGCGTCATGGGCCTGTGGCGTGGCCTCCAAGATCATGCGATTTAACACCGCTAGACTATTTTTTTGGGGTTATGTGAAGTCGCTTGTCTACGCAGATAATCCCGAGACGATTGACGCCTTGGAAGAGAATAATAGGCGCGTGATTGTTGACATACGGCCACAATTGCTGCAAAAAGTGGTCGAAAATTGGGCCTCTCGGCTGGAATCTATTCGAGGCTGCCGCGGCGGCTACTTGTCCGAAATAATTTTTAAAACATAACGGCAAACCCTTATCTTTATAATATAGCTAAATTGTTGGCCATAACATTAAATTATGTGCATTTTATTTCTGCTTGAAATCCACACGTCTAAAAAAAACACCATTTATATACGAAATATAAAAAATATTATTTGCAACTGAATGTTGGTCACACAAACCTTAAGAAAATCATATTATTCATACTTATTTCCTGGAGAAAATATAATGTGCTTATTTTCACACACTTCAAGTTGATAACCAAGTTTAAAAATATTCGATAAGATCACGAATATTAGAATATAAGACTTAAGATGCAAGTGCAGTAGAGATGAGCGATCCAGTTATTTTGCAGTAACGGCGTTGCCAATGATTGCTACCTTTCAATCATCACGATTCTAAACAGTGGCTCCAATCGCTGTTGCATTGTGTTCAAATATAAATGTATACAAATGCTTCTATTTTGGTATTGATGTATAGTGTTATCAAATATGCAAAGTAACAACTAATTTTAATAAAAGCGTGAAATAACATGAAGTATTGATTTCAGTACTTTGGTAACGAAGAGAAAATACTAATATATAAACATATATATATATATATATATATATATATATATATATATATATATATATATATATATATATATATATATATATATATATATATATATATATATATATATATATATATATATATATATATATATATATATATATATATATATATATATATATATATATATATATATATATATATATATATATATATATATATATATATATATATATATATATATATATATATATATATATATATATATATATATATATATATATATATATATATATATATATATATATATATATATATATATATATATATATATATATATATATATATATATATATATATATATATATATATATATATATATATATATATATATATATATATATATATATATATATATATATATATATATATATATATATATATATATATATATATATATATATATATATATATATATATATATATATATATATATATATATATATATATATATATATATATATATATATATATATATATATATATATATATATATATATATATATATATATATATATATATATATATATATATATATATATATATATATATATATATATATATATATATATATATATGGAGTGTAATGTAGATCGCCTCCTCGTGGTGCACTCTGGATAGCGCTAAATGGTCTATACCCCCCCCCCCCCCCCCGGCATCCGGTGCAACCTCCCTGTGGAGAGCATCTGATGTCAGACGGCACGACCCTATTCGTCCACGGACTACCCCCCAACAATCTTTTTTATTTGATTGCTCTTGGGCTGGCGGGTGTGGCTTCTGGACCAATTACCACTGGGGTGAAACCCAGTGCGAACGGCTCCAGTTTAAGGTCACATCCGTCTCCGTCCCGTTAAAACCTTGGCAGGCCTCAAAGTACGTTCGATGTACGTCGTCATTTGGTTGACGATGTAGGTTTGGTTGAGACTAGCTCCCAATTAGCACTGGTCTGGCTCTGAGCACTCGCGCCCATAAGGACTTGTGCCAACCCTCGCATGGCCTCCCTGCATTTGCATAGATAACCATGGGACCAATAAGGTGACTACATATTCGTACTGAGATAGCGGCTTTGATTGGGGACCCTTTTTGCATGGACACCTTTTCAAAATCAAAATCCAACAAAAAACCAGCGGCCAACCCACAAGGGGAGCCAAAACCAACAGCGAGCATAGTTAGGCAAAAGACAGCCTTAAGCGCAGCAACAACCTCGTCTTGGACATTTGTCGCAAGACCAAGGATGTCGTCGGGTGTTACGGCCAAAAGGCCAGCCCCGCTCCCAGCCACAAGCGCATCCTCACAGGGTCACAAATACCCCGCTCCGGACCACCCCAGCACCAGGGCTGCTAGGCCGGGTGTTAGGGTCGCCCCTCCGTCCGCTCCTCGGACTGCAGGGAGAGCTTCGGCAAATAAGCCGACCTCCTCCAGCACGGGCCCCAGCACCAATCTCCCTTCAGGTGCTCGCACGTATGTGAATGCGTCTACACGGGCGTACAGAACCCGGAGGTCCGCCTTCAGGATTCTGCAAAGGTTGGAGTCTGCCGACCCCGCTTCAATGTCTGATAAAGACAAGGGAGCGCTGGCATGGGCTCACCAAAATGTTGGTGCTCGTCCGCAGCCACCCCCTGAAGGTGCTCAGAAACGGCAACGGTCGGCTGAGCACCCCTCCCAATCAGTCGTGCGGCAAACCAAACGCCCACGACTGGCTTCCAGGCCGAGACTTACCCGGCCATTTAATGAGGTAGCCAAAGAGGGCCTCATCTGGGCTATCGTTGACACTGGAAACAGTGACGGTACCATTTCCCCAGCGAACTGGAAAATATTGGAGAAGGCCCTTTTCAGGATCTACAGGGAGATCCTGAGGGCCAATCCTGGCCCATCACCTGTATGCCGGGACGCGGGATGGTATCAGGGGCACGTGAAGCTCATCGCATGCTCAGATGAGCGCTCGGCTGAGCTTTATAAGATGGCCATCTCAATTCTGGCCGGGGGCCAAGCTCTCAGCTGTTCCCAGAGACCAGATCCCGAACCGCCCGCGTTCTAGGGCCTGGGTACCGGCAGAGCACTCCTCGCCGGAAGAAATTCTGGAGTTGCTGAGGCTCAGCAATTACGACCTCCCCACGGATGACTGGAAGGTTGCTAAAATAAGCGAGCCCAAGGGTAACTCTCGAGAGATAATCATTATTCTTAATGAGGACTCTCTAGCTCCTATTAATGCCAAAAAGGGAGAGATCAACTATGGTTTTAGTTCGATCTCGCTCAAGGTCTATAGGAGCGACAACCAGGGTGCATACAAGCCCCCCGTTCAGGCCGAACCGGATCTCACCTTCGATGATGGGGAGAGTTACGCTTCGGCCTCAGAATCGGTAGGCAGTTTCTGCGGACGTCCGATAACCAATATCGACGACGTTGGTGATTCTCCTCTGTCAGAAGAGGAGACAGCCAACGTGACGATGATGGCCACCTCCGGGAATGGTGAGGGTATTACAGATTAACCTTCACCATTCCATGGCTGCCTCAGCAGCCCTGATCCTCCACCTGACTCAAAAAGGAGAGGAACTCATACTGGTCCAAGAACCTTGGGTCGTAAATGATCAGGTTCGCGGACTCACTACTAGCGGATACCGCACAGTATTCGTGCAGGATCGAGGTAAACCCAGAGCCTGTATTCTCGTCAAGAACAATATTAACGCTCTTCTTCTTCACAGGTTTAGCGACAAGGATAATGTAGCCATGGTTATTTCCACCAACACCATGGCTATATGGATCGTCAGCAGCTACATGGCGCATGACCACGGGCTGACGCCGCCTCCGGATGCTGTAAGGCTACTGGTAGAGGAGGCTAACAGAAAGCACATCCCGGTAGTCATCGGGGCCGATGCCAATGCCCATCACGAGGTGTGGGGCAGCACGGATACCAACGAGCGGGGTGAGTCACTCTTTGATTTTATTATTACTAACGACTTAGTAATTACTAACAGGGGGAGAGAGCCAACCTTCATTGCATCAAATAGAAGGGAGGTTCTCGATCTAACTCTTGGTAATAATCACTCGTCTCACCTTATTTCGAGCTGGCGCGTTCTGCAGGAATGCTCCTTCTCGGACCACTGTTACATCTGTTTCAGAATTGCGATCTCAGATACGTCAGTTACGGCTGAGCGCAAAAGACACACTAACAGGAAAAGAACTGACTGGACACGATTCCAGACCATAATGGAGTCGGGCCTGCAGTCGACTCCTCCCACGATCAACAATCACCTCGATATAGATCGAGCGGTTGAAACCATTACAGCACTATTTAACTCTGCTACCAAATCAGCCTGCAACTTCCCGAAACCAAGAGGAAAAACAAAACCCCCTTGGTGGAATTCGGAAATTGCCGAGCTACGAAAAGTATGTCGCAAGCTCTTCAACAGAGCCAAAGCCACTAATGACTGGCTCCCTTTCAAAGACAAACAAAGGGAACTCAAGTATATGGTTAGGAGATCCAAACGAGCGTCTTGGCGTGACTTCTGTGGCAACATAGAAAGCTCGTCCGAGACAAGTAGACTCCGGAGGATTCTCAATACCACCCCTCGGGCTCTGGAATGCATTCAGAGATCGGACGGCACCTGGACCGACTCTGAAACCGACACTTTGGACGCCCTAATAGAAACACACTTCCCGGGGAATGAAATCTTTGTGGATTGCAGGTCTTTTAACACCAACCACTCTTTAAGTCACTCAACCCAATTTCAATTGACCAACACGCATATACAGTGGGCCATCAACAGCTTTAAGCCTTTTAAATCTCCCGGGCCTGATGGTATCATTCCCGCGGACATTCAGGACACTGCAAGTGCGGTTGCGCCCTGGCTACTGCATATTTACAATGCATGCCTAAGATGGTCGTACATTCCCATAAGCTGGAGAGAAGCTCGAGTAGTTTTCATCCCTAAAGCGGGAAAGTCGACCCACACCAAGCCTAAGGACTATAGGCCAATTAGCCTGTCCTCCTTTCTTTTGAAAACACTGGAAAGAGTCCTTGATATACATATCAGGAGCTCTATCAATTCCACGTGCCTTTCCAAATCACAACATGCCTACACTAAAGGGAAGTCTGTAGAAACAGCGCTTCACGTGCTCATTGAGCAAGTAGAGAAATCTCTTGCCAACAAAGAATATACCCTTGCAGTATTTCTCGATATAGAAGGGGCATTCAACAATA